>JAQNBH010000002.1:4970903-5397080 GCA_028752905.1 Cladorhizidae sp. MBARI D1340-BT2 | reverse complement strand
GTATATATTGCTGCTAGTGTAAAGTGTGCTAGTGTATATATATATTGCTGCTGGTGTAAAGTGTGCTAGTGTATATATTGCTGCTAGTGTAAAGTGTGCTAGTGTATATATTGCTGCTGGTGTAAAGTGTGCTAGTGTATATATTGCTGCTGGTGTAAAGTGTGCTATTGTATATATTGCTGCTGGTGTAAAGTGTGCTAGTGTATATATTGCTGCTAGTGTAAAGTGTGCTACCGTATGTATTGCTGCTGGTGTAAAGTGTGCTACTGTATATATTGCTGCTGGTGTAAAGTGTGCTAGTGTATATATTGCTGCTAGTGTAAAGTGTGCTATTGTATATATTGCTGCTGGTGTAAAGTGTGCTAGTGTATATATTGCTGCTAGTGTAAAGTGTGCTAGTGTATATATTGCTGCTAGTGTAAAGTGTGCTACTGTATATATTGCTGCTAGTGTAAAGTGTGCTAGTGTATATATTGCTGCTGGTGTAAAGTGTGCTACTGTATATATTGCTGCTAGTGTAAAGTGTGCTACTGTATATATTGCTGCTGGTGTAAAGTGTGCTAGTGTATATATTGCTGCTAGTGTAAAGTGTGCTAGTGTATATATTGCTGCTAGTGTAAAGTGTGCTAGTGTATATATTGCTGCTAGTGTAAAGTGTGCTAGTGTATATATTGCTGCTGGTGTAAAGTGTGCTACTGTATATATTGCTGCTAGTGTAAAGTGTGCTACTGTATATATTGCTGCTGGTGTAAAGTGTGCTAGTGTATATATTGCTGCTAGTGTAAAGTGTGCTAGTGTATATATTGCTGCTGGTGTAAAGTGTGCTAGTGTATATATTGCTGCTAGTGTAAAGTGTGCTAGTGTATATATTGCTGCTGGTGTAAAGTGTGCTAGTGTATATATTGCTGCTGGTGTAAAGTGTGCTATTGTATATATTGCTGCTAGTGTAAAGTGTGCTATTGTATATATTGCTGCTGGTGTAAAGTGTGCTACTGTATATATTGCTGCTGGTGTAAAGTGTGCTAGTGTATATATTGCTGCTGGTGTAAAGTGTGCTAGTGTATATATTGCTGCTGGTGTAAAGTGTGCTAGTGTATATATTGCTGCTGGTGTAAAGTGTGCTACTGTATATATTGCTGCTAGTGTAAAGTGTGCTAGTGTATATATTGCTGCTGGTGTAAAGTGTGCTACTGTATATATTGCTGCTGGTGTAAAGTGTGCTAGTGTATATATTGCTGCTGGTGTAAAGTGTGCTAGTGTATATATTGCTGCTAGTGTAAAGTGTGCTAGTGTATATATTGCTGCTGGTGTAAAGTGTGCTAGTGTATATATTGCTGCTAGTGTAAAGTGTGCTAGTGTATATATTGCTGCTGGTGTAAAGTGTGCTAGTGTATATATTGCTGCTAGTGTAAAGTGTGCTACTGTATATATTGCTGCTGGTGTAAAGTGTGCTAGTGTATATATTGCTGCTAGTGTAAAGTGTGCTACTGTATATATTGCTGCTAGTGTAAAGTGTGCTACTGTATATATTGCTGCTAGTGTAAAGTGTGCTAGTGTATATATTGCTGCTGGTGTAAAGTGTGCTAGTGTATATATTGCTGCTGGTGTAAAGTGTGCTAGTGTATATATTGCTGCTAGTGTAAAGTGTGCTAGTGTATATATTGCTGCTGGTGTAAAGTGTGCTAGTGTATATATTGCTGCTGGTGTAAAGTGTGCTAGTGTATATATTGCTGCTGGTGTAAAGTGTGCTAGTGTATATATTGCTGCTAGTGTAAAGTGTGCTAGTGTATATATTGCTGCTGGTGTAAAGTGTGCTAGTGTATATATTGCTGCTGGTGTAAAGTGTGCTAGTGTATATATTGCTGCTAGTGTAAAGTGTGCTAGTGTATATATTGCTGCTGGTGTAAAGTGTGCTAGTGTATATATTGCTGCTAGTGTAAAGTGTGCTACTGTATATATTGCTGCTAGTGTAAAGTGTGCTACTGTATATATTGCTGCTGGTGTAAAGTGTGCTAGTGTATATATTGCTGCTGGTGTAAAGTGTGCTAGTGTATATATTGCTGCTGGTGTAAAGTGTGCTAGTGTATATATTGCTGCTGGTGTAAAGTGTGCTAGTGTATATATTGCTGCTGGTGTAAAGTGTGCTACTGTATATATTGCTGCTGGTGTAAAGTGTGCTACTGTATATATTGCTGCTGGTGTAAAGTGTGCTACTCTATATATTGCTGCTGGTGTAAAGTGTGCTAGTGTATATATTGCTGCTGGTGTAAAGTGTGCTAGTGTATATATTGCTGCTGGTGTAAAGTGTGCTAGTGTATATATTGCTGCTGGTGTAAAGTGTGCTAGTGTATATATTGCTGCTGGTGTAAAGTGTGCTACTGTATATATTGCTGCTGGTGTAAAGTGTGCTACTGTATATATTGCTGCTGGTGTAAAGTGTGCTAGTGTATATATTGCTGCTGGTGTAAAGTGTGCTAGTGTATATATTGCTGCTGGTGTAAAGTGTGCTACTGTATATATTGCTGCTGGTGTAAAGTGTGCTACTGTATATATTGCTGCTGGTGTAAAGTGTGCTAGTGTATATATTGCTGCTGGTGTAAAGTGTGCTAGTGTATATATTGCTGCTGGTGTAAAGTGTGCTAGTGTATATATTGCTGCTGGTGTAAAGTGTGCTAGTGTATATATTGCTGCTAGTGTAAAGTGTGCTAGTGTATATATTGCTGCTGGTGTAAAGTGTGCTAGTGTATATATTGCTGCTAGTGTAAAGTGTGCTAGTGTATATATTGCTGCTAGTGTAAAGTGTGCTAGTGTATATATTGCTGCTGGTGTAAAGTGTGCTAGTGTATATATTGCTGCTGGTGTAAAGTGTGCTAGTGTATATATTGCTGCTAGTGTAAAGTGTGCTAGTGTATATATTGCTGCTGGTGTAAAGTGTGCTAGTGTATATATGACTGCTAGTGTAAAGTGTGCTAGTGTATATATTGCTGCTAGTGTAAAGTGTGCTAGTGTATATATTGCTGCTGCTAGTGTAAAGTGTGATACTGTATATATTGCTGCTGGTGTAAAGTGTGCTAGTGTATATATTGCTGCTGGTGTAAAGTGTGCTAGTGTATATATTGCTGCTGGTGTAAAGTGTGCTACTGTATATATTGCTGCTAGTGTAAAGTGTGCTAGTGTATATATTGCTGCTAGTGTAAAGTGTGCTACTGTATATATTGCTGCTGGTGTAAAGTGTGCTACTGTATATATTGCTGCTGGTGTAAAGTGTGCTTGTGTATATATTGCTGCTGGTGTAAAGTGTGCTAGTGTATATATTGCTGCTGGTGTAAAGTGTGCTACTGTATATATTGCTGCTGGTGTAAAGTATGCTAGTGTATATATTGCTGCTGGTGTAAAGTGTGCTAGTGTATATATTGCTGCTGGTGTAAAGTGTGCTAGTGTATATATTGCTGCTGGTGTAAAGTGTGCTAGTGTATATATTGCTGCTAGTGTAAAGTGTGCTACTGTATATATTGCTGCTAGTGTAAAGTGTGCTAGTGTATATATTGCTGCTGGTGTAAAGTGTGTACTGTATATATTGCTGCTAGTGTAAAGTGTGCTAGTGTATATATTGCTGCTGGTGTAAAGTGTGCTACTGTATATATTGCTGCTAGTGTAAAGTGTGCTAGTGTATATATTGCTGCTGGTGTAAAGTGTGCTACTGTATATATTGCTGCTGGTGTAAAGTGTGCTAGTGTATATATTGCTGCTGGTGTAAAGTGTGCTACTGTATATATTGCTGCTAGTGTAAAGTGTGCTACTGTATATATTGCTGCTGGTGTAAAGTGTGCTACTGTATATATTGCTGCTGGTGTAAAGTGTGCTAGTGTATATATTGCTGCTGGTGTAAAGTGTGCTAGTGTATATATTGCTGCTGGTGTAAAGTGTGCTAGTGTATATATTGCTGCTAGTGTAAAGTGTGCTAGTGTATATATTGCTGCTGGTGTAAAGTGTGCTACTGTATATATTGCTGCTGGTGTAAAGTGTGCTAGTGTATATATTGCTGCTACTGTAAAGTGTGCTACTGTATATATTGCTGCTGGTGTAAAGTGTGCTAGTGTATATATTGCTGCTAGTGTAAAGTGTGCTACTGTATATATTGCTGCTGGTGTAAAGTGTGCTACTGTGTATATTGCTGCTAGTGTAAAGTGTGCTACTGTATATATTGCTGCTGGTGTAAAGTGTGCTACTGTGTATATTGCTGCTAGTGTAAAGTGTGATACTGTATATATTGCTGCTAGTGTAAAGTGTGCTACTGTATATATTGCTGCTGGTGTAAAGTGTGCTACTGTATATATTGCTGCTGGTGTAAAGTGTGCTACTGTATATATTGCTGCTGGTGTAAAGTGTGCTAGTGTATATATTGCTGCTGGTGTAAAGTGTGCTAGTGTATATATTGCTGCTGGTGTAAAGTGTGCTAGTGTATATATTGCTGCTGGTGTAAAGTGTGCTACTGTATATATTGCTGCTGGTGTAAAGTGTGCTAGTGTATATATTGCTGCTGGTGTAAAGTGTGCTAGTGTATATATTGCTGCTGGTGTAAAGTGTGCTACTGTATATATTGCTGCTGGTTTAAAGTGTGCTACTGTATATATTGCTGCTGGTGTAAAGTGTGCTACTGTATATATTGCTGCTAGTGTAAAGTGTGCTAGTGTATATATTGCTGCTGGTGTAAAGTGAGCTACTGTATATATTGCTGCTAGTGTAAAGTGTGCTAGTGTATATATTGCTGCTGGTGTAAAGTGTGCTAGTGTATATATTGCTGCTGGTGTAAAGTGTGCTAGTGTATATATTGCTGCTGGTGTAAAGTGTGCTACTGTATATATTGCTGCTGGTGTAAAGTGTGCTACTGTATATATTGCTGCTGGTGTAAAGTGTGCTACTGTATATATTGCTGCTAGTGTAAAGTGTGCTAGTGTATATATTGCTGCTGGTGTAAAGTGAGCCACTGTATATATTGCTGCTAGTGTAAAGTGTGCTAGTGTATATATTGCTGCTGGTGTAAAGTGTGCTAGTGTATATATTGCTGCTGGTGTAAAGTGAGCTACTGTATATATTGCTGCTAGTGTAAAGTGTGCTAGTGTATATATTGCTGCTGGTGTAAAGTGTGCTATTGTATATATTGCTGCTAGTGTAAAGTGTGCTAGTGTATATATTGCTGCTGGTGTAAAGTGTGCTACTGTATATATTGCTGCTGGTGTAAAGTGTGCTAGTGTATATATTGCTGCTAGTGTAAAGTGTGCTAGTGTATATATTGCTGCTAGTGTAAAGTGTGCTAGTGTATATATTGCTGCTGGTGTAAAGTGTGCTAGTGTATATATTGCTTCTAGTGTAAAGTGTGCTAGTGTATATATTGCTGCTGGTGTAAAGTGTGCTACTGTATATATTGCTGCTAGTGTAAAGTGTGCTAGTGTATATATTGCTGCTGGTGTAAAGTGTGCTAGTGTATATATTGCTGCTGGTGTAAAGTGTGCTAGTGTATATATTGCTGCTAGTGTAAAGTGTGCTAGTGTATATATTGCTGCTAGTGTAAAGTGTGCTAGTGTATATATTGCTGCTGGTGTAAAGTGTGCTAGTGTATATATTGCTGCTGGTGTAAAGTGTGCTACTGTATATATTGCTGATAGTGTAAAGTGTGCTAGTGTATATATTGCTGCTGGTGTAAAGTGTGCTAGTGTATATATTGCTGCTGGTGTAAAGTGTGCTAGTGTATATATTGCTGCTAGTGTAAAGTGTGCTACTGTATATATTGCTGCTGGTGTAAAGTGTGCTAGTGTATATATTGCTGCTGGTGTAAAGTGTGCTAGTGTATATATTGCTGCTGGTGTAAAGTGTGCTACTGTATATATTGCTGCTGCTAGTGTAAAGTGTGCTAGTGTATATATTGCTGCTAGTGTAAAGTGTGATACTGTATATATTGCTGCTGGTGTAAAGTGTGCTAGTGTATATATTGCTGCTGGTGTAAAGTGTGCTAGTGTATATAGCTGCTGGTGTAAAGTGTGCTAGTGTATATATTGCTGCTGGTGTAAAGTGTGCTAGTGTATATATTGCTGCTGGTGTAAAGTGTGCTAGTGTATATATTGCTGCTGGTGTAAAGTGTGCTAGTGTATATATTGCTGCTAGTGTAAAGTGTGCTAGTGTATATATTGCTGCTAGTGTAAAGTGTGCTACTGTATATATTGCTGCTGGTGTAAAGTATGCTACTGTATATATTGCTGCTGGTGTAAAGTGTGCTAGTGTATATATTGCTGCTGGTGTAAAGTGTGCTAGTGTATATATTGCTGCTGGTGTAAAGTGTGCTAGTGTATATATTGCTGCTGGTGTAAAGTGTGCTACTGTATATATTGCTGCTAGTGTAAAGTGTGCTAGTGTATATATTGCTGCTAGTGTAAAGTGTGCTAGTGTATATATTGCTGCTAGTGTAAAGTGTGCTAGTGTATATATTGCTGCTGGTGTAAAGTGTGCTAGTGTATATATTGCTGCTAGTGTAAAGTGTGCTAGTGTATATATTGCTGCTGGTGTAAAGTGTGCTACTGTATATATTGCTGCTAGTGTAAAGTGTGCTAGTGTATATATTGCTGCTGGTGTAAAGTGTGCTAGTGTATATATTGCTGCTGGTGTAAAGTGTGCTACTGTATATATTGCTGCTGGTGTAAAGTGTGCTACTGTATATATTGCTGCTAGTGTAAAGTGTGCTAGTGTATATATTGCTGCTAGTGTAAAGTGTGCTACTGTATATATTGCTGCTGGTGTAAAGTGTGCTAGTGTATATATTGCTGTTGGTGTAAAGTGTGCTACTGTATATATTGCTGCTGGTGTAAAGTGTGCTAGTGTATATATTGCTGCTAGTGTAAAGTGTGCTAGTGTATATATTGCTGCTGGTGTAAAGTGTGCTACTGTATATATTGCTGCTGGTGTAAAGTGTGCTACTGTATATATTGCTGCTGGTGTAAAGTGTGCTACTATATTAATAGTGCTATGCTTGCTCATACCTTCACAGGTGGTAGCAGTGTTTGAAGGACTCCATGAAGGTCGTATGTTGTGCGCTGCTGTTGCCAATGACAACACCTTACTCACCGGAGGAGAGAGCACTGTGAGGCTCCACCTACCTTGATACATATGATCTTGTCTATAGCTTGTCTGTTAGCTAACCCGACTAGCTTTAGAATATGCTAGAAATAGCTCATTGTACACTCATGCACAAATACAACAAACTGCATGTATACAGTTCGAGTTGGAAGCCTTTTTGAGGTTTTCAAGGATCTGCCATATATCCTATGCCCCTCCAATTGTAACCACGGAGGCAAATGGCAAATAAGGCATGCCCAAATAATTGCTCATTAGACTTATAAAATGAGATGGAACACATGGGTGGATTGAGGGAAATTGTGCCACAGGCACCCAAACGATTAGCTTACCTCCAAACAAGTACTTGAACTCCCTCACAGCTGCAGTCAATAGTAACCACCTTCCAATAGTAATCGCAGGTAGATTGGACGGAAGTAAATCGTAACTGGTTCCTATTAGAGAATAAATCGTATTCTCTAACCTTGAATTTTTATACCTCCACTCACGCACGCTGCATGTCCAACTTGTTACCACATCCCCCCAACTGGTGTTAACTGGAGTATAACCAAAGATGATGGCGCTGTGTGCTTATATCTCAAAGACCGATGATTGAACTTTGACCTTGACTTCCTATTAGAGAATAAATCGTATTCTCTAACCCTTGAATTTTTATACCTCCACTCACGCACGCTGCATGTCCAACTTGTTACCACATCCCCCCAACTGGTGTTAACTGGAGTATAACCAAAGATGATGGCGCTGTGTGCTTATATCTCAAAGACCGATGATTGAACTTTGACCTTGACACCAGCTCCTTTTAATGAAATTCCTTCCAACTCGTTCTAAACATGTATACCTTTATCTTCACTATTAGGATGGATAGAGGGGAAATTTTAATAAAAGTATTTATAAAAACCACACCACCTAATTATGCACACACGTATGGAGGTGTGTCTCTATCCATGGAATAGCAACGATTGACTGCCATATTGCCGTTCAACAAGACACACTGAGTAATTTCTGCCTGTTATTTAGAGTGAAATAAGCATGTGCTGATGAGCCAACAAGCTCTGACAGCGGCCCACTCTGGCTAGGAGGTCTTCTACAGGCTGAAAGTAACTGCACAAAGACTTGCTAGCCATGACCTGATCAATCAATCTCCATCTCTCTAGCTTAGTCTAGACCCATACTAATTGCTGTATTACGTAATATTGTGCAGCCTGCAAATAAAGCGAATTCTTTTGGTGAGGGGTGGGGTTGGAAGGCAGATTTGCCGTGCCCTTCCCCCATGAAAATGACTGACTAGTTTGCCAACAAGCTGTTGATGTAAAGACAGCTGTGATGGTTGCAACAACACTTACTCAGGTTGTGTGTGTGTGGGACATTTCCCACGGAGCCACCAAGGAGAAAGTGCCTCTGCAACTCCATTTGAAGCACACACTGCATGGCCACACTGCAGCGGTGATCTGCCTAGTAACCTCTTCTAATTACAACCTCATTGCGTCCGGGTCAAAGGTCAGTCCACCACTGCACATGCAATTTTCTTGGTATTCTATATCTATGGTAAAGGGTCATGGGAAGCACACACACATTATATATGACGTGGTATACAGTAAGTGATGTACTCAAAACAGGTAGAGGGTGAAAGTGCACTCTTGCATTCATACAAGGTAAAGGATCGTTGTGTAGCAAGTGAATATTAAGTGGAGGCCTTTGTTGCTTATATACTACTCCATGCAATAACCCGGGGAAGTTGACTGGTACTAATGATGGGCAAGGCCTATATAAGGAGACAAATGAATCTCATTAGAGAACTATGGAACCAGCCTAATTCATATTGATGTATTCTCATGCTATACACGCCCTTACTAACTTGACGACCCCTTACCTAGTGCATGCCCTCTACACATTCCTCACTTGTCCATGCATTGCTATTCTATGAACATCGTTCTATATCCAGTTCAGTCTGAGTGGCAAATGCGTACAGCGCTATCCTTCGATGCATGGACAAGTCTTTTTGCTAGTCTCTGATAGCAACAATTCGAGAGTAAAAGGAAGAGCGAATTCTATTTAACTCCCACCCACCCATCATGGCTATCCCCTGCCCATTCGATGGATGCGACTGGGCGATCCCAGAAGGAACAGACACCACCCTGGCACCTGTCCTCCTCACCACACACGCCATGAACCACTGGACCAACCCCAGAGCTAAACCAGCTCCGGTGAAGCGTCCAGAACTAACATCAGGGGGAACAACGGAAGCCTGGACCTACTTTCTACAGAGATGGCGATCATACGTTACATCAGTACAACTGACAGGTCAGGACCTTACCATACAGTTACTAGAGTGCTGTGACTCTAACCTCAGGCGCGATGTCACCAGAAATACGGTCAGTCCCTTACCAATTGATGGTATGACAGAGAAGGACTTACTTGCAGCCATAAAATCCCTCGCGGTGACGGCCGAGAACACGAAGGTGGCTCGCGTAGCCTTATCAAGAATGACACAGGACCGTACTGAACCCATCCGAGCATTCGCTGCACGCCTCCGGGGACAAGCTGAGGTATGTCGCTTTTTGAAGAAGTGCCCCGATTGTGATGGAGTGGTGAACCAGGGCGAGGAGCGGGTGGCTGACCAACTCTGCATAGGCCTGGCGGATGCAGAGATCCAAGAAGATCTGCTCAAGCATCCTGACCAGGACATGTGCGTAGAGGACACCATCCGCTTCATTGAAGTAAGTGCAGCGGGGAAGAAATCAGCCATGACGATGTCGACCCCTAACAACGCACATGCCCTTGACGACCACGGTGCTGATGCCGTGACGTCACAATACAGGCGGCAACAACGCCCACCATCTCAACGTGAACTCCCCACCCCACCCAGGGGACGTGGCAACACTCCACCTCGCCAACAATGGAAGCCCAGACCCCAGGCAGCACAACCATCAGGACCGTGCACCTACTGCGGCCAACGCGGGCATGGCGGCCTACCGTCGGATCCATTGCCCGGCTTTCGGCAGCACCTGCACATCATGTGGCAGGCAGCACCACACAGCCTCAGTATGCTGGCAGCGAACGGAACATGAATCCGCCCTCTCCGAAATGGCTCAGGGAATGTCAGAAGGTACCCTGCCCCACCAAACATGGCAGAGTGACACCTCATCCTGGATACAAAAACACTCTCCCTCGCAACCTGTGATCGCCATCCTAGTCTCCTCCCACGCAGAGGACTTCAGGAACCATGGCCACACACTGCCCCAAGAGTCCAGACACATACGCACCACGGCACTCGCGGACACCGGCTGCCAGAGCTGCCTGGCCGGCCCGGACCTCATGTCCAAGCTGCACCTTGGCACCCAAACGACCTCATCCCTGTCAACCTGACAATGAAGTCAGCCAGTGGAAACAACCTCCCCATCCTCGGGGCGGCTCTGCTGCATCTCAAAATCCCATCTGGCAAGGAAACGCGCCAGATGGTATACTTCAGTCCTAAGGCATCCCAAATATACTTAAGCATGGCCACCCTGGCCGACCTGGACATGATCCCAAGAGACTTCCCGTCCGGATCATCGTCCACCCGAGACAACAGGCCCAGCCCCAACGCTGCCCAGATCTCCAAGACCACTCAACCGACACCACCAGCAGAGAGACCCTTAAAGAGGGCGTATGGAGACGCTGCAAGAGCCCCAAGTACCGCTACAATGCCCCCAGAGAGGCGACCGGGAGTCAACCCACCCCGGACTAGCGATGACACCCCACGGATCAACCAGTCGAGACGACCTTGCTCTTGCCCTACAAGATCACCGCCCCCGCCCCGCCCCACAGGCCTTCCCTACCCAGCCACACCGGAGAACAGGGCACGTCTCGAGCAACACCTACTACAGACGTATGCGTCGAGCTCATTCAACATTTGTGAGCATCAGCCCCTACCTATGATGGCCGGACCTCCGCTCTCATTGAGCATCGACCCCAACGCCGTCCCCAAACCATGCCACACCCCCATCACCATCCCCATCCACTGGCAGGATGAGGTTAAGGCTGGATTGGACTGTGACGTCCGCCTTGGAGTTTTGGAGAAGGTCCCCTTAGGGACCCCGGACACTTGGTGCCACCGCATGGTGATATGCACCAAAAAGGACGGGTCCCTGAGGCGGACCATCAACTTCCAGGAGTTGAACAAACATGCCACAAGAGAGACACACCATTGCGCCTCCCCTTTCCACCAGGCCAGAGCCGTTCCAGGCAACACGAAGAAAACCATCTTTGACGCCTGGAACGGCTACCACTCGGTAGCCCTCTCACCAGCAGACCGGCATTTCACCACCTTTATTACCCCCTGGGGCAGATACCGCTACTGCTCCGCCCCACAGGGATACATCGCCTCAGGGGATGCCTACACGGCACGGTACGATGCGATTGTATCTCACATTAGCCGAAAAACGAAGTGTATCGACGATGCCCTCATTTGGAGCGAGTCTATCGAAGAAGCATACCACCAGGCCACAGAATGGTTAGACATCTGCGCACGGAACGGGATAACACTGAACCCGCGCAAGTTCCACTTTGCGCAGGACGAGGTGGAATTTGCCGGGTTCACCATCACCCCATCTGAAGTAAGACCATCACAGAAGTACCTGGAGGCCATCACCGGCTTCCCTACACCCAAGAACATCACAGACGTACGCGCCTGGTTTGGCTTAGTCAACCAGGTCGCGTACGCCTTCTCGATGGCCCCAACAATGCAGCCGTTCCGGGACCTCTTGAAGCCCACCAACCCATTCCTATGGAACGAGCAGACACAACGCGCGTTCGACCTCTCCAAGACCACCATATGCCAAAAGATTGCTGAAGGAGTTACCATCTACGACAAGAGTCGACCCACATGCCTGGCGACAGATTGGAGCAAAGACGGGATTGGGTACTGGCTATTTCAAAAACACTGCCAGTGCCCATCCCGCGAGATCCTCTGTTGCCAGGAGGGATGGAAAGTGGTGCTGGTCGGCTCGAGGTTCACGCACTCCGCTGAGTCCAGGTACGCCCCCATCGAGGGGGAGGCCCTCGCAGTGGCAGACGCCCTCGAGAAAGCACGTTACTTCGTCCTCGGGTGCAGTGATCTCCAGATTGCAGTGGACCACAAGCCACTACTCAAAATCTTTGGGGATCGCTCACTCGAGGACATCCATAACACCCACCTCAGAAACCTGAAGGAAAAGACACTGCCTTACAGGTTCCAGATGATATACATTCCTGGGATACGGAACCACACGAGTGACGCTCTGTCCCGCCATCCATCTGGCGACCGCCTTCCAGCGAAGCTCTACCTCCAGGATGACAACCACTCGGACACATCCAGGATGAACCCATCAGGCATCCCGAAATGCCACGTCGCGTCGCTCTCCACCACATCAGAGGACGCTGACGAACTCGCCAAGCGCTGCCCTGTGTGCCGCCGTCCATCACATACCCATCACATGGGAAACCCTCCAAGTCGCCACAGTAGCTGACCCGGCACTACGACTGCTATCCGAAGTCATCGAAGACGGTCCACCCGAGGCAAGGCACCACATGCCTGCCATCATTAGGGAATACTTCCCCATTCTTGATACAATCACAAATGTGGACGGCGTCCTCGTGAAAGGTGAAAGGATCATCATCCCACTCGCACTCCGCCAAAGATGCCTCGACGCCCTCCATGCCGCCCACCGAGGCACAACCAGCATGTATGCAAGGGCACAGACATCACTCTACTGGCCAGGCATGTCTAAGGAAATCACCGCAACCAGGCAACACTGTGCCACCTGCAACGGTAACGCCCCGTCCCAACCTGCCATGCCATCAACGACACCGGCCGACCCTCAGTACCCCTTCCAGCACATGTGCGCGGACTACTTCCACCACGGAGGGTTCGCGTATCTCGTGCTGGTGGATCGGTACCCAAACTGGCCGGTCGTCACCAGATCCACGAACGGAGCAGAGGGCCTCTGCCAAGTCCTACGATATACTTTTGCCACCTATGGCATTCCAGAGAGCATCACCTCTGATGGCGGCCCAGAGTTTGCCTCCCACACCACCAGGGACTTCCTATCCTCATGGAGTGTACACCATAGAACGTCCTCCGCCTACAACCCCCACGCAAATTGCCGGGCTGAGACAGCGGTGAAGACCACCAAGAGGCTGATCGCCGGCAACACAGGCCCAGGCGGCACCCTATCAGACGACTTTCACTTGGCGCTTCTACAGTACCGAAATGGACCAAGCTCCGACACTGGCATGTCCCCGGCACAATGCCTCTTTGGAAGGGCCACCAGAGACCTCCTCCCTGGACTCCCTGCCACCTACCACCCGCACCAGGACTGGACATCGAGACTGGACCTCCGTGAACATGCGCTGTCCAGACGCCAGGTCACCGGCCGTGCCAGATGGGACGAACACACCCAAGGGCTGTCCCCACTCCGTTGTGGTGACACAGTCATGATCCAAAATCAGACTGGACGTCACCCAACGAAGTGGGACAAGTCTGTCATGGTCGTGGAAGTACTGCAATATCACCAGTACGCAGTACGGACCGACGGCTCTGGACGGCTCACGACACGGAACAGACGCTACCTAAGGCGATTTAATCCTTTCACCACCTCGCCCAACCCGTTCACAGTCACTCGACAACCGACCAGATCAACCACCCCAACCCCTGTCACTACACAGGATCGGCAACGAGCCCCTACGCAGCCACCGACCAGTACCGCGACCACCCCACCGACTGCAGACTCGAGTCACAACGATCACCATCCTCGCCCACTGCCACGTCCAGCAAGTCCGCCTCATCCGCAGCAATCGGCGCCACTACCACCCCCAGCTTCGGCTCCACCAAAGACCCAACCCCAGCCGACCTATGCATCGGTGGCCAAAACACCAGCCAGACCCACTCCACTGCCACAACGCAGCCTGGCCCTCCCACCAACCAACCCCCGGGAAGCCACTCCTGTACCACGCAGGAGCAAAAGAGGCCCAAAGCCAATCGACAGGCTTGGCTACAAACAGAGAAACTAATCACCAGAGCCCTAGCCTCTGCTTGGGGGGGGATAGAGAACTATGGAACCAGCCTAACTCATATTGATGTATTCTCATGCTATATACGCCCTTACTAACTTGACGACCCCTTACCTAGCGCATGCCCTCTACACATTCCTCACTTGTCCATGCATTGCTATTCTATGAACATCGTTCTATATCCAGTTCAGTCTGAGTGGCAAATGCGTACAGCGCTATCCTTCGACTCATTACCATGTGTTTCATTTCCAAGTTCATCTCTCCATCTTGTTTACTAATGCATGGGCAAGGCCTATATAAGGCGGACGATCCTATGAATCTCATTACCATGTGTTTCATTTCCAAGTTCATCTCTCCATCTTGTTTACTAATGCATGGGCAAGGCCTATATAAGGCGGACGATCCTATGAATATCATTACCATGTGTTGTTGGTCTTGTGTAGGACAAGACGTGCATTTTGTTTGTGGGACATGACTAGCTTGTCCTTCATCCGACAGCTTCCAGGTCACTCCAATCCTGTCACCATGGTCACCATTAACAATCTCAATGTAAGTCGCAGCCTTTATAGAGATGTAGTGAAGTTTGTTGTGGGGTCAGAGGCCAACTTATTCCCATTGCACCACCAAGCTGAAGTTTGTTGTGGAGGTCATAGGTCAATTTTTGTTTTGTTTCTTAGCTGAAGGGCTGAGGAATCTTTGGTTGCTATGCATCTTTTGAATGTTGGGCAGATAATCAAGATCTTCTAGTACGAGTGTTTGTTTGTATTGTAATCTTTCCAGGGCAACATTGTGACCTGCACCAAGAACCAGATTCGGTTGTGGACTGTGAATGGATCTTTGCTGGCAGAAACTCCGCTGATCCTGGCTAGCAGTGTGAAGGTGTTGTGTTGTGCCACCTCTGAGGTTAGCCACTCCCACCCTTTGTTACGAATGTGGTGTGGGTGTCATGTGATGGAGGTTGTGTGTCATGTGGTGGGGGTCATGTGAGTATCATGTGATGGTGATGTGGTGGAGATTGTCATGTGACTTTTTTTTTTTAGCTGTTTGACTGGAACAATCCTAACTGGGTCATCTGATGGATTAGTGCGGGTGAGTTGGCCACACCCACCTTGACACACCCACATGTTTCACCCACTTTACTTGAGTGCTTTTATTCAAGCTAATGCACTTTGTCCCCTCTCTTGCATCCTATTCCCTCTTCACCCATACCATCGAGACAATGTAGGATTTTATGGGGGGCGATCAATCATCAAAAAAATTGAAATTGTAGGGGGCAAACGTGTGGAAATCTATTGACACATTTTGAAAATTATTCCACCCCCACCCCATCCGTGATAGAACCTATGCCTTCTCCATCTGTTCCTCTTCCACCTCTCTGCACGCTTCCCCCTTCTCTTGTCTTCCCCATTCATATCTCCTCTCTCTCTTCCTCCCATTTCTCTCCCTCGCCATTCCCTCTTCTCTCCACTCATTGAATTCTCCCTCCTGTCTCGCATATCATTCTCTTCCTCATACCTGGCATGCTTCCTTTGACCATCCCCCTTTCCCTCCTCACCCCCCCCCCCCCCCCCCACTCCTCCCTTCACTCGTTGAAAAGGAAGCTAATTTCCCCACTTTGACAAGGATGAGCCATTTCATACTGTTTTTCCTCAAAACACACACACAAAAAAGTACATATTGGAGCTAAAACAAGCTTCTTTTGGTTCAAAAGTGGAGATTTCTTACCAAAAGCAGTTTTCTGTCATTTAAAGAGTAGAAACAATTTCATAATGTTGAAAAGGAAGCTAATGTGCCCATTTTGACAAGAGTGAGCTATTCAGAGAGTTTTTACTAAAAACGCTCAAAAACGTAAACGTCCCAATCAGAGCAAAAAAGAACATCTTTCGGTTAAAAGAGGAGATTTCTCACCAAAATAAGTTTTGTCATTTAAAGATTTAAAGAGTAGAAACAGTTTAATAATGTTGAAAAGGAAGCTAATTAGTCCATTTTGACAAGAATGGACATTTTCCCCTCAAAACACTATAAAAAACGTCCCAAATAATTTGTTATGGGTGTGGTATATTGATCTTTTGAAAAAAAGGATTACTCGTTATCTTTTAGATTATACCCATATTGCTTATCAATATTCCCTTTAGTTTTTAAGTTACCCTCACACAGATGTGGTGTTTGGAATACATCTCTGAGGAAGAAATGGTGCACAACTCAAAGTTGGGACGAGGCAGTCCAGCAGACAGCTTGCTCAGCAGAGAAAGTGTTGGAGGTAGTGATGGCTATTCCCCCTGCATTACTTGAACCCCTCACTCACTCACTCTCTGTATTGTTTCTTGCTCTTGTATTGAAGTGGAGTCCACGTTGGATTTTAAGGCATCTCGGGAACAACTAGCATCAACTGTCATCAGCAGGCTGAGGGCCGCCACAATCCACCCTCAGGAGAGATCAACATTCTCTCCAGAGCACACAGGTTAGTGTACATGCTCTAGCAGTGTCCCCTCCAGAGCACACAGGTTAGTGTACATGCTCTAGCAATGCCCCCTCCAGAGCACACAGGTTAGTGTACATGCTCTAGCAATGTCCCCTCCAGAGCACACAGGTTAGTGTACATGCTCTAGCAATGCCCCCTCCAGAGCACACAGGTTAGTGTACATGCTCTAGCAGTGTCCCCTCCAGAGCACACAGGTTAGTGTACATGCTCTAGCAGTGCCCCCTCCAGAGCACACAGGTTAGTGTACATGCTCTAGCAATGTCCCCTCCAGAGCACACAGGTTAGTGTACATGCTCTAGCAATGTCCCCTCCAGAGCACACAGGTTAGTGTACATGCTCTAGCAATGCCCCCTCCAGAGCACACAGGTTAGTGTACATGCTCTAGCAGTGTCCCCTCCAGAGCACACAGGTTAGTGTACATGCTCTAGCAGTGCCCCCTCCAGAGCACACAGGTTAGTGTACATGCTCTAGCAATGTCCCCTCCAGAGCACACAGGTTAGTGTACATGCTCTAGCAATGCCCCCTCCAGAGCACACAGGTTAGTGTACATGCTCTAGCAGTGCCCCCTCCAGAGCACACAGGTTAGTGTACATGCTCTAGCAATGTCGCCTCCTGACCACACAGGTTAGTGTACATGCTCTAGCAATGCCCCCTCCAGAGCACACAGATTAGTGTACATGCTCTAGCAGTGCCCCCTCCATAGCACACAGGTTAGTGTACATGCTCTAGCAGTGCCCCGTCCAGAGCACACAGGTTAGTGTACATGCTCTAGCAATGCCCCCTCCAGAGCACACAGGTTAGTGTACATGCTCTAGCAATGCCCCCTCCAGAGCACACAGGTTAGTGTACATGCTCTAGCAGTGCCCCCTCCAGAGCACACAGGTTAGTGTACATGCTCTAGCAATGTCCCCTCCAGAGCACACAGGTTAGTGTACATGCTCTAGCAATGCCCCCTCCAGAGCACACAGGTTAGTGTACATGCTCTAGCAATGTCCCCTCCAGAGCACACAGGTTAGTGTACATGCTCTAGCAGTGTCCCCTCCAGAGCACACAGGTTAGTGTACATGCTCTAGCAATGTCCCCTCCAGAGCACACAGGTTAGTGTACATGCTCTAGCAATGTCCCCTCCAGAGCACACAGGTTAGTGTACATGCTCTAGCAGTGCCCCCTCCAGAGCACACAGGTTAGTGTACATGCTCTAGCAATGTCCCCTCCAGAGCACACAGGTTAGTGTACATGCTCTAGCAGTGCCCCCTCCAGAGCACACAGGTTAGTGTACATGCTCTAGCAATGCCCCCTCCAGAGCACACAGGTTAGTGTACATGCTCTAGCAGTGTCCCCTCAAGAGCACACAGGTTAGTGTACATGCTCTAGCAGTGCCCCCTCCAGAGCACACAGGTTAGTGTACATGCTCTAGCAGTGTCCCCTCCAGAGCACACTGGTTAGTGTACATGCTCTAGCAATGCCCCCTCCAGAGCACACACACAGGTTAGTGTACATGCTCTAGTAATGTCCCCTCCAGAGCACACACACAGGTTAGTGTACATGCTCTAGCAATGCTCCCTCCAGAGCACACAGGTTAGTGTACATGCTCTAGCAATGCTCCCTCCAGAGCACACACACAGGTTAGTGTACATGCTCTAGTAATGTCCCCTCCAGAGCACACAGGTTAGTGTACATGCTCTAGCAATGCCCCCTCCAGAGCACACAGGTTAGTGTACATGTACATGCTCTAGCAATGTCCCCTCCAGAGCACACAGGTTAGTGTACATGCTCTAGCAGTGCCCCCTCCAGAGCACACAGGTTAGTGTACATGCTCTAGCAATGCCCCCTACAGAGCACACAGGTTAGTGTACATGCTCTAGCAGTGTCCCCTCCAGAGCACACAAGTTAGTGTACATGCTCTAGCAATGCCCCCTCCAGAGCACACAGGTTAGTGTACACATGCTCTAGCAATGCCCCCTCCAGAGCACACAGGTTAGTGTACTTGCTCTAGCAGTGTCCCCTCCAGAGCACACAGGTTAGTGTACATGCTCTAGCAATGCCCCCTCCAGAGCACACAGGTTAGTGTACATGCTCTAGCAATGTCCCCTCCAGAGCACACAGGTTAGTGTACATGCTCTAGCAATGTCCCCTCCAGAGCACACAGGTTAGTGTACATGCTCTAGCAGTGTCCCCTCCAGAGCACACAGGTTAGTGTACATGCTCTAGCAATGCTCCCTCCAGAGCACACAGGTTAGTGTACATGCTCTAGCAATGTTCCCTCCAGAGCACAGAGGTTAGTGTACATGCTCTAGCAATTCCCCCTCCAGAGCACACAGGTTAGTGTACATGCTCTAGCAATACCCTCTCCAGAGCACACAGGTTAGTGTACATGCTCTAGCAATGCCCCCTCCAGAGCACACAGGTTAGTGTTGCTCTAGCAGTGCCCCCTCCAGAGCACACAGGTTTGTGTACATGCTCTAGCAGTGTTCCCTCCAGATCACACAGGTTAGTGTACATGCTCTAGCAATGTTCCCTCCAGAGCACACAGGTTAGTGTACGTACTCTAGCAGTGCCCCCGCCAGAGCACACAGGTTAGTGTACATGCTCTAGCAGTGTCCCCTCCAGAGCACACAGATTAGTGTACATGCTCTAGCAGTGCCCCCTCCAGAGCACACAGGTTAGTGTACATGCTCTAGCAATGTCCCCTCCAGAGCACACAGATTAGTGTACATGCTCTAGCAATGTCCCCTCCAGAGCACACATGTTAGTGTACATGCTCTAGCAATGCCCCGTCCAGAGCACACAGGTTAGTGTTGCTCTAGCAGTGCCCCCTCCAGAGCACACAGGTTTGTGTACATGCTCTAGCAGTGTCCCCTCCAGATCACACAGGTTAGTGTAAGAGGTACAGCCTCCAGGGCAAACTCTAGCATTGTTGTTTTATACATTTAAAAAATCTCTTATATCTCTATAATGCAGTTTTCCTTTTTGAGTATGGAGGGTGAAATCATAGGGTGAAATCAGGGTTTTTGAAATTATAGGGGGGGGGGGGGGGAGTCATAAATTATGTGGAAAGTAATCAGAGTGTGTGAAATTGTAGGGATAAATCAGGATTTGTGCGTTCAGGGGTTTTGAAATTTTAGCGGGGAAGTCAGGGTTTGTGAAACTATGTGGGAGGGAATCAGTGTGTTAAATTATATGCGGGGTCACAGTTTTTTAAATTATAGGGGGGAAATCAGGGTTCTTGAAATTGTGGGGGGGGGGGGGGACGATGAAGCATGCAGATTATCTGCCCACCTGGTAAAACATGGCAGCTTTGAGAACAAGTGAAGAAAGACTCAGTTGATATAACATATTGTAACGACAATTTTGAGAAAGTTTGTTGTAAAAGAAGAGGTCTCTTTATTTTAACATTTTAACAGCGGCTGAATACTTAAACCTCAAGGAGAATTTTCTCCGCTTAAATCAATTATTCCAGCATCTCAACCAATAGACTTGAGCCAAAGGACATTGGTTGAAGTGCTGGTGGAATAGCTGATAGGAAGAGAAGCCTACTGTCTGAAGAGATTTAAATAGTAGATTAGCATCTCATTGGTCAGGTGGTTGTTTGTGTGTTGCTATTAACTTACTTTGAGATTTCAGGTTTGTTTTATTTTTTATACCATTCACAGGCAATCTTGTCAGGAGTCGGGAAATGTTTCGTTCTACAGATCAGAAAAGTTCCAAGGGAGTGTCAGATGACTTACACGTGCTTGCAACCGACTTGACTTCATCCCAAGACTTGTTGTCCCCAGATGGTTCCAAACCTGATTTAAATACTAGTCCTCGTAACAACACATTCTCGGAAGATGAAGAGGAGAAGAGAGCAGCAGGGAGCAGGTTGGACGGTCTAATCGACAACGTTTCATTCGACAGCAATCAAATGGGCGGAGATTATCAAGAGGAAGGGTTGAGGTCACACAAACAGCTAATTGAACCAGAGTTGAAGGGACCAATGTCCATTGGCTTCGAAATAGATATGTGCATGGCATCTGAGGAGGATAAGGTTGGTCAAAGGACACCTGCGGTAGGATAAAGGTGCCCGGGGGACACCTGAGGTTGAGGATAAGGGAAGTCATGGGACATGTGAGGTGGATGATATGGTCAGTTATGGGACACCTGAAGAGGAGGATAAGGGGAGTCATGGAACACCTGAGGTGGATGATAAGGGGTGTCATGGGACACCTGAGGTTGGGGATAAGGGGAGTCGTGGGATACCTGAAGAGGAGGATGAGGATGGTCAAAGGACACCAGAGGTGGGTGATAAGGGTACTGCCAAGGTGGTAGGTAGAGGGCAACATGAGGTGGATGGTGAGGTGAAGGTTGATGTACAAGGTACAGCTGCAGGAGTGGAGGAGCTGATGAAGGTGAACTCAGCCTATGTCAAGGACATCCTGGAGAAGAGGAAGGCATCCGTAGAGCTGAAGCAGAAAAGTAAGTTGACTCTTCCTTAGCCTTATTAGGCAATTCATGCAGCAATACGAGTTGGGGGGGGGGCAACATAATTATGCTTATTGTGTATACTAGCAGTGAGGGATCTGGTTCTGGGTGGAGTGTATCTCTTATCACTGACCAGATTGTGGGTCTAGTGTTAGTGAGGGATGCTCAGGAAGTCCATGTGTGGAAAACCTCTCCCTTTGCCTGCTGCAGAACTCAGGAGCTCACAGCATTCATAAAAAGTGCTAATAGCAAGATGCACAAAGACAGACTGTCATGGGGAACACCCACAGTGATGTCTGGTTCCCTGTCGTTGTGTGCATCCATAGTCTCATGGGAACACCCACAGTGATGTCAGGTTCCCTCTCATTGTGTGCATGCTACATAGTCTCTGGGGAACACCCACAGTGATGTCAGGTTCCCTCTCATTGTGTGCATGCTACATAGTCTCTGGGGAACACCCACAGTGATGTCAGGTTCCCTCTCATTGTGTGCATGCTACATAGTCTCTGGGGAAAACACCCACAGTGATGTCAGGTTCCCTCTCATTGTGTGCATCCATAGTCTCTGGGGAACACCCACAGTGATGTCAGGTTCCCTCTCATTGTGTGTATGCTCCATAGTCTCTGGGGAACACCCACAGTGATGTCAGGTTCCCTCTCATTGTGTGCATCCATAGTCTCTGGGGAACACCTACAGTGATGTCAGGTTCCCTATCATTGTGTGCATGCTCCATAGTCTCTGGGGAACACCCACAGTGATGTCAGGTTCTCTGTCGTTGTGTGCATCCGTAGTCTCATGGGAACACCCACAGTGATGTCAGGTTCCCTCTCATTGTGTGCATCCATAGTCTCTGGGGAACACCCACAGTGATGTCAGGTTCCCTCTCATTGTGTGCATCCATAGTCTCTAGGGAACACCCACAGTGATGTCAGGTTCCCTCTCATTGTGTGTATGCTCCATAGTCTCTGGGGAACACCCACAGTGATGTCAGGTTCCCTCTCATTGTGTGCACTCTCCATAGTCTCTGGGGAACACCCACAGTGATGTCAGGTTCCCTCTCATTGTGTGCATGCTACATAGTCTCCGCAGTGATGTCAGGTTCCCTCTCATTGTGTGCACGCTCCATATTCTCTGGGGAACACCCACAGTGATGTCAGGTTCCCTCTCATTGTGTGCACGCTACATAGTCTCTGGGGAACACCCACAGTGATGTCAGGTTCCCTCTCATTGTGTGCATGCTACATAGTGTCTGGGGAACACCCACAGTGATGTCAGGTTCCCTCTCATTGTGTGCATCCATAGTCTCTGGGGAACACCCACAGTGATGTCAGGTTCCCTCTCATTGTGTGTATGCTCCATAGTCTCTGGGGAACACCCACAGTGATGTCAGGTTCCCTATCATTGTGTGCATGCTCCATAGTCTCTGGGGAACACCCACAGTGATGTCAGGTTCCCTCTCATTGTGTGCACGCTCCATAGTCTCTGGGGAACACCCACAGTGATGTCAGGTTCCCTCTCATTGTGTGCATGCTACATAGTCTCTGGGGAACACCCACAGTGATGTCAGGTTCCCTCTCATTATGTGCACGCTCCATAGTCTCTGGGGAACACCCACAGTGATGTCAGGTTCCCTCTCATTGTCTGCATGCTCCATAGTCTCTGGGGAACACCCACAGTGTTGTCAGGTTCCCTCTCATTGTGTGCATGCTACATAGTCTCTGGGGAACACCCACAGTGATGTCAGGTTCCCTCTCATTGTGTGCACGCTCCATAGTCTCTGGGGAACACCCACAGTGATGTCAGGTTCCCTCTCATTGTGTGTATGCTCCATAGTCTCTGGGTAACACCCACAGTGATGTCAGGTTCCCTTTCATTGTGTGCATCCATAGTCTCTGGGGAACACCCACAGTGATGTCAGGTTCCCTCTCATTGTGTGCATCCATAGTCTCTGGGGAACACCCACAGTGATGTCTGGTTCCCTCTCATTGTGTGCATGCTACATAGTCTCTGGGGAACACCAACAGTGATGTCAGGTTCCCTCTCATTATGTGCATCCATAGTCTCTGGGGAACACCCACAGTGATGTCAGGTTCCCTCTCATTGTGTGTATGCTCCATAGTCTCTGGGGAACACCCACAGTGATGTCAGGTTCCCTCTCATTGTGTGCACGCTCCGTAGTCTCTGGGGAACACCCACAGTGATGTCAGGTTCCCTCTCATTGTGTGTATGCTCCATAGTCTCTGGGGAACACCTACAGTGATGTCAGGTTCCCTATCATTGTGTGCATTCTCCATAGTCTCTGGGGAACACCCACAGTGATGTCAGATTCCCTCTCATTGTGTGTATGCTCCATAGTCTCTGGGGAACACCCACAGAGATGTCAGGTTCCCTCTCATTGTGTGCACGCTCCATAGTCTCTGAGGAACACCCACAGTGATGTCAGTTTCCCTCTCATTGTGTGCATCCATAGTCTCTGGGGAACACCCACAGTGATGTCAGGTTCCCTCTCATTGTGTGCACGCTCCATAGTCTCTGGGGAACACCCACAGTGATGTCAGGTTCCCTCTCATTGTGTGCACGCTCCATAGTCTCTGGGGAACACCCACAGTGATGTCAGGTTCCCTCATGCTGGACATAGTCTCGAGCATCATGCTATTTAGAGCAATGAGAATCCATAGACGGCATCCCTTGTGTGCGGTTTGGCCTCGGCCTCTGTTCAAGGATACAACCAAGGCTGCAGGGAGGAAACTGCATGCTTGAACTGGAAGAGAACAGTGGCTGGGAAGCATTGGGCGGCCTCGATCGTGTGACGGTGCAGCAGCAAACTTGGCGTACATGTATGTCGTCAATAAAATGTTAGATGGCCGCCATTGTTGTTTTGAGCATCTCTTCAAGGGATAATTCTGCTTCTTATTGGGTAATGCAGCATAGCCTAAGTCCAGCCCAGCGTGTGCAAAGTTTGCTCTTCCTACTGTAGCTTCAAAACTGTTGGGTTGATCCCTAGACAAATACAGCACAGCTGTCAGCCTTAGATATGTATTATATATACATGTATGTAGTACATATAAATGTATGTAGTACATATAAACATGTATGTAGTACATATATACATGTATGTAGTACATATATACATGTATGTAGTACATATATACATGTATGTAGTACATATATACATGTATGTAGTACATATAAACATGTATGTAGTACATAAATACAACACAGATGCTGTCAGCCTTATGTGTATATATATGTATATATATACAGTAAATTCTGGTCTGGTTTTAACCTCTTGATGTTTGAGTTGTTTCACGTCTAATTAACTTCAATTTTCTGTAGTTGTCCGTAATTTCCAGACGAGCTTCTTGCTGCTCTTTTGCTGGGGACTGCTGACCCTTTACCCAGTCTTCTAGTAGCGCGGGTTACTCCTCCATGGCCTATGAAGTTCCGATACATTTTCTGACATACCCAATGATTATACTTCTTGCTGTGTGAAGGATGCCAATAGTGAGCCTGTCACAAGAATTGTTCTCATTTGGCTAAAAGAAACTTTTCCCCTTGAAGGATGTCCAAATAGTTCTGTCGCCAACAAACTTCCTAGGAATCGAGTCAAATGCAAAAGTCCACCTCAAAGGCCGTCGCTAGCCCTTCTTAGTTTGCCGAGAGAGAGAGAGGGAGACTTGCTCCTTCGTAACCGGCCTCAAGCAACTGAATCTTTCTTATAGTCTGGTTTGCTATTTCTGCAACTACCTCCGAGATTAGGTACTCGGTCCTCCGTCTAAATAAAAATTGTATTTTTCTGTGTGTGCATTATTTAGCAATAGTATTTAATAAGCGCCTTTCTCAGCATCCATTTTCTTGCCGGCTGTGATTAGGATGTGTGGATTAGGAGGTGTTTGCTAAGCAACCAGAATTTATAGCATATATGATATATTTTTTCTTTCTCCGAGGTTCATTCTGGTGCAATTGAATGTTCTGTTGCAATTGAATGCACTGAATCTTCAATAAACGAGCATCATGATCCCAAAGCATCCCCTTTTCCCAACTCTTCTCCCAACTCCCCACCCCCTTCCTGTTTGATACACTGTTAGTGGTAGCAATACTGTTAGCAGGAAACAGTACATTCTGTGAGGGGAAATAAACCTTGTCTCCACTAATACTGCACTAGGTCAATGCATGACCCTAGCATTACATCATCAGCAGCATTATCACATGCTCTACCCCTTTCCCTCCTAAACCTAACTTGCTAGCCACAAGCCTAACCACTGCCTTAGCCCTAATCCTAGCCTCTCCCCATCTGAAGGACCAATTCTGTACCGATCTATATGGTATTGATAAGTACAGTCCCAAGCTAATAGCGCTCGTGCAAGCAGTGAAGACCAAGCTGGCATGTGTGCTGATATGGTCATGCTACGACATGGCGGTGATCAACGACGTGTGCGCTAACTTTGTGGGGGGTACTTTCTGTGATGTTTGGGTGTTACTCTTACGTAATTGTGATAGCCATTTCCCCTCTCCATCTGTCCCCTCCTTTCCAACTGGACTCCTTCCACCTCCTCCATCATCGGGTCTTTGTCCTTCACCTCCCTTCATCTTGCTCATATTTCTTGACCCTTCTTCTCTATTTCTCTCATTCCATCATCCATCCTCCCATTGATCACACTTCCTCCTCTCATCTCTCATCTCCTTTCATCTGCATCACCACACTTGCATGATGAGGTATGATTTGTGGGTCAGTGGAGAAGCTTGGTCAATGTGTTCACAGGTGTGATGCAGCACTGGGTGTTGGACAGCGCTGTCAAACATTAGCTGTGAAGTGGAATTCACCTTTACGGAGAGGAAACATCATCAGGGACTATGGACAGATCTTTTGTGCCAGGTATGCACGTCTCTCTCTCTCTTCTTCCCCAGCTGTTGCTCATCTGTTCCCTTCCTTCTCCCCCATTCTCAGAATAATTTTAAATAATCTCACCTCCTTTACCAACAGCAGTCAATGATCGAGGCTTGCAAAACACCACTAGCTTGCCCAAAGGCTGCTACTAATAGGTCATTCTCAGGAGGCATCTGTCCAAGGTATCCAGTGACTAAAACTATGAAGTGTTCCTATAAGTAAGCAAGTGGTTGCTTCTAGATACTAAGTTTTCTGACAGGATCGATCAAGCCTATCACACCTCATGCTTAATTTAGCAACCATCTTCTTCCAATTTTGGGCCTAGAGAAGAATATAGCCTCAGCCCCAACTGCTGCTGCTGCAGTGGTCCAGGCATGTTGCCACACAGTACAAGCTGCTGCAGTGGTCCAGGTGTGCTGCCACACAGTACAAGCTGCTGCAGTGGTCCAGGTGTGCTGCCACACAGTACAAGCTGCTGCTGTGGTCCAGGTGTGCTGCCACACAGTACAAGCTGCTGTAGTGGTCCAGGTGTGTTGCCACACAGTACAAGCTGCTGCAGTGGTCCAGGTGTGCTGTCACACAGTACAAGCTGCTGCAAGTGGTCCAGGTGTGCTGCCACACAGTACAAGCTGCTGCAGTGGTGCAGGTATGCTGCCACACAGTACAAGCTGCTGCAGTGGTCCAGGTATGCTGCCACACAGTACAAGCTGCTGCAGTGGTCCAGGTGTGCTGCCACACAGTACAAGCTGCTGCAGTGGTCCAGGTGTGCTGCCACACAGTACAGCTACAGATGAATACTTATCTGATTAGTTAATATATTTCTGGGAATGATTTTTGCCCCATGGAAATCCTCAAGAAGTCATTGTGCAAGCAAAGGAATTAAGACCAACCAAAAGCAAAGGTGTTTCAAAAATATATATATTGGTGTACCATGGCTCTGCAGATGATGGGTCTCTATCTCTAGCATGCAAGATGCCTCAAATATAGTACATCTCAAGGATGCCATTTTCCCTTCAATTCAATTATTATCCTTTATACGATTATTTTCAGCCGACATGCAGAAGGTTTTGAAGAATAACCCTCAGAATATTGACCTTTCTGCTCATTTTAATTGCTCTCGGACATTATAAGATTAGAAGCAATGTTTGCATATATTGGCTCTGATTGTGTATGTGTATATATATATATATATATTGTGCACTCGTAGGTGCAGCAGCTACGAATGCGAAGTTGAGAGGCTGCGAATACACAGGAAAGTTCGGGTGTGTGCCAATTATTTTCACAGGATCGCCATGGAAAAGAGCAGACTTATTTTTAGAACAACTGATGCAGGTATTGTGTGACAATTTTACGGATCAAAAATGGTTAACATTAATGCATTCATTCATTTATTTTGATAAGGATGGTATTAATGTTATATGTGCTAAGCACTGTTAGTGTCCACCACCTGGTGCCTATGTGGCTTTACTATCAGCTGATGTTACTGTTATTTTTTACCACTCACACGTGCATGTTTACAAGACAAGAAATGTTTTATTTAATATATATGCATGTATGTATGTGTATAAATGCATGTACTCTGTCTGTATATATGCATGTACTGTATGTAAGTATGTGTATGCATGTGTGTGTATGTGTATATGCATGTATGTATGTGTGTAGTATATATTGAGTAATAAAAAATTGAGTAATAAAAAATAAAAATAAATGAAACAAGATTTTACTATTAGACCTCAAATTTTTGTATATAGGAACCTTGACCTATTAGGAAATGTACACCAGTATATAAAGGCTCCTATAAATGTGGTCACACTGGTGGATTACCCTGTTAGGAAATGTACACCAGTGTATAAAAGCTCCTATAAATGTGGTCACACTGGTGGATTCCCCTGTCACACCAGTATATAAAGGCTCTTAATGTGGTCACACTGGTGGATTCCCCTGTTAGGAAATGTACACCAGTATATAAAGGCTCCTATAAATGTGGTCTGTACACCAGTATATAAAGGCTCCTATAAATGGTCACACTGGTGGATTCCTCCGTTAGGAAATGTACACCAGTATATAAAGGCTCCTATAAATGTGGTCACACTGGTGGATTCCTCTGTTAGTAAATGTACACCAATATGTAAAGGCTCCTATAAATGTGGTCTCACTGGTGTTAGGAAATGTACACCAGTATATAAAGGCTCCTATAAATGTGGTCACACTGGTGGATTCCCCTGTTAGAAAATGTACACCAGTACATATAGGCTCCTATAAATGTGGTCACACTGGTGGATTCCCCTGTTAGGAGGCTCCTATAAATGTGTTCACACTGGTGGATTCCCCTGTTAGGAAATGTACACCAGTATATAAAGGCTCCCATAAATGTGGTCACACTGGTGGATTCCCCTGTTAGGAGGCTCCTATAAATGTGTTCACACTGGTGGATTCCCCTGTTAGGAAATGTACACCAGTATATAAAGGCTCCTATAAATGTGGTCACACTGGTGGATTCCCCTGTTAGGAAATGCACACCAGTATATAAAGGATCCTATAAATGTGGTCACACTGGTGGATTCCCTTGTTAGGAAATGTACACCAGTGTATAAAGGCTCCTATAAATGTGATCACACTGGTGGATTCCCCTGTTAGTATATAAAGGCTCCTATAAATGTGGTCACACTGGTAGATTCCCCTGTTAGGAAATGTACACCAGTATATAAAGGCTCCTATAAATGTGGTCACACTGGTGGATTCCCCTGTTAGGAAATGTACACCAGTATATATACCAGTTATATAAAGGCTCCTATAAATGTGATCACACTGGTGGATTCCCCTGTTAGGAAATGTACACCAGTATATAAAGGCTCCTATAAATGTGATCACACGGGTGGATTCCCCTGTTAGGAAATGTACACCAGTATATAAAGGCTCCTATAAATGTGGTCACACTGGTGGATTCCCCTGTTAGGAAATCTACACCAGTATTATAAAGGCTCCTAATAAAGGCACCTATAAATGTGGTCACACTGGTGGATTCCCCAGTTAGGAAATGTACACCAGTATATAAAGGCTCCTATAAATGTGATTACAGTGATTGATTCTCCCATTAGGACTTCATAAAGTATGTGGTTGGAAAGCTCTTGAAACCAGCTATTTCTGGTACCAAAATTAATTTTTTTAAAGAAGCAGTTTTGAAGTTCGAGTACTTAAAAATAAAAATAAAAATAAATTTTATTGCTTTAATCAACCCTAAATAATAATCACCCCTTAAATACCCTTAAAGGTAGAATGGCGGCTCCCTGTATATTCTCTCAAACTTCTCATTCCTTTCACTAAAAAATTATTCAGGTAAATTTAGAAAGAAAAAAAAAGAGAGCTGATATCCCAAATGTCCAAATCATAGTCTATTATACCAGCAATATTCTCACCTGCTGTTAGGCACTTCATTCCAAAAAAAAATCCTAGATATTATTGCATGTTTTATTTCTCTTTATAGTAATGATAGATTATATAAGCTTTGTTGTGTTTGGTCCACCATTTGGAGCCAATATATATAAACAGTGCTATGGTGTTGCTATATATATATATACCAAGAATGAAATTGAGCACGCTCATTAAAAAAAAGAAAAAATTAGGTATGGCGAGTTACCAATGTAAACTTAAAATAAACAGTAATCCAAGTGTAACCAAGGTACTAAAACACTGGGCGTGCTCAGTACTATGGCAACACAATACAGCCTATATAGCCAAAACTACAAATTGAGTACAATTAAGAAATGAAGTGCAACTAAAAATGTCGTCACGGGCTATAATTATACCAAATGAGTAAATAATAATTGTGCCCTTCCACAAAAGAGTAAACTATCACTATCACTACTAAACAGTTTATTATATTATTATTGCTCTTATTACTGTTACTATTATTATTATCATCATGCATTAGACATGTCCACTATATAATGGGTGTGGTCACAGTGTAGAATACTCGCATAGTGGTAAAATATTACACATATCCCTGAGATGCTGTTCTTTAGCCTAGATCTGCCCAACTGTTTAGGATATTAAGAAGCTGTCAGATTAGCTGAGAGATGTGTAAGCTTTCTTTGGCCACGATTTGGATAAAGAGTGCTTAGGTTCTCCTTATTTATCAAATCTTAAAAACTTATTTGTGGTTTTTGAGTCCTTACATACAAATACATAGTTTCAAGTTATTACGAGCCTGTGTCAAATATTAGTTTCCAGACACATGTGAGCCTGTGTCAAATATTAGTTTCAAGTCACTTGTGAGCCTGTGTCAAATATTAGTTTCAAGTCACTTGTGAGCCTGTGTCAAATATAAGTTTCAAGTCACTTGTGAGCCTGTGTCAAATATTAGTTTCAAGTCACTTGTGAGCCTGTGTCAAATATTAGTTTCAAGTCACTTGTGAGCCTGTGTCAAATATTAGTTTCCAGACACTTGTGAGCAAATATTAGTTTCAAGTCACTGTGAGCCTGTGTCAAATATTAGTTTCCAGACACTTGTGAACCTGTGTCAAATATTAGTTTCAAGTCACTTGTGAGCCTGTGTCAAATATTAGTTTCAAGTCACTTGTGAGCCTGTGTCAAATATTAGTTTCAAGTCACTTGTGAGCCTGTGTCAATATTAGTTTCAAGTCACTTGTGAGCCTGTGTCAAATATTAGTTTCAAGTCACTTGTGAGCCTGTGTCAAATATTAGTTTCAAGTCACTTGTGAGCCTGTGTCAATATTAGTTTCAAGTCACTTGTGAGCCTGTGTCAAATATTAGTTTCAAGTCACTTGTGAGCCTGTGTCAATATTAGTTTCAAGTCACTTGTGAGCCTGTGTCAAATATTAGTTTCAAGTCACTTGTGAGCCTGTGTCAAATATTAGTTTCAAGTCACTTGCGAGCCTGTGTCAAATATTAGTTTCAAGTCACTTGTGAGCCTTGCTCACAATGCTTGAGAAGTGGCACCCAAACCCTCACTGATCCCTACTGGATGCTTCAGGCTGTTGCTCACATGCCACATTGAGAATCGGGGCTCCTCTGGCTCACATGGTTGAGGTATGGAGCAGGCAAAAGGATAGACGATACCTTATCTAACCAATGGTGGACTGTATGTTTAGTCTGTCTACGTAACATGCATATCTCCTTGGGTCTCCCTTAGCCAAAGGAGAAGTCCGCACTGCCAGTGCTGAGAAGAGTGCAAGCCAGAATTAGAAGGATGAGATTGCTTAAAGGGCTCTCCCCCACATCTCAAACTGCCCGTCACAGCAGATACCTAGCAAAATCAAATGCTCACTGATAAATAGAAAGTACTTTAGGCTGTGGCTTTCTGCAGATGTTTTTTGGGTTTTGCCTTTGGAAATTTTTACTAGAGTCAGCTGGGTGTTTTAATTCTGCCAGAACTAGCATGGGGAAATATAGCAGTGGCTAACCATGTTAAAGTTCCATCTCAAGGCCTCAGCTGGCTCTGCACAGAACTAGCATGGGGAAATATAGCAGTGGCTAACCATGTTAAAGTTCCATCTCAAGGCCTCAGCTGGCTCTGCAACAGAACTAGCATAGGGAAATATAGCTGTGGCTAACCAAGTTACAGTTCCATCTAAAGGTGTCAAAAGGTGACGAAATTGCTATAAAATTTATTTTCCAACTGCACCGTTGACCACATACTTAAGTTTTAGTGCCCAATGAAAAAGTTGTTGTATACAGTAGAGCTTCCTCTAGCCACTGGTACTAATTTCAGAGCACTTGCCAATCTGGAGATATTTATGCAGAGAAATCAGGCACTCAGGTTTTTGAGGAACCCCCACTTTAGCTCCAGTAACTTGGGTATAGTTATACATATGAAAAATGGTTTAGTATTAACTGGTGGATATGAATCTAAATACCTCCTGTAAACACTACCAAACCAGCCGGGGAGTTGGGAAGTGAGATGCAGCAATGTTTGGGTACACTTGACATGGTTCCCTTTCTAAGTACTAAACAGTTTCCTTTTGTACAAAGTTGAACTCCTCATGGAACAAACTTGCAAGTGAACACTACTCTACAAGCAGAGATTTAACTACCCAGCACGTGCATGGAGACCATTTCCCCCCAAATACCTTCAAGGACAAAGACATGCCCACCTTTAACTCTATGCCCAGTTCCATTGTCACAATATACACAGATTTTTTCACTTATAGATAGTGGTTTAGTAATGGGATGTAGCTTTGCTATGAACTATTGTTCATAGAGTGTCTTTACTGGAATCAAAGTAGTACAACCCCACAGCCATTGGTGCAGAGGACTCTGAGGTGGAGAATCATATCACTTAATCTCTGAGACACAAACAAATCTATAGATATGTGCTGGAATTTGTCAATTTTGAATTGTCACTTAAAAACTGGCACATTTTATACAGCTATAACATTCAGCATTAGTGAGAAGTGACAACAAGCTACTGGTCGCTGGTCGCTGCAGCATAAAGTCTTGTAAGCAGGTAGTGCACCTTCTAGTTATGATAACTGCCCGGCCCACTTGACAGGAAATAAGTTTATGCCTGATACAATAAATAATGATCTCTACATGTAGTATGAGGCAACCATGAGAGTGAGAGCTGCTGTGCAGGCTGCATGGAACTTATATATATAATTATATAGATAGATAAGCTGGTAGAGCACACTCCAGATGTAATAGCTGTAGAACCATTACCCCAGGCAATGAGTTAATGAACCCTAATTTACCTGTATTCCTGATATTATGATATAATCATTGAGCTGATTTATATTAATTTTTTAATTTATTCAAGCCAGCAGTTAGTACACTCTTTCTGTGGGGAGGTGAGGGAGGAACAAACAAAATAGACAACTTCTTAATGAAGGCTGGAGCATCCAGTTGGAACGTTGAGAGAGCAAAATTCAAGTTGATTAGTGGGAAGGTCATTGTAATTGTGTTATGTCAACTGAGAGATCATTGAGAATAGGCTAATAGTGGAGTAGTAGTGGCTCAGTGTTCAAGTCAGCAACTTCACTGTCGGAATATTTCTGGAGTAGGAGAAACATTTGGAGAGCTAGAACCTGACATAGGCAGGCAAAGCATACAAGGAGGCCTTCCAGATGTTGAGCCTTCCTCTTGCATTAAATAAAGCTTACAAGGAGGCCTTCCATATGTTGAGCCTTCCTCTTGCATTAAATAAAGCTTACAAGGAGGCCTTCCAGGTGTTGAGCCTTCCTCTTGCATTAAATAAAGCTTGCAGGGAGGCCTTCAAGATGTTGAGCCATCTACATATCTAAATAAAACTCCAACCAACTTCTGGTAAACACTATTATAGTAGCTGGGGTTTACATGACACATGAGTACACACTTCAATTGTGTTCCTTTCTGGGTACTAATGCATCCTTTTTCCTATAAAAACATGTGCATCTACTACTGCTATAAAACAGCTAGCTAATAGTAAAATTGACAAGTGATGGCTTCACAAATAGTATTTGCTATACATTGATGCTAGTAAAGTGACACTGACTCGTTGACTCATATAACTTCATATATATATATACTATTGTCTTTCAGCTTAATGGCTCGCCTATAATCAGGTTGCATTTTAAACTAGTATCTACATAATTATATAGACTCCAACTGATTCCTACTGGTACACTAGTACATACACTCCAACTTGGCCTGGGATAAAATAAAAAAATACCTGTTGTACTTACCAAAGAGTAACTTGTTTTCTGGACCCACAATAAACTAAGGCAGATGAGTAACTTGTGTTCTGGACCCACAATAGACAAACTAAGGCAGATATGACCACAGCAAACTAGGGGTAACTCAACGAGGGAAGAACATAATATGTAGGATTTAGGTCCCATAGACCATACCATAGCCTCAAAGCTTAAAAGCAGCCATAATGGCCAAACTAGATACAGAGTCGACACTATTTATGTAATCAAGGTTCTTTAGGGAAAATATCCATTTTTGCCGTGTTTTTTTTTGTTATTAGAAGTAGTTAAATTGTTGTCTATATCTATAATCTGATGTGTATGTTTAGCGTAGATCATGTTGCCATTTTCTACTTTGATGTTCAATTTAGTGCACTCGGTAGGAGCAGATCAAGGGGACTGATTTTATTTGTGGTTTTTGAGTCCTACATACACATACAAATATTAGCTTCAAGTCACTTGTGAGCCTGTATCGAATATTAGTTTCAAATCACTTGTGAGCCTGTTTCAAATCACTTGTGAGCCTGTGCCAAATATTAGTTTCATGTCACTTGTGAGCCTGTATCAAATATTAGTTTCAAGTCACTTGTGAGCCTGTGTTCACTATCGCTTGAAGAGTGGCACCAAATCCTCACTGGTCCCTAGGTTGTTGGATGCTTTAGGCTGTCGCTTGCATGGCCCTTTGAGAAATGGGGCTCCCCTGGTGCACATGGTTGAGGTATGGAGCAGGCAAAAGGACAGACGATACTTTATCTAACCTATAGTGGACTATATGTTTGGTCTGTCTACGTAACACGCAGATCTCCTTGGGTCTCCCTTAGCCAAAGGAGAAGTCCTCACTGCCAGTATGAGAAGAGTGCAAGCCAGAATTAGCAGGATGTGATTGCTTAAGGGCTCTCCCCCACATATCAGACAGCCCATCACAGCAGATACTCAGCAAAATCTAATGGTCACTGATAAGTTTCACAAATAGAATAGTACTTTAAGCTGTGTATCCATGGTATTCTCGGATGTTTTTTTGCCTTTGGACATTTTCACCAGCGTCAGCTGGGTGTTTCAATACTGCAACAGAACTAGCATGAGAAAATATAGCAATGGCTAACCATGTTACTGTTCCATCTCAAGGAATCAGCTGGGTGTTTTAGATCTGCATAGGAACTACCATCGGGAACGGGAAATATGCAGTGGCTAACCATGTTACAGTTCCATCTCAAGGCATCAGCTGGGTCTTTTAGCTCTGCAACAGAACTAGCATGGGGAAATAAGCAGTGGCTAACCATGTTACAGTTCCATCTCAAGGGGTCTTTTAGCTCTGCAACAGAACTAGCATGGGCCATGTTACAGTTCCATCTCAAGGCATCAGCTGGGTCTTTTAGCTCTGCAACAGAACTAGCATGGGGAAATATAGCAGTGGCTAACCATGTTAGAGGTCCATCTCAAGGTGTCAAAATGTGACGAAATTGCTATAAAATTTATTTTTCAACTCCACCCTTGACCACATACTTAAGTTTTAGTGCCCAATGAAAAAGTTGTTGTATGCAGTCGAGCCTCCTCTAGCCCTGGTGCTAATTTCAGCTCTCTAGCACTTGGCAATCTGGAGATATTTATGGAGAGAAATCAGGTACTCAAGTTTTTGAGGTACCCCCACTTTAGCTCCAGTAATTTGGGTATAGTTATACATATGAAAAAAGGTTTAGTATTAACTGGTGAATATGAATCTAAATACCTCCTGTAAACACTACCAAACCAGCCGGGGAGTTGGGATGTGAGATGCAGCAATGTTTGGGTACACTTGACTTGGTTCCCTTACTAAGTACTAAACAGTTTCCTTTTGTACAAAGTTGAACTCCTCATGGAACAAACTTGCAAGTGAACACTACTCTACAAACAGAGATTTAACTACCCAGCACGTGCATGGAGAACAAATACCAAAGACATGCCCAACTTTAACCATCTATGCCCAGTCCATTGTTACAATATATACAGATTTTTTACTAGATGCGAGTCATAGTATTAACATTCTTATAGATAGTGGTTTAGTAATGGGATGTAGTTTTCCTACAGTTCATAGAGTGTCTTTACTGGAATCAAAGTAGTACAACCCCATAACCACATAACCATTTTGTGATGATGACTCTGAGGTGAAGAATCATATCACTTATTCTGAGTCACAACCAAATCAACTAGCATTATAGCTATGTGCTGGAAATTGTAATATCAAATTGTCACTTCAAAACTGACATATTTAAGCTATAACAATCAGAATTAGTGAGAAGTATCAACAAGCTACTGAGAGCTGGTCTACTGCAGTATAAAGTTTTGTAAGCTGGTAGTGCACCTTCTAGTTGTGATAACTGCCATGCCCACTTCACAGGAAATAAGTTAATGCATGATACAATAAATAATGATCTCTACATGTAGTATGAGGCAACCATGAGAGTGAGAGCTGCTGTAGGCTGCATGGAACTTATATATATATATATAATGTATATACAATGAAACCTCCGTTAACGGACACTCCCAATAGCGGATACCTACCTACAGTGGCAGATGCACCGATAGTGAATAGTGCGTAGAAAGCCCCCGAATAGCGGACAACCTCCCAATTCCGACAGAGCACCGAAAACTTTCAAATATGAAGTCACGTTGTTTTAACCATGGCAATAATAATTTTTCTATAATTCTTTCCTCATTTTACTGTCATTATTATTATTCTCAATGAACTCTCAGTTGACATAATATTAAAATCACCTCAATAATCAGTTTCAAATTGTATTCCCTTGAAGTTTCGACTACATGCTCTAGCCTTCATCAGGAATAATGAGAGCTAAGACTCGCGTGTCAGCCTGCTAAGAGGGGTCATACTAAGCTATGTAACAGATAGGCCTAGCTACAGAAGTCCATTCGCATGTAGAGACTGTTTTTTTCCAGACTCGATCAGTGTAAGGCTTGGGTCCATAAAAACTGTATGTACACAAGGGATTTCCAAATCATATCCAGCTCCTCTGTTGATCCTGTCACAGGTTACCTCAGCAAAGCCTTTATTGAAGCTCCTTCTCAAAAACTGAGAGATGACCGAGGCAATATTGTAGGGAATGCAGCCAACAACAACACCCTCTCTCATCACTGCAACAGCAGATTAGTCACAACTGTTAGTTGGCTCACTTTTCAGAAGTAATACTTCTCACGAAAGGAGTCCATACTTCTTTATAGACATGCTTGCTGATGTACGAGTGTACTTGCTACACTCAAGTCACTACCTACTGGCTGGAAGGCCATCTAGCTAGAGAATCTAGTCATCTCATGTGAGAGTTCTTTAAGTCAGACATCTTGAGTGAAGCTAATCTACAGGCAAGCTGCTGAAGTCTGGGAATAGCATCTTCTAAAAAATGGATTCATCTCTCCTTGGAGAAGAAGGTGGATGTGATCAATGAAGCAAAGAAGCATAATGGAATTCCTGTGCGCACTCTTGGAGAAAAGTTTAGTTGTGGTAAGATGCAAACTTCAGATATAAGCAGTGAGAGTATCTTAGCCTTGTATGAATCTAATGCATCAACTAGTAATAAACCTCCAGTTTCAGAGTATTCTAATGTGAATGCATTGTACCAATGATATGTGATGGCCTGTTCCAAGAACATTTACCATGTGGACCACATCTTGCTGAGAAGGCCAGAGAGATTGCTGTAGTTTTAGAGAGACAGAATTCAAGGGAATCAATGGTTGGCTAACAAAGTGGAAGAAGCGGTACAATATAAGGAGTGGTTGTAAGTGGTGAATATGAGGGAAATGAAAAACCTAGGTGTTTCCGAGGTTTTGATACATAGGTCTTCCTGTTAAGTATTACCACCAAAGAAAGGCATGGGTGATGGAAGAGATGCAAAATTACAACCATTGGATTTCGGGGGATTGTCCAGATGTCATTACAGTCGGCTATTTCTTCGTTATGTTTTAGCGGATATTGTTTCATGCAGCTGTGCAACTGAAGTAGTCAAATGAATCAATGTCCTCACAGCAATTCGATGGGTAGCTCTAGCATGGAAAGAAGTAAAGATGGAAACTATAATGACGAAGTGTAGGTATTCTTAACACTGATTTATCCCTGAGCAGCTTAAATGAAGAGGACGACCCATTTCAAGATCTCAATACAGCCCATGAAATAGCAGCATTGATTTCTAAGACAATGGGTAGTGCTGACAGTTGTTCAGCTGAGGAGTATATGAATGGAGACAATGGCGTCCCTGTTTGTGCTGACATTGATGATGACACATGGGAAGAAAACTTGTTAGTTGAAACAGAAGATGCTGATGAAAATCAATCTGATGAAGAAGATGACACACCTCGCACTTGAGTCACTGGAAGGTGAGGTGTTAAAGATTTTCTAGAGAGCCGTTGCCCTGATGAAGCTACTTGTGCAAGTGACAAAGTTCCTTTTAGGCACACTCTCTGTGTCACACAAACTACCATACATGAATACAAAATAAACTGAGAATGTACAATGTTTTATGCTGGTGTCTGCATGACCTACAAAACTGAGATAACAATGTTTTATACTGGTGTCTGCATGACCTACAAAACTGAGATAATAATGTTTTATACTGGTGCCAGCATGACCTACAAAACTGAGATAATAATGTTTTATACTGGTGTCTGCACGACCTACAAAACTGAGATAATAATGTGTTATGCTCGTGTCTGCACGACCTACAAAACTGAGATAATAATGTTTTATACTGGTGTCTGCACGACCTACAAAACTGAGATAATAATGTTTTATACTGGCGTCTGCATGACCTACAAAACTGATAATAATGTTTTATACTGGTGTCTGCATGACCTACAAAACTGATAATAATGTTTTATACTGGTGCCTGCATGACCTACAAAACTGATAATAATGTTTTATACTGGTGTCTGCATGACCTACAAAACTGATAATAATGTTTTATACTGGTGCCTGCATGACCTACAAAACTGAGATAATAATGTTTTATACTGGTGTCTGCATAACCTACAAAACGGAGATAATGATAATGTTTTATACTGGTGTCTGCATGACTTAAAACAGGGAGAATAAGGTTAATAAAGAAGCCTCCCAATAAAGGACAACCTCCGAATAATGGACAAAGAGGTATGTCCCAACTTGTCCACTATTCGGAGGTTCTACTGGTATATATATATATAGATAGATAGATAGATAGATGGATAAGCTAGTAGAGCACACTCCATAGCTGTTGGCTCATTCCCCAGGCAATAAGTTAATGCATGATATGATCTGTAATTTACCTGTATACCTTATAATCATTGAGGTGATTTACATAAAACAAAAATGTATTCAAGCCAGCAGTTAGTACACTCTTTCTCTGGGCAGGTGAGGAGGAACTAAATTCCTGATGTAGGCTAGAGCATCTAGTTGAAACGTCAAGGAAGGAAAATTCAAGATGATTAGTGGGAAGGTCATTGTAATTTTGTTATGTCAACTGAGAGTTCATTGAGAATAGGCTACTAGTGGAGTAGTAGTGGCTCAGTGATCAAGTCAGCAACTTCACTGATGGATATATTTCTGGGGTAGGGGAAACATTTGGAGTGCAAGAACCTGACATAGGCAGGCAAAGCGTAGGAGGCTTTCCAGATGTTGAATCATCCTCTTGCATTAAATAAAGCTTGTAAGGAGGCCTTCCAGTTGTTGAGTCATCCTCTTGCATTAAATAAAGCTTGAAGGAGGCCTTCAAGTTGTTCAGTCATCCTCTTGCATTAAATAAAGCTTGAAGGAGGCCTTCAAGTTGTTCAGTCATCCTCTTGCATTAAATAAAGCTTGTAAGGAGGCCTTCCAGTTGTTGAGTCATCCTCTTGCATTAAATAAAGCTTGTAAGGAGGCCTTCCAGTTGTTCAGTCATCCTCTTGCATTAAATAAAGCTTGTAAGGAGGCCTTCCAGTTGTTCAGTCATCCTCTTGCATTAAATAAAGCTTGTAAGGAGGCCTTCCAGTTGTTCAGTCATCCTCTTGCATTAAATAAAGCTTGCAAGGAGGCCTTCCAGTTGTTGAAGTATCATAAATAAAACTCCAACAAACTTCCAGTAAGTACTATTATAGCAGCTGGGGTTTACATGACACATGAGTGTGCACTTCACTCGGGTTCCTTTCTGGATGTCAATGCTTCCGTTTTCCTATAAAATCATGTACATTTACTACTGATGTGATGATTATGAACACAGCTAGCTAATAATGAAATTGACAAGTGCTGGCTTCACAAATAGTATTTGCTATATGTTGAAGCTAGTAAAGCAATTGTAAGTGCCACTGACTTATATATGTCTTTCAACTTAACAGCTGCTCGCCTACAACCAGATTGCATTTTAACACTAGTAGCTACATAGACTCAAACTGATTCCTACTGGTACACTAGCACATACACTCCAACTTGTCCTGGGATTAAAAAAATTTAAAAAAACTGTTGTACCACCAAACAGTAACTTGTTTTCTGGACCCACAATGGACAAACTAAGGCAGATATGACCATAGCAAACTAGGGGTAACTCGATGAGGAAAGAACATATGCAAGATTTTGGTCCCATAAACCATGCCAGCCCCAAAGCTTAAAAGCAGCCAAAATGGCCAAACTAGATACAGAGTCAGCACTATTTACGTAATAAATGCTCTTTAGGGAAAATACCAGTTTTGATGTTTTTTGTTGTTATTATTGTGAAGTAGCTAAATCGTTGTCCACATCTGTAATCTGATGTATATGTTTTAGCATAGATCATGTTGCCATTTTATACTTTGATGTGCATTTTAGTGCACTCAGCAGGATCAGATCAGGGACATCATATTAGGTGGGTGGTTATGGGAGCAAAAATGGCCACCAGGCTGTCCTGAATTTTCACAAACTCTAAGTTGACATAATGAAATTATAATGACTTTCTCAATAATCAACTTGAAACTTACTCTCTCAATGTTTCGTCCAGATGCTATAACCTTCATCAGGAATAATGAGATGCTAAGATTCGTGAGCTTGTTATATACCGATAGCTAGCTATCCACCACGTAAATTTTGAGTTGATTATCGAGGTCATTATAAGTCCTGAATTGCATTGAACACTGTCAAACCCAATTCCACAAAATATATTCCCAAAATTAAATAATAAATGGACAAGGTGTTACAATCCCTTAACCTCATCCTGCCTTAAACTGCTCCATATATGCTTGTGTAAGATAGTTTGTTACATCCATGTAATTACAGAAGACACCCGTATCATTGTGATATACTGAAATGAATTTTTACTCCATTTTCTTGCAAGACAAAGGAGACAAAAGCTGACTTTGAAGTAGGAAATTATTATTATTGTTATTGCATGAATTTAAATGGCAATGTTTGATTAATCCAGTGCAATGATGTAATGAAATAGGCGTGGGAGTTGTACCTTCAGTATTACGCGGATATTCAGGTGGTAGCCAATACAAAGCTGACCTGCAGCAGTCGAAGAAGAGAACCCATTTTAATTACGCGCGTGATCAGATTTCCTGATGCCGCCCCTTTCCCTGGGGGCGCTGCGCTTCCTGCTCGGGACCTATATTTGTGTCAAATTCCTGGAGCGATGTTCGCAGATTCCGGCTTTGCCTGTGCAGTTTGGTTAGCTTCTTGTAAGTATTTTCGGTAACGAGCTTACTTTCTCTGAGGGCACTGAATATAGGGAACTGAATAGGGTACTGAATATGGATACTCATTAATCCTCAGGTACTTGTTTTTAGTGGTGTGTTTGCACGCCCAATGTGTGCATGTTCAAACCTAGAGTACCATCATCTAATCATCATCATCATCATTATTATTATTATTGCAGGCAGACCTGGCGGCATGAATTTATTTTCGTTTCTCTTTTTTGTATTTTTTTGGCATACCAATATGGCATCCATGGGTCCTCCTTAGCTATATAGGGCAAGGCTAGGGCTAGAGTGAAATATTCATATAAATAGTGAAGACATGATTGAGTGAAGATACGCTAGAATTCTTTTGAGTTTCTACTACCTACTATTATTATTATTATTGTTGTTGTTATTATTGTTGTTGTTATTATTGTTGTTGTTATTATTGTTGTTATTATTATTGTTGTTATTATCGTTGTTTTTATTATTGTTGCTGTTATTATTGTTGTTATTATTGTTGTTATTATTATTGTTGTTATTATTGTTGTTATTATCGTTGTTTTTATTATTGTTGCTGTTATTATTGTTGTTGTTATTATTGTTGTTGTTATTATTATTATTATTATTATTATTATTATTATTATTATTATTATTATTATTATTATTATTATTATTATTATTATTATTATTATTATTAATATTATTATTATTATTATTATTATTATTACTACTGTTATAATATTATTATTGTTTGGGGGCCTTAGGGAGTGACTGCCATTTATTAATCTATTTATTCATTAATTGTATTGGATTATTATATGGGATAATAATAATAATAATAATAATAATCATTATTTAGTATTATTATTAAAACCTAAGGTATTTAAAGCATGTACGGTCTCATTGAAGCGATCATGTTCGTTTGTGTGCTCCACACGCACGTGTGAGTGTGTGTGAGTATTATCTAAGGAATGAAGACAGTTGTCAATGTATAACTAGTCAGAATGTGGAATATCTTGTCCCCCTGACTCTGCTATATAGCTGCTGCTGTGATGGCCAGAGTAGTTTTAACACTGGGTCTAAATTTTGTGTCTTAGAAATGGCCACACCAGATATATGAAACCCCTTTGGGAACTCCATCCCTTCACTGTTTGCCCACACAAGCACCTTCAGATGCAATCTCTTGCATCACTCACATTTTCATTTTGTGAAGAGTTCACACTTACATGTGTTGTTTTTAGGCACATGCCCAGTAAACTACTCGATCAATTATATAGTCAAAACTCTAGATAAGGTGAGTAGCAGCGAGCACACCTACCATCACGAACAGCCTCTTCCAGTTCTTCACCTCTGTTTCTGGAAACTCTTCTGTGAGGAAGGCTGCACATATCCTATACTTGCTTGCCTGGAATCACTCAGAATTTGAGCAAAGGAGGTTCCAATGGATAGATTTCTAGTTATTTTACTGAATATAGTCTCTTGTCGACGTACGGGACAGTGTGCTGTGAAGGTTTTGGCCGCTTTAACTCAATGAAGCAGATTCTTATACCAAACTGCAGATTACATTTCCATTCTAATGATATGTAAGTTTTTTCCAAGTTCATGTCATTAGAATGATATGAACTATAAATATTATTGTTATATAGTGGTTTTCCGGATGTTCAGCAGGATATTTGGAAGACTTCATCTTCACTGTTTTCATGATCACTGCAAGTCCATTGCTCATGATAGAATACATTAAAACATGAACATCTTCATTGAGCACATGTTCTTCTACTCAGTTGAAGTACTTTCCTGTCATCCAAACACCAGTGGCTCAGTGATGTGTAGGAGCTGAGATGGCCTGTCTCCCTGTGGCTCAGTGATGTGTAGGAGCTGAGATGGCCTGTCTCCCTGTGACTCAGTGATGTGTAGGAACTGAGATGGCCTGTCTCCCTGTGGCTCAGTGATGTGTAGGAGCTGAGATGGCCTGTCTCCCTGTGGCTCAGTGATGTGTAGGAGCTGAGCTGGTCTGTCTCCCTGTGGCTCAGTAATGTGTAGCACCATGACCCGTGTAGACATGAAGCAGGGTCTATTCTGACCAACATGAAATGCTATTATAATGGCCTAAGATTTTTTTTCCCCCTCTTCTTACCCCGTCAGCTTAAGAAAGAATTTCCTTTGAACTCACATGGTAATATAATTATATTTACAGTTTTTCATGGGGAGAGGGTTTCAGTTGGGGGGTGCTGTGATTTCCCCCTCCTCCAAACTCCTGTTTCTGTTAAATGCCATAAATGTCATGGGGCAAACTCGGAAATTGTTGGTACAGAAAAACAATCAATTTGAACTACTTGCCCTTCCTTGGTCCTCACATGCCCAATAGACTGCTCTATAGATTAAACATAGTAAAACATTACTCCCAGTTGCACAGGTTGAGCAAGAAAAACTAAAAGAAGAGTTTTTATGCCTGACAATCACAACTGCTTTCATGAATGGCCTCTTCCTTGCTTTTGCTACTTTTCTGGAAGTTCTTCTTCGGTAGAGAGCAGCATGGGCACCTAAGGTTACCAGAAATCACTCTAAACTCTTGTGACGTAGCACTGCATAGCTCTTGTTTGCTCAATTCAATGGAGCTGGTTCTTGCACAACACTGCAGCTTATTGTATTTGCATTAAATTTAAGAGGTTTACTCATGAAAAATAGTTATATAATTTACTACAGCAAAACCATGGATTGCAAAGTTGCTAGTGGTCTAGGGGCAAGCTACCCTGAGCCCTACTAGCTGGACCCTTGGAATGCTACCCTGAGCTCTACTAGCTGGACTCTAGGCATGCACCCCTGAGCCCTACTAGCAGGACTCTAGGCATGCGCCCCTGAGCCATACTAGCTGGACTCTAGGCATGCCACCCTAGAAGGTTGAGATTTTTTGGTCTTTTTCTTTGATGCATTCCGACACAATTTGGGTGAAGCTGGATTGTGTGCTGTTTTTTTGTGTAGCTCCTTCGCTCTTGAGAAGAGAGGTGCTCATGGAGGGACTTCATGTTGTGAATCTTGTTGTAAACATGGCAAATGATGTGCTGTGAAACTTTTGGTTTTTGACTCTGACTCTTACACTAGACTTCAGATTGTATTTGCATTCTGAGCAGTTGATCAACCCACAATGTCGGTGGTCAATTGGTTGCTGTAGCAGTTGATACCCTACAACATACATTATCTGCCAAGTTGAGAGATTCCCGTGTTGCCATGACAATGACCTCATGTACCTGGATGCCACCTGCCTGGGCTAGTGCTCTCTTAACTGTAAAAGTATTTTCCTCTCTTTTGGGAGGGAGAAGAGACATTTTGGTAGGAAGGAGGTTGGTGTGTGCAAATTATGGCCTGGTGTCAAGGGGACTTTATACTAGACCAAGCACAGAGCCTAGACATGAGTATATATTTGTACTAGACTAATTAGTCACCTCTCAAATGTATCCTCTTCTATATATCCATTTTCGATCAGTGTCCATCACCTAATCATAATATATAGTTGGCAAGACTACACAGGTGCTGTGTAAATGACTGAATTTTCTGCGTAGGGGTTTCTTTTCATCTACATGGCAGCTTTATATTTGGAAGACTTCATCTTTGTTGTCTTCACTGCAAGTCCCTTGCTCACTGACAAATTACAAAATTTTATAGATAAATTACATGTACCACATCCTACATGAGGTGGATTACCTACCTGCCACCTGGGACCTGTGCCTGTAGCTGCTGGGTTTATGCCTGTAGCTGCTGGGTTTATGCTTTTAGATGCTGGGTCTATGCCTGTAGGTGCTGGGTTTATGCCTGTAGCTGCTGGGCTTATGCTTTTAGATGCTCGGTCTATGCCTGTAGGTGCTCGGTTTGTGCCTGTGGCTGCTTTGTTTCTGCCTAGGTACTGGGTTTATGCTTGTAGATGTTTGGTTATGCCTGTAGCTTCTCAGTTATGCCTGTAGCTACTTGGTTTGTATGTGTAGCTGCTGAGTTGGTCAGGTATGCCAAGTAAAGTCTGAAGTGTTCATATGAGTAGGTCTGGTAGTACACATGCCAAGTGAAGTCTGAAGTCTTCATATGAGTAGGTCTGGTAGTACACATACCAAGTGAAGTCTGAAGTCTTCATATGAGTAGGTCTGGTAGTACACATGCCAAGTGAAGTCTGCAGTCTTCATATGAGTAGGTCTGGTAGTACACATACCAAGTGAAGTCTGAAGTCTTCATATGAGTAGGTCTGGTAGTACACATGCCAAGTGAAGTCTGCAGTCTTCATATGAGTAGGTCTGGTAGTACACATGCCAAGTGAAGTCTGAAGTATTCCTAGTGAGTAGGTCTTGTAGTTGCCAAGTGAAGTCTGAAGTCTTCATATGAGTAGGTCTGGTAGTACACATACCAAGTGAAGTCTGAAGTCTTCATATGAGTAGGTCTGGTAGTACACATGCCAAGTGAAGTCTGAAGTGTTCCTAGTGAGTAGGCATGGTAGTACACATACCAAGTGAAGTCTGCAGTCTTCATATGAGTAGGTCTGGTAGTACACATGCCAAGTGAAGTCTGAAGTCTTCATATGAGTAGGTCTGGTAGTACACATGCCAAGTGAAGTCTGAAGTCTTCATATGAGTAGGTCTGGTAGTACACATGCCAAGTGAAGTCTGAAGTCTTCATATGAGTAGTCTGGTAGTACACATACCAAGTGAAGTCTGAAGTCTTCATATGAGTAGGCCTGGTAGTACACATGCCAAGTGAAGTCTGAAGTCTTCATATGAGTAGGTCTGGTAGTACACATGCCAAGTGAAGTCTGAAGTCTTCATATGAGTAGGTCTGGTAGTACACATGCCAAGTGAAGTCTGAAGTCTTCATATGAGTAGGCCTGGTAGTACAGATTCCAAGTGAAACCTGAAGTCTTCATATGAGTAGGTCTGGTAGTTCAGATGCCAAGTGAAGTCTGCAGTCTTCATATGAGTAGGTCTGGTAGTACACATGCCAAGTGAAGTCTAAAGTCTTCATATGAGTACGTCTGGTAGTACACATGCCAAGTGAAGTCTGAAGTCTTCATATGAGTAGGTCTGGTAGTACACATGCCAAGTGAAGTCTGAAGTATTCATATGAGTAGGCCTGGTAGTACAGATTCCAAGTGAAACCTGAAGTCTTCATATGAGTAGGTCTGGTAGTTCAGATGCCAAGTGAAGTCTGCAGTCTTCATATGAGTAGGTCTGGTAGTACACATGCCAAGTGAAGTCTAAAGTCTTCATATGAGTAGCTCTGGTAGTACACATGCCAAGTGAAGTCTGAAGTCTTCATATGAGTAGGTCTGGTACAGATAAGTCTGAAGTCTTCATATGAGTAGGTCTGGTAGTACATATGCCAAGTGAAGTCTGAAGTCTTCATATGAGTAGGTCTGGTAGTACAGATGCCAAGTGAAGTCTGAAGTGTTCCTAGTGAGTAGATCTGTTACAGTAGGCTAGAAACTAGCAGACCTACATAGAAGTAGAAACTTGATTCTAGTCCTACTGATAAACTGGTAAAGGAGTGTCCATTTTATTTGTTACCATGAACGAAGGCATGATTAAAGTGACAATACTCAGATCAACTTTTTGATATATAGTATAGTAGGCCTAATACCAACGATCATTACCAGGGATATAATAATTTACAATGTCAGGGGGAATTAGACATTATCACCCCATACTGCCCTTAAACTTATGATACTGGTTCAGGCCCTCTGCTCCCTCTTTTTTCATACCTGAAGTTGCACCCCCCCCTCCCCCATGGTGAAATTTCCATATACAACCCTGATTACCCTAAACTGGTGTGAAAGACCTATATAGTCACACAAATGCAGATAGTCATCTAATCAAGTAGCCACAATCAAGCCTCATGCATAGAGGAAAGACCTTTACCTATTATAGTAGCTAGTCAAGCCCCATGTATGAGTACGATCTTTGCCACAGTCAAGCCTCATGGCATGGAGGTATGACCTTACCTATAGTATATAGTCACAGGCAAGCCTCGTGCATGGAGGTATGACCTTTACCTACTGTAGGAGACAAAAAAAGTTCCGGTTCCGTACCCATTCCAACGCTGATGTTACCATGTCTGAGAAATTTCAAATGCCGAATCAGCATAAAAAATCCGATGGATAATCACAAAACAAACGCCGTTAAGTTTACGTTTCCAATTTTTTAATCTTGCGCTTTTTTAAAATAAACGCGTGGCGTGCAAATGGCAGGCGCCCCAGTTGTTGAACACAAATCAAGCTAAATCTAGCGAGTGATTTTAGCTCCACTTTCTTTTCTTCTTCCCAGATGTCATTTCCCAGATGTCATTTTCCCCATCAAGAAATTTATTGTTGACAGAAGTAAGTATTAGTTATTTCTCTTCCTAACCTTTTGGCCTGTGCCTACTAGTGTCTGTCCTTCAGGTATAGTTCTCAACTTAGTATTAGTAGCTTTGCCTTCTAGTTAATTGCTACGCTGTGTAGCTAAGATGAATTCGACTAAGCTTGCTGTATAGTTTTGTAGAGGTTAGGTTTCCAAAGCCTAGTGTTAGGCAAGCCCTGGGCTTGAAAACCAAGCCCCATTTTAAAGCCCTCAACAGAACCTAGCAAGCCTTGCCTTAGAGAGACTTTACAGTGTAGCTTAGCAAGCATTTTCTTAGAAAGGTTGAAGATTTTACAATGCAGGACTTGCATTAGAAAACTTGACCTCTAGAAACCCCTAGGCCTCACATCAACCATGTATAGCCCAAGAGCTGATCCATTTACGCATAGCCCAACGGAATCTATGTCAGTGCCACTGTGTTGCTCCTAAGTACGGTGTAGGATTATTTGTACTTCACTTGGTGACCTCTCAAATGTATTCTCTTCTTATAATTATGCATTTTCTATATTAACTATTGGATCAGTATCCACTACCTAATCATGTTTGGCAGGACTATATACCAGGTGCTGTGTAAATAACTGAGGTGTGTAAGGGTTTCTTTTCATCTACATGGCAGCTTGATATTTGTAAGACTTCATTTTTTTGTCTTTACTGCAAGTCCCTTGACAATGACAAATTTTTACATAAGTTTAATGAAGACATGCACCACATCCTGCTTGAGGTGGATTACCTACCTGCCATCTTGGATCTGTGCCTGTAGCTGCTAGGTTTATGCGTGTAGCTGCTGAGTTTATGCCTGTAGCTGCTGGGTTTATGCCTGTAGCTGCTGAGTTTATGCCTGTAGCTGCTGGGTTTATGACTGTAGCTGCTGGGTTTATGCCTGTAGATGCTGGGTTTATGCCTGTAGCTGCTGAGTTTATGCCTGTAGCTGCTGGTTTTATGCCTGTAGCTGCTGGGTTTATGCCTGTAGCTGCTGGGTTTATGCCTGTAGCTGCTGAGTTTATGCCTGTAGCTGCTGGGTTTATGCCTGTAGCTATAGGTTTATCAGGGGCGTAGGAAGCAATTTTAAAGTGGTATATAAGGCTATTCGAAGCAACGTCCAAACGCTGATGGTTGTATATAGTTCCAGTTTGGAAGTGAGTAAAGGGAGGTATATATATATTGTATGTACTTAATTGTAATTATATATAATAATCATAACAAAAAAAAGTATTACCATTTCATATTATAAATTGCTGGTGTCATATCACTGTGTAAGAACTCCTCACCCCTAGCAATTTAAAAGAGCCATCAACCTGCACATCAGCATTGAAATTATTTTCTCTCTTACCAACTGTGTATAATAATAATGTATTATATAATTTAGTTGTGTGTGGTATTCTTTTCTTAAAAAATTAAATTAGTGCCAAATAATTGTGTAAAAAAGATTGATAGAATTATTAATTCATAGTGATTGTGTTCTATAGGTCACTGGGTTTGAATGTGCCAAAAATTGATAAGCGATGTTTACTTTCAGAAACAAAATCATTGGCAACTGAAATTAAGTCCAACCTATCAGTCGCATCTTTATGAATGTGCAAAATCATGAGATGATTTAATCGGACTTCAGTCAAGGTGGACCTCAAATACGATTTTATTCTCCTTAAGCACTGAAGGATCTCTCACTAACAGCGTTTGATGCAGGGATAACTAAAAGTAACATTAGCAATTTACAAACTTTAGATAGCAATTCAGGTGAAGCGGTCTTTAAATGGTCAATGATGTCATTTAATAGTACAACCTCATCTGAGCAGAAAATTGTTGATAAAATTTCAAGTTGGGTTTTCAATAACTGACCATTGAAGTCTTGCTCTTGGTTGCTCACATCTGCAGTCTCATCTGCCATGACAGTGTAGAATGGAGCTGCATGCAGGGAGGCTGCTATTTTACGAAGAACCTTCAGAGCCATGACTTTTAGCATCTCGTTTTGGATTTCAGCAGAGGTGTATTTATTTGCTCTGCGCTTTAGCCTCTTTTGTCATCATATCCACGAAGCCTAAACAATTGAATAAAGTCGGAGTCAGATTCATCGCCACGACCACGCAGTGGCAAAGATTGTCTAGCCAAGAACACAACATTAGATAGAAATTTGAGTAAGCACTGCCGATTTTCCTTCATTTCCCGAGCATGAAGGGAGGAAAGACTCTCACCAATTTTCGGACATGACTGGGGGAGAGTAATGACTCTCAAAATAGCATCCTTATGACAATTGCTACCTTCATAAGCATAAAATCTTAGAGAAGCATCCTTCCAGTTCGTATATCCAGTTGATATATATATGCAGTCTCAATAGTTGCGACAGAAAAAAGCCGTTTTTCTTTGTAAGCCTTCACACAAATATAACAGAAGACTGAATCATGGCCCTCATCATAATGAAGCCATGTCCAGCGTGTAAACCATTGTGGCTGGAAAGATCTTTTAACGAGATTCTTTTTTCCAAACTCGCGCTTTGGAAAACTGAAAGATGGTTGATGTGGCTTCTCACCAATAGAGGGAATGGGTAAGTCCTTGGAGAGTGACATGTCGTCTCGATGATGACTTCGAAAACAAAGCTAACACTAAGTGACTTTCAGCAGGCTATATAGCTGCACACAAACTATTAGCGAGCATGCTTTACGCTCAGGCTAGTAGTCAACCCTTTACCTTCCCAATCATTGGAAGGTAAAGGGTCAGACTAGATTTAGGCATGCGCAAATAATAATATTGATTTTCTGGATTCTGCCACCAATTCCCTTGGCCTTTCTCTCAGAAAGTGGTAAGGCCATGGCCTCACCGGTCGCACCGCTTCCTACGCCCTTGTTTATGACTGTAGCTGCTGGATTTATGCCTGTAGCTGCTGGGTTTATCCCTGTAGCAGCTGGGTTTATGCATGTAGCTGCTGGGTTTCTCCTCGTAGCTGTTTTGTTTATACCTGTAGCTGCTTGGTTTATACAGTTTACCTGTATCTGCTTGGTATATACCTGTGGCTGCTCTGTAGCTGGTGGGTTTGTGTATGTAGCTAGCTGCAGGTGGTTTGTGCCTGTAGCTGCTCGGTTTATACTTTAGTTGCTGGGTTCAAGCCTATGGCTGCTGGGTTAGTGCCTGTAGCTCCTGGGTTTATTCCTATTGCTGCTGGGTTTGTACCTGTAGCTGCTTAGTTTGTGCTTGTAGCTGCTGGGTTTATTTCTGGGTTTATGCCTGTAGCTGCTGGGTATGCCTGTGGCTGCTGGATTTTTAGCAGCTGGGTTTGTGCCTGTGACTTGGTTTCTGCATAGCTGCTGGATTTGTGCCTGCAGCTTTGGGTTTGTACCTGTAGCTGCTGAGTAGGTCTGGTATGCCAAGTGAAGTCTTAATTGCCCCTGGTTAATAGGTCTGGTAGTACAGATGCCAAGCGAAGTCTCTAGTTTTGCTAGTGAGTAGTTCTGGTACAGTAGGTTAGAAACTAGCAGACCTACTTAGAAATAGAAACTTGATTCGAGACCTACTGATAAACTGTATTTAATGAAGGCACGATTCACTTTTCCAAATTCAAATCAACTGATTTGATAAATAGCACATGTTTATGAATATAGTTACTAAGGGGTGTTACGGGGGATTAGACATTCTCACCCCATACCCCACTTAAAAATTTATACCTGATGATACTGGTTCAGGCTCTCTGCCCCCACTTTTTTCAAAACTTGAAGTCCCCCCCCGCGGTAAAATTTCCATATACAGTCCTAATTACCAATATTTCCCCTACACTGGTATTAAAGTAGTCACACCAATGCAGATAGTCATCTAATCAAGTAGACACAGTCAAGCCTCATACATGGAACGACCTTTACCTATAGTAGCACAGTCAAGCCTCTGTATGGAGGTATGACTTTTATTATAGCCACAGTCAATCCTCATGCACGGATGTAGACCCTTTACCTAGAGTAGCCACAGTCAAGCCTCATGCATGGATGTAGACCCTTTACCTATAGTATACACAGGCAAGCCTCATGCATGGATGTAGACCCTTTACCTATAGTAGCCACAGTCAAGCCTCATGCATGGATGTAGACCCTTTACCTATAGTAGACACAGGCAAGCCTCATGCATGGATGTAGACCCTTTACCTATAGTAGCCTCAGTCAAGCATCATGCATGGATGTAGACCCTTTACCAATAGTAGCCTCAGTCAAGCCTCATGCATGGATGTAGACCCTTTTACCTATAGTAGCCACAGGCAAGCCTCAGTATGGAGGTAACCTTTATCTATAGTAGCAACAGTCAAGCTTCATGCATGCAGGTATTGAATCTGTGTCGCAACACAAGTTTAAATTAATTTTTGAGAGGTTTTGTCAGATAACAAGGTTGTCAGACTATTAAACATCTGACTAACAAAAGTAAACTCTAGTTATAATTATAATAAAGTTACAGACTCAACGCAGGACCTAAATCACAATCCAGGATTTTAAACTACATGAGGTTGACATGAACAGTTGAAAGCTCTCAGTGTGGGTTGGGGTTGATAAGCTTTGTAAGCTTCATTCTGGAAATGCTCTGTGAGACACACACACACAACAATAAAACAATAATCACCATTTTGTGGATTTGCATCTCCTACTATGTAGCTATATCAGCAACAAGACTAGACCACACTTTTATTGCACACATAAGGAGTAGAACTTGGTTTTGAAACATGCAATTATGACATGGTTATTCCTATACCTTCAAGTTTAGTTCCAGAAGGGAGCATGCAGTTTCATATATACTGTAGAGGAGATAGAGCTGCCATGTTGTGATTATATCCCTCCTCCTTGAAGTGTCAGAGTTCATGACTCAGCAGTGTACTTATAGTAGCATCATGTGTGACAATTGTGCCGTAAGAACGTAAGAATAACTCTCATCAAATATCGCTAATTTGTAATAACAAAAAACTCACATCAGTGAATAAGCCAAGTTTATTAGCGAGAATCTCTACTATATAAAGTAACAGTTCATTGAATTTATCTACAATCAAGGTGCATTATAAGGATTGTGGGTCTGGTAGGGAATCCTTTACTCCTATGCTGATTTAGGGGTGGGCAAGATCTGAAGATCTGTAGCTAGTGTCGGCTGTTGCAGTAAATGGTTTCCAAAATTGTGCTTGTGTTTTTTACTTTCTGATTGTAAGGCCTCAAACATTTAAAAATAAAGTTGTTGACTTGCTGAAAGCATACACTCTTATAGGTGGCCAAATTAAGTTTACTTATTTGAAGACAGAATTGGGACAAATTTGCATCTATAGCTAACAAGATAACAGTTGATAATTTGGTGAATTTTAGCTGACCTAATGCAAACCCAAGATTCGATTTGAGCTAAGTTGGAGTGGAATCAAAATAACTTGAGCAGCTTAAATTTTGCTATGTCACAGACAATTCTACAAATTCATGACATTAGCTACTTCCATACGCAGCAGACAGTTGAACCTAGAGAAATGGTGGCGCTATTTTTGTACGGGAATGATTGTGCTTCAACGGCTCCCATTAGGTCCTCCCATTTAGCTGTTCTCACGTTAAGAAGCGTCTGTTTCTGTTGCCCGGCGTGGTCGACAAGTTGTAGTTGCTTGTCCAACTCGGTGTTAACTATGGAAAGGTTAGCAGATGTTTACCTAGAGATCATGGCTGCCATTTGCCTTACTGCTAGGGTGAAGGGTAGAACTGTGTCATCTTGACTTGTGGAGGGGAGGGGGAGGGGGTTAGCTATTGGGCCAATGTTTGTATTCTAGACTTGCACACTGTTCCCCTGAAAGCTTTAGCATATACTTGCTCTGCCACTCATCCATGGACTCCAGAAAAGTGTGGCCAACTGTCTCCTGTACTACTGTAAAGATCCTGTGATACCAAAAACATTTTAAAAGATATATAGCTAATGTGATTGACTTTGGCCCAGAATTGTAAGGGTACTTAGAAGAAAACGAGACATAGAGTTATATTAATGTATTATCTTGATAGGTAACATTTTCCCGAGGGACACCATTTCAACTGTCTAGGAAGCATGGTCGGTGGATGAGGTGAGGGGATGTGTTGAAACACTTATAAACTTGGACAATTGTACGTATTACCTGTTTGTAAAGAATATGCTTATTAACTTTTTTAATCCACAATTTGTAGCATTTGCAAGCAGGGATGGCATCTAAAGAATCCACCACGCTACAAAATTGTTTAAGTGAATTAGAACTTTCAATTAACATCAATTTAAAAGACATCGCCACTTTCTTACACAAAATAAATATCCTCCCCAGAGTGACTTACGATTCCATCGCTTATGGTAGATCCGTGCTGAGACCTGAAGAGAAAGCGTGCGAGGTGGTGGGTGTCCTTAGAAACAAAGTGGAGGAGGACAAAGATGTTTATGGGATATTCATGGAATACCTGCTCACAGAGCCAAAATATCGTGCGATCGCAGAAATCTTGAAGAAGGAGTATGCGAGACTAGCTGAAGCAGCTCCTGCAAATTTGACGTCTGATCATACTGATGAAGGTGTGTTTTGTATCCCATAGCTGACTAATACGTCAATGTTAGAGTCATGATCGGATGTTATAATCGTAGGCAGGGAAAATTCCTTAAGTTATGTTGGCAGTTAGGACTTGGCCCAATTCCTTAATGTTGAAGTCAGTTTAGCAGCTGGTATGATTAAACTTTGTGTGGGAATGCTCATATCACTTTTTCTATATTTTAAGCTCACCGTGGTTAATTCCAAATCTCACAATCCTTCCTAGCATTACATCATCATGATGTCATCATCAACACTGTAGCCATCAGTTCTGGGTTAGGGATAGAGTTACATTAGAGCTGGGGCAATGGATGTGGTCAGGGCAGTGGCTAGGGTTACTGATAGGACAGTAGGTAGGCAATGGCTAGATCAGTGACATCGTGGTGATGTAATGCTGAATTATTGTTCCATTCTTGCCACATGAGGAATCACCCTGTCAACATTGTACTAGTTTGATGTGTATATACATTTGCATTTTGCAAGAGCGACCATTATTAAAAGCTCGTGCATGCATTTATATATTGCTGCAAGATAATAACTATCTTTCTTGCTGCAAGATAATAACTATCTTTCTTGCTTGTTAGTACATGTGTAGCTCCACAGCTAGTATCAAGTGGTTCAGTATCGTTGTCATCAATCCCATGTCATCCATGGTAGACTGAGTTACTAGGGATGTACGAGGATGATCCACGCATGGCAGAGACACTAGGCACATATGGCAGAGTTACTAGGGATATCCATGGTTCATCCGCGCAAGTCCACATATGTCCAATGACCTCCTGTCAGAGTAGCGGGTGGAAGAGTTACTAGGGACATCTGCAGATGAACTCAGGATATCCTTAGTTACTCTACCATCCGCAGATGAACCCTGGATATCCCTGTGTGCTCTGGTTGTCTAGCACAGTGGATGTTTAGCACCACCTGGATGTTAGAGTAAGCAGATAGCTACTGTGTGCTCTGGTTGTCTAGCACAGTGGATGTTTAGCACCACCTGGATGTTAGAGTAAGCAGATAGCTACTGTGTGCTCTGGTTGTCTAGCACAGTGGATGTTTAGCACCACCTGGATGTTAGAGTAAGCAGATAGCTACTGTGTGCTCTGGTTGTCTAGCACAGGGGATGTTTAGCACCACCTAGATGTTAGAGTAAGCAGATAGCTACTGTGTGCTCTGGTTGTCTAGCACAGAGGATATTTAGCACCACCTGGATGTTAGAGTAAGCTGATAGCTACGGTGTGCTCTGGTTGTCTAGCACAGTGGATGTTTAGCACCACCTGGATGTTAGAGTAAGCAGATAGCTACTGTGTGCTCTTGTTGTCTAGCACAGTGAATGTTTAGCACCACCTGGATGTTAGAGTAAGCAGATAGCTACTGTGTGCTCTGGGTGTCCAGCACAGTGGATGTTTAGCACCACCTGGATGTTAGAGCAAGCAGATAGCTACTGTGTGCTCTGTCCTTCCATTCTGTTTTGTCATAACTGGTCAACACAAGAAAACGTAATGGAATGCAATGCTGGATTATAATAAGTTCCATTCCAGCGTTCTTACTTGATATAGCACATGTTAAGTTTCGTTTGTTTGTCTTGGTGGGAGGTGTTTATTTGGCCCCTCATAGTGTTCCATATAATTTACTATGGCATACATGTCTAGTATACTACAGGAAGTGTATAGTATTCTACATGAAATACTCTAATGAGATTCATAAAGTAGCAAAAGAACTCTAAACCCATTTAATAAATGTGAAAATGTCTTGCTTGCCTGTTGCCTTTGAGACGGGCCATCATGGAGCATGATGGTGAGGGAGAGCTTTCTGTTGGTGCAGAGATGAAATCTCATGGAGATCAAACAATAGCTACAACTAACCAATTCTGCTGCCAGTCTATAGAGAAGCAAGCAGGGAAGCCTGTGTTAGCCATTAGGAGTGACCCAATTGGCAATACCAGACTGAGATCACTTGATATTCAGCCACTACTTTTCAAGTTTCCACAAAGTATATACAGAGAGTGTGTGATAGTGTGAGGTAGCTTAACATTAGCCAACTCTATGCTTTGTCAGGTGTAATAATGTGTTACAAATGACATGTGTGTAAGGCACAGCCCAGGGCCAGCCACCTCTGCACCCTCCTCCACGTGTGTTGGTATAGGTCAATTGTAAATGCTTTACCCACTGTTAATGTTACGCAGTTAGCTGTATGTACTTACATCATCACGGTGTTAGTGTTACACAGTTAGCTGTGTGTACTTACATCATCACGGTATTAGTGTTACACAGTTAGCTGTGTGTACTTACATCATCACAGTGTTACACAGTTAGCTGTGTGTACTTACATCATCATGGTGTTAGTGTTACACAGTTAGCTGTGTGCATTATATCATCATGGTGTTAATGTTATACAGTTAGCTATGTGTACTTACATCATCACGGCGTTAGTGTTACACCATTAGCTGTGTGTACTTACATCTTGACGGTGTTAGTGTTACACAGCTGTGTCTACTTACATCATCACGGTCTTATTGTTACACATCTGTGTATACTGACATCATCACGTTGTTAGTGTTACACAGCTGTGTACACTTACATCATCACAGTGTTAATGTTACATATCTGTATATACTTACATCATCATGGTGTTAGTGTTACCCAGTTAGCTATGTGTACTTACATCATCACGGTGTTAGTGTTACACAGTTAGCTGTGTTTACTTATATCATCATGGTGTTAGTGTTACACAGTTAGCTGTGTGCATTACATTATCATTGTATTAATGTTACACAGCTGTGTGTAACTTACATCATCACGGTATTAGTGTTACATAGTTAGCTATGTGTACTTGCATCATCACGGTGTTAATGTTACACAGCTGTATGTACTTCATCACAGTGTTAATGTTACATATATGTATATACTTACATCATCATGGTGTTAGTGTTACATAGTTAGCTATGTGTACTTGCACCATCACGGTGTTAATGTTACACAGCTGTATGTACTTACATCATCACAGTGTTAGTGTTAAACTGTTGGCTGTGTGCATTACATCATCACAGTGTTAATGTTACATATCTGTACATACTTACATCATCATGGTGTTAGTGTTACACAGTTAGCTATGTGTACTTGCATCATCACAGTGTTAGTATTACCCAGTTCACTGTGTGTACTTATATCATCACGGTGTCAGTGTTACACAGCTATGTGTATTTAATGTACATTGTCACACACATGTGGAGGGAGCCTCAGTAGAGTGTGATGTACATTGGCACACACATGTGGAGGGAGCCTCAGTAGAGTCTGATGTACATTGACACACACATGTGGTGGGAGCCTCAGTCGAGTGTGATATACATTGTCACACACATGTGGAGGGAGCCTCAGTAGAGTGTGATGTACATTGGCACACACATGTGGAGGGAGAGTGTGATGTACATTGACACACACATGTGGTGGGAGTAGAGTGTGATGTACATTGGCACACACATGTGGTGGGAGTAGAGTGTGATGTACATTGGCACACACATGTGGAGGGAGTAGAGTGTGATGTACATTGGCACACACATGTGGAGGGAGTAGAGTGTGATGTACATTGGCACACACATGTGGAGGGAGTAGAGTGTGATGTACATGGGCACACACATGTGGTGGGAGTAGAGTGTGATGTACATTGGCACACACATGTGGAGGGAGTAGAGTGTGATGTACATGGGCACACACATGTGGAGGGAGTAGAGTGTGATGTACATTGGCACACACATGTGGTGGGAGTAGAGTGTGATGTACATTGGCACACACATGTGGTGGGAGTAGAGTGTGATGTACATTGGCACACACATGTGGTGGGAGTAGAGTGTGATGTACATTGGCACACACATGTGGTGGGAGTAGAGTGTGATGTACATTGGCACACACATGTGGTGGGAGTAGAGTGTGATGTACATTGGCACACACATGTGGTGGGAGTAGAGTGTGATGTACATTGGCACACACATGTGGTGGGAGTAGAGTGTGATGTACATTGGTACACACATGTGGAGGGAGTAGAGTGTGATGTACATTGGCACACACATGTGGAGGGAGTAGAGTGTGATGTACATTGGTACACACATGTGGTGGGAGTAGAGTGTGATGTACATTGGCACACACATGTGGAGGGAGTAGAGTGTGATGTACATTGGCACACACATGTGGAGGGAGTAGAGTGTGATGTACATTGGTACACACATGTGGTGGGAGTAGAGTGTGATGTACATTGGCACGCACATGTGGAGGGAGTAGAGTGTGATGTACATTGGCACACACATGTGGTGGGAGTAGAGTGTGATGTACATTGGCACACACATGTGGTGGGAGTAGAGTGTGATGTACATTGGCACACACATGTGGAGGGAGTAGAGTATGATGTGCTCTACTAGCCCCAGTAGCTGGTGGTGTGCATTATATAATAGTTTCATGGCAACATTTGTGCTGGTAGTGAGAAAAAACAAGGCAAGGCAGTGCAGAGCAGATGGGGCAAGATCAACCACTCAATTTATCTTCTCCACCCTAAAATTACATCATGCTCCGCTGAGGCACTTGTGCATGTCAGTGGATGCCTCCATATAGTGCACTCCTCAAAAACCTCTCTCCCCACTCCACCCCACCCCCGTACATGCATGCTGAATGGCTCTAGGTATCTTCCCCAAATTGGCTCGGATTCCACTGGGTTCCTCCAGACAGAATGCCTCGCGAAAATAGAGTTGGTTTTAATTGGCTCGAGTTTCTTTGTAGGGAGGGGCCAGAAAGCCCCTCATTTCCGTGGGGTACATCTCGTCATTATCTCCAGAACTAGCAGACTCTAGTTACACCAAGTTATATTATAGCAAACATAATAAAAATGGTAGATAGCGATAAACTTACCATTTTCAGAGATGGTTTCCTTCAGCGCTTTTTTGAGAGGCTCAGCAGAAGAGTCCACGAGAACTTTAGCAGCACGCTCTAAAAGAACAGTCTAACCATAGTAACTGGAGAGGTTCAAGGCCCACTGTTTTTGCTTATGTTCACGAGGAGATTGAGTCCGCGCACTTACATGTGCTGTAAGATTTAGTAAAAAGTACCTTGTGTTTGAATAAAATGAAAAGATTACTTTGTACATTTCTTCAACATTGGTTGGGCCCACGGTCATGCCTTGTACACACGTAGGTTGCTATGCAACGCCAAAATTATTGACGAGACCTTATAAGAAAACTGGAACTTTTTCAATGACTTGCACTATATGCAGTTCAAAGGTCGGTCACTCTATCTACATGTACATGTACATGCTTACTAGGTCCTCTGTCTTATGCGAGTCTTAGAGTCCACACATGCACACACACACACACATAGAGACACACTCACACACATCACCACTATCACCATATCCAGAGGGTATTTGCACTAAACCACATGCAGGTGCCACACCCACTACTCTACCTGAAGTGGATACACATACTATGCCTTCTGTACGCACTACCCGATCTGAGCATGCCAGACCATCTGTGGAGGCCACACCTTCTACTCCACTCGTGACAGCCACAAGCAATACTGAATGTGTAGGAGGCACACTGACTGATCCACCTCTTCCTAGCACAGCAACTTTATCTTTTCCTGCATGGCAACTTGCCCTTCCCCACAAGCCAATGCCCAAAAGAAAACTGAGGAGGGATTCTGATAAAATGAATCACAAGTATTGTAAAATTCTTTGTCAACTTCAAAAGTTTCTCCTGGAGGATAGTACGAAACTTAATCGTGTGGATTGGGTGGAAAAAAAATTGTGCAAGTTCTCTACCATATTTGAAAAGATCGAAACGATTATCAGCGATAAGGATACCGGGTGCAGGGTGAAGAAGTTTATGACATTCATCAGCAGCTACTGCTCATTCTTCAATTTTAAACTGCTCAAGTTGACGTGTGATTGTCTGGATTACGAGGAAGGAATGTGCTCCCTCAAAGAGTACGAGAAGGATTTTGCTAAGTACGTACGATATCGCTTGGTCTACTGCCCATCAGGGCTTGGAATCCAAGGTCATGAGCATACTCGGGTTTGTGTAAAACTTGATGATGCTTACAAGGAGTGCAGAATTCATCATCTCGAGACCTTACAAGATGATATAAGTGAAATTTTCGAAGTGGATGTGTACGTATTCCCTTTGGAAGGAGTTGGGGAGGGCTGTGTGTGCGTTACATTTCACCTATCGGTTTCCTTAAAGGAAAGAATATTCCCCTTATCATGGAAACAAATCGATGCTATTCAACAGCTGAGATACAATGGGGCTCGAGTCTTAGAGATAGCAGCTGGTGCTGACACCTATGTTATCCACCATGAACAAGGTATGATCATTTAACTATAGTTCTTTAGATGTTGGCATGCACAATTCCCTCTGAGATAGCTCCTAGGTGGCCACTGCCACAGGTCTCGATTGGAGAAATAGTGACCTGTCACTAGTTCACCACTCACATAGTGGCCTGTGGCTAGCCACAATTGTCCAAGCCAGTAGTGAGTGACTCCATGCAATGTCTATGAGGTTCAGCAAACCTAATCGGCCTTGAGAGAAGGACAAATACTCAAGAACAAAGATGTTTTATTTTAAAAACTAACACTACCTTATTTCCTCAAATGAAATTCATACCCCCATAGTGTTTGACCTCCATTACGAGTACAAGGTCTGAACAAAATTATTTTCTCCCTTTGATTGTATTTGCAACGTTGGTTTGTCTTGCGCATGCTCAGATAAGTTTTAATTCCAAGCTGAAAGTTCAGAATATCAGGAGAGTGGCAGGGAAGATGGAGAAATTCACTACCTAAAGCAGAGAGCAGTGGCAGCTGAAGGCACATCACAAATTGCTGAGCTTACTTCCAAGCTAGAATGTCAAGAATGTCAGGATTCTAGTGACTCCTTCACAGACTTCGACGACAAAGAACTGGAAACGTCTGATATACTAGTTAATGACTGAGGACTAGCAAACTTTATTTCCAACTTTGTCCGGGCCCTGGCTGCTATTATTTCTCACTATATTCAATTTCTTTGTGTTAGCATTTGTTACTTTAAGCTAAACAATGACTGGGAGGAGTCATTGCGCGAGGATAAACGAGCTTCCGTTTGCCAGGTGGCCACTAACCAAGGTTTGGGCATAGCTGTGTATATACCCTCGAATTGTATTCACCTTCATTTAGTGTGCACCGCATTAGGAAACCTGAAATGATTGACTGGTATCAACAATAGTGTATCCATGTAGACCACAAGCACTTTGATGACCCCTTACCATATAGATCATAGACACCAATTATTATAAGCAAGCTTTTTACTGTGATCAGGGAGAGGGGGGGAATAGAGACCTCGGCTCTGTGGTCACTACAGTCGTTACCAACCCTCCCACTTGGTGACTAACCCCTGATGCAAATTACCTGGGGTCACGCACCTAACCCTGGTGCATGTGTAAGAGGTGAATTGTTTGAGTGCAGTGTGCTAGTGATACTAAATGTGTGTGCATGGTTTGACCAGGTTCCAGCAGTCAGCCTCGGACTGAAGACAAGAAAGCACTGGATTTCTCTTCTAATTCTGGCAGTGAGATATCAGATCATGAGGTGAGTGTGCTGATGCAATATATACTGCATGAGTGTGTGTGTGTGTGTGCATGCTCAGCTTGTGGTATGAGTGATTGTGACTTTGTGATCTTGTGTATTGTCAATGTGTGTGTGTGTGTGCATGTGGTTTGTGGTTGCCCTATATGTGAGTGGATGGCTTGTGCAGTGAGTTGGTCTTGAGGAAGGTTCCTGTTGGGCTAAGGAGGATGCATGACCAACTTTGTCAGACTTACTTGCAGTGTAATGTGTAGACACCTGCTTGTCTCTAAGGCTGGCCCTTAAAGTAAAACCACAAGGTTATTATGACTGTCTGTGTTACATACCTGCAGTGATTTATAAAGTGATTGTTCTCTACAGTCTGACTATTCTAGTGAGCAAGAACAGGTCTCAGATATCTGCGAAATAGTTTGTCAGCCGACTGAAAGTGTGACTCACAGCAAGGCACGCGAAGGAGACCTTCCAGGAGTAATGGCTGTCATGAAGAATGAAGGATACAACCCTCTGGTGATTAGTAAACAGCACATAATCATTACCATGATAGCCATGCATGTGAGCATCACATGATAGTCATGCATGTGAGCATCACGCAAGCCATGCATGTGAGCATCACATGCAAGCCATGCATGTGTGCATCATATATTAGCTGTGCATGCATGTGGTGTGATTTCTGGTAAATATAGCGTAAATCCTGGCACTTATTGCATAGTCAGCAATATAGTAGGCTCTTAAATTATGGCCCACGTGCAGAGGTAATGAATCTCCTATAGGCGTGAATCTTTCTATCTGCGTACCTTACTGGCTGTCGAAGATGGTGAACGACTGAACTCTTGCAGAGCAGAGCCTGGGGAGCTTCATATCTACTACAAGTCAATCTCACTCCTAGAAATGGGCGTAACACTGACTCTTGGGCAGGAGGAGGTGTAGTCTTAACAAGTGAAGGCTGGAACCAACAACAAGTGTAGATATGGGCAGCCAATGATGTGCTACTACAGCACTTAATCAAGTGAAGGCTGGAACCAACAGCAAGTGTAGATATGGCCAGCCAATGATGTGCACTTAACAAGTGAAGGCTGGAACCAACAGCAAGTGTAGATATGGCCAGCCAATGTTTGCAATATGCACTTATTTCTATTGAAATATTTTGTTTCATATATGACACTTACATTACATCTTTAAAGATTATTTCTCCTATTAATGTGTGCATTTCTTCAATAAACAGCCACTTCCAGAACCTTCCCCTGGAGCCAGTGCTGAGCCTCAACCAGAAAGACAGTCTACCTCTCCTAGACCCAGTACAGAGGATGTTTCCACAGAAGGTAAAGTTAAGAATGTTCCCAACCGACTGGTCATTACAGTGTGAGTGCTTCCTGGAGTACACTTACTGCCCCCTTTAGTCATTACAGTGATACTGTCCTCACTTATAGATAGGTTCACACAGAATGAGTGAGACTGTCCTCCCCCATAGATAGTTCACACAGAAGAAGCGTAGTGAGACCGTCTTCTTCCATATAAGGAGCTATACTCTGACCAGAGCTTTAGCCAGAGCTTAGAAACACACAAGGCTGGGGGCTTCCAGGGTGTGTGCTCACCTGGAAATTATTTTTTCCCTAGCACTAGGTATGCATTCTGTGGGTAGTTAAGTGTGCACAGAGAACTGTCATCAGTGCATCATTTCAGAGTGAACCATTCATTCAATAGGAATATGATGGGAGAAAAATAATCGTTTCATTTGCCTTTGCCTCACGCTGGCTACAGTGCTGCCCCTTCTAGTTTAGCAAACCTCCTCCCCACCCCATCAATTACCCCCTCCTCCCTCTGCTGGCCCCTCTTGGCAAGACAATGTTGGCACATAATATTTAACTGAGACTCCACCCTCTTACATGTACAATATATATGTGTGTGTGTGTGCAGCGTTGAAGAAATCTGAGGAGAACACAGGCAAAGACAACATAGGTAAGAGAGACGAGGAAAGTATCCTCAAGGGAGGGAGGTGTGTAGTTGAGACTCCACCCACATACTTGTAGCTCAATATGTACCATATTTGCTGGGATATAAGTCTCACCGGGGTTTAGGTCACACCCACAAATCTACTTAGCACTGTATTACATAGTTGGTGTTCCTGCATAGAAGTTGTTCTTACCAGCAAAAGAAATAGCCAGTTGGCAGCTCGAAACTATTGATGAAGCTAATGCACTTCTCAGAGCTGAGACCAACTGAAATTCCATCTGTTGTGAGGAGGTCACTGATAGCTACTAGCTGTACGTGGAGGAACAGTGACCTGGACTAGTTCTCCACTGACGTAGACACAATTGTCCAAGCCAGTAGTGAGTGACTCCATGCAGTGTCTATGAGGTTTAGCCAACCGGATGGGTCATGAGATATCGACAGACAGAGACTCAGAACAAAGATATTAATTTTAAAATCAGACAAGAATATATTGTAGCGTGTACATGTACATGAAGACCATAATGAGATGACCCTTTACCACATACCTCAATGAGCATGTCTTTCTCTAGTCACAGAGAGAATGGCCCTACAGTCATTGCCTACTCCAATGATATATTTAAGCAAGTCTCTCTCTGGTCAGGGAGGGAATGGTAAGGGAGGGAATGGCACTAGAGACTTCGGCTCCATCACTACAGTCATTGTAACCCCACACACTTGGTGGGTACACCCTGGCGGACATTGCCTGGGGCAACGCATATTAACCTTGGTGCATGTGTAAGAAGTGAATTGCTTGAGTGTAGTGTGCTAGTGATACCTCAATGTGTGTGCATCACTTGACCAGGTTCCAGCAGTGAGCCTCGGATTGAAGACAAGCAAGCACTAGTCTCCTCTGCTACTTCTGCCACTGCGACATCAGATCATGAAGTGAGTGTGTTGAATATTGCTTGGTGATTACTGTGTGTGTGTGTGTGTGTGTGAATGTGTGTGTGTGTTCAAGTATTTGTGGTTGCCCTATAAGTAGATGGTTGGTGTGTGCAGTGAGTTGTTGATTATATGTTGATAAGGAATATTCTTGTTGGCCTAAGGAAGTAATGTAAGATGCACAACCAACTATGTCAGACTAACTGTGTAGCATGAGTATACCTGCTTGTCTCTAAGGCTGGCCATTTAGAGTAAGATCACAAGGTTATGAGTGTCTGTGTTGCTTGCAGTCATCTGTAAACAATTATCACATCACATGATAGCCATGCATGCAGGGGCGTACCCAGCATAGAGCGCTCGGAGCGCGCGCATCCCCTCCCTAGATACAGAATGCACACACAAAAAAAAAAAAAAGGAAAAAGAAGAAAAAAGGTGTGGCCAAGAGTAATCCATATGCACGCATGCAGTAACTAGAGAGCCACCTTAAGTTCGGTACGATGTCTAATTTTTTTATTCTGGGACTTGCTCTTCTGCCACAGAACATGGCAATGTGGCTGGATGATGCTGCTGTGACTAACCTGGCCACCCACTTCACTGACGATCTGCCAGACCCTTCGACTTTCTCAATAGAAGTGGAGCGTTGGAGGCTTCTGTGGGATGTTGAGGAGGACAAGCCGAGCAGCATAGGGAGTACTCTCAATTCTAGCAAGCTCTAGGTTAGGAAGGCATGCTATCCAAACATTATTAGAATCCTAAAGTTGCTGCTCCTCCTTCCAGTTACCTCAGCTTCTGTGGAGCGTGCAAATTCGGCACTTAAATTTGTCAAGTCGGCCAGGAGAAATGCAATGACAGAGAACCGACTTAATGCCCTTCTTCTGCTCTTCTGTCATAGAGACATTTCTGACAGCATAAACCTTGATAACGTCATAGACCGATTTGCAAAACTATCCTCTCAACTAGTCCCATTAATCATTTATTTTTGTCATATGATGTACTTTATATAATGTAAATACCGGTGATTTGATCGGTTAGCTATATGGACATATTTCTAAGATATATTTTTTAATTGGTGCCAGCCATTCTGATCACAAGTTGGTTTTCCGCATGCAGCAATACACTTCATTGAGCTATATACCCTATTCTATTTGGTTACAAAGGCATTGGAGAGAGCACCCCCCCCCCCCCTCTCTAAATCCTGGGTACGCCCCTGGCATGTGTGCATCACATGATAGTCATGCATGTGTGCATCAAATGATAGCTGTACATGTGAGCATCACATGATAGTTGTGCATGTGAGCATCACATGATAGCCATTCATGTGTGCATCACATGATAGTCATGCATGTGTGCATCAAATGATAGCTGTACATGTGAGCATCACATGATATCTGTACATGTGAGCATCACATGATAGCCATGCATGTGTGCATCACATGATAGCCATACATGTAAGCATCATTGATAGCCATGCACATGTGCATCACATGATAGCTGTACATGTGAGCATCAAATGATATTCGTACATGTGAGCATCACATAATAGCTGTGCATGTGTGCTTCACATGATAGCCGTGCATGTTAGCATCACATGATATCCGTACATGTGAGCATCACATGTTAGCCATGCATGTGAGAATCACATGATAGTCATGCATGTGTGCATCACATGATAGCCGTTCATGTTTGCATCACATGATAGCTGTACATGTGAGCATCACATGATAACCGTGCGTGTGAGAATCACATGATAGTCATGCATGTGTACATCACATGATAGCCGTTCTTGTGTGCATCACATGATATATGTACATGTGAGCATCACATGATATCTGTACATGTGAGCATCACATGATATTCATACATGTGAGCATCACAATGATTGTCATGCATGTGTGCATCACATGATAGTATGCATATGTGCAATACATAATAGCCGTACATGTGAGCATCAAATGATAGCTGTGCATGTGAGCATCACATGATAATTGTGCATGTGTGCATCACATGATAGCCATGCATGTGTGCATCATATGCTAGCCGTACATATGAGCATCACATGATAGCCGTGCATGTGAGCATCACATGATAGTCATGCATGTGAGTATCACATGATAGTCATGCATGCATGTGGTGTGATTTCTGGTAAATATAGCGTAAATCCTGGCACTTATTGCACAGTCAGCAATAAAGTAGGCTCTTAACCCACGTGCAGAGGTAATGAATCTCCTATAGGCATGAATCTTTGTATCTACATACCTTGCTGGCTGTCGAAGATGGTGAATGACTGAACTATTGCAGAGCAGAGCCTGGGGAGCATCATATCTACTACAAGTCAATCTCACTCATAGAAGTGGGCGTAACACTGACACTTGGGCAGGAGGAGGTGTAGTCTTAACAAGTGAAGGCTGGCACCAACAGCAAGTGTAGATATGGCCAGCCAATGATGTTCTACTACAGCACATAACAAGTGAAGGCTGGAACCAACAGCAAGTGTAGATATGGCCAGCCAATGATGTGGTACTACAGCACTTGCATTTTTGGGGGAGACTACAGCACATGTTTTCCCCCCCTTTTTTCTTCTTGTGGTTACCACTTTATAACAACATAGAATCCGTAAACTTTATGGTGTAGACTTGATATATAGCTCAAAAGATAGATCTATCTTTGTGCTCTCTGTTGATACTAAAATATATTTTCGTAAGTATAACTATAGCCAAATTACTGGAGATACAAGTGGAGGGAACCTCAAACATCTGAACGACTGATTTTGTGGCATAAATATCTCCAGATTACAAAGGGTTAACGAGTTGAAATTAGCACCAGTGGCTAGAGGAAGCCCTACTCTATGCAATGAGTGTTTTCATTAGACGCTAAAATGTTAGTACAGTATACCCTCGCATATCTGTACCTCGATTCCGAACGCTCGGTAATTTTTATTTAAAACTGGTAATTGTCGTCACTCTGCCTATTTGTTTACGTAAGTTGCACGTGCTAACTAGTTCGGTTTCTTGGGCCAGCGAGTAATTTTGTCGATCAAGTCAAAGATAGCCATTCTAAGCAAGATATCAAATGGAGCCAGTCTAGCCGGACTAGCGGAAGAGTAAGGCGTAGGGAAGTTGACAATAACGGAGATAAAAAAGAACGAAGACACACTTCGAGAGTTCGCAGGCAACCTTGACTGTCGGGGGATAAGTTCAGCTCGCAAAGTCATGCGCCTTGCTAAAGACGAACAACTAGAATGTCTGTGGTTTGTTCAGAAAAGGGGGCAAGACACTCCAGTCAGTGTTACTTGAAGGAAGATAAGGACTTTTTCATCACTCTCTGCTTCTGAACATAAACACACAGCGTCAATTCCGGGGTGGCCAATCCTCAAATCCGTACCTTACTTTACAGTACATGAGCCTTTGAGGCATGCTGCTGGTAACTAATAAGAGATACTTGAAGGAAGATAAGGACTTTTTCATCAGTGGACCATTGCTCAGAGAAAATACAACATTATGAATATAAATAATACACAAAAATATATAGTATATATAGCTCAAAAGATAGCTCTCTCTTTGTGCTCTCTGTTGATACTAAAATATTTTTCGTAAGTATACTGGGGACCTAAATCCTTCTAGTACCAGGAAGTGAGCTTCTTATTATCCCAAGACCTGCAGATTAAAAGGATATTGACCAACGTGATTCAGCATTTTAATTACATTCATGAATTAATTTTTTTTTGTTGCATATCCAAACTTTTTTCTTATCCGAACTACCTTGGGTCCCAATGAGTTCAGATAAGAGAGGGTCTACTGTACGTGGTCAAGCGGCGTGGGTGGAAAATTAATTTCGTTAATAATCCTTAAAACTTATTTTCCATCCATGCGCTTGACCACATACTTTCGTTTTAATGCCTAATGAAAACACTCATTGAATAGAGTAGAGTTTACTCTAGCCAATGGTGCTAATTTCAAATCTTTAGAACATTGCAATCTGGAGATATTTATGCGGCAAAATCAGGCATTCAGGTTTTGAAGTTCCCTCCACTTTAGGTCCAGTAAGTTGGCTATAGTTATACTTATGAACAATATTCAAAAGAGAGCACACAGAGAGACATATCTTTTGAGCTATATATCAAGTCCATACCATGAAGTTTACAGAATCTACAGAGCTCTAAAGTGGTAATCACAAGATTAAAAAATTATTTTTTTTTTTAATGGTGCTGTACCCCCACAAGGCTGGAACCAAAGCAAGTGTAGATATGGCCAGCCAATGATGTGGTATTACAGCACTTAACAAATGAAGGCTGCAAGTGTAGGTATGGGCAGCCAATGATGTGGTATTACAGCACTTAACAAATGAAGGCTGGAACCAACAGCAAGTGTAGGTATGGCCAGCCAATGATGTGGTTTTACAGCACTTACAAATGAAGGCTGGAACCAACAGCAAGTGTAGATATGGCCAGCCAATTATGTGGTATTACAGCACTTAACAAATGAAGGCTGGAACCAACAGCAAGTGTAGGTATGGGCAAGCCAATGTTTGCTTATTTCTATGGAAATATTTTGTTTCATATTTGACACTTACAGTAGATTATTTCTCCTATTTATGTGTGCATTTCTTAAATAAATAGCCATAGCCACTTCCAGAATCTTCCCCTGGAGCCAGTGCTGAGCCTCAACCAGAAAGACAGTCTGCCTCTCCTAGACCCAGTACAGAGGATGTGTCCTCAGAAGGTAAAGTTGAGAATGTTCCAAACCGACTGGTCATTACAGTGTGAGTGCTTGCTGGTGCACACTTACTGCTCCCTCTAGTCATTACAGTGAGACTGTCCTCACCCATAGATAGGTTCACACAGAAGGAGCCTAGTGAGACTGTACTCCCTCATAGATAGGTTCACACAGAAGGAGTCTAGTGAGACTGTCCTCACCCATAGATAGATTCACACAGAAGGAGCCTAGTGAGACTGTCCTCACCCATAGATAGTTCACACAGAAGGAGCCTAGTGATACTGTCCTCCACCATAGATAGGTTCACACAGAAGGAGCCTAGTGAGACTGTCCTTCCTCATAGATAGGTTCAATTCAAACAGAAGGAGCCTAGTGAGACTGTCCTCCCACATAGATAGATTCACACAGAAGGAGCCTAGAGAGACTGGCCTCCCCCATAGATAGTTCACACAGAAGGAGCCTAGTGAGACTGTCCTCACATAGATAGATAGGTTCATACAGAATGAGCCTAGTGAGACTGTCCTCCCCCAGTTAGGTTCAAACAGAAGGAGCCCAGTGAGACTGTCCTTCCACATAGATATGTTCACACAGAAGGAGCCTAGAGAGACTGTCCTCCCCCATAGATAGGTTTACATAGAAGGAGCCTAGAGAGACTGTCCTCCCCCATAGATAGAAGCCTAGTGAGACTGTCCTCACCATAGATAGATAGGTTCACACAGAAGGAGCCTAGTGAGACTGTCCATAGATAGGTTCACACAGAAGGAGCCTATTGAGACTGTCCTCCCCTGTAGATAGGTTCACACAGAAGGAGACCTCCCCATAGATAGGTTCACACAGAAGGAGCCTAGTGAGACTGTCCTCCCCTTAGATAGGTTCACACAGAAGGAGCCTATTGAGACTGTCCTCCCCCATAGATAGTTCCCACAGAAGGAGCCTAGTGAGACTGTCCTCCCTCTTAGATAGGTTCACACAGAAGGAGCCTAGTGAGACTGTTTTCTTCCTTAGAAGGAACTTTATCTAACCAGGGCTGTAGCCAGAGCTTAGAAACACACAAGGCTAGGGGCTTCCGGGGTGTGTGCTCACCTGGAAATTATTTTTACCCTAGCTACATAGTCACTAGGTATGCATTCTGTGGGTAGTCAAGTGTGAGCAGAGAACTGTCATCAGTGCATCATTTCAGAGTGAGTCATTCATTCAATAGGAATATGATGGGAGAAAAATAATTGTTTCATTTGCCTCACGCTGGCTACAGTGCTGCCCCTTCTAGTTTAGCAAACCTCCTCCCCACCCCATCAATTACCCCCTCCTCCCTCTGCTGGCCCCTCTTGGCAAGACAATGTTGGCACATAATATGTAACTGAGACTCCAGCCACTTACATGTACAATATATGTGTGTGTGTGTGTGTTCAGAGTTGAAGAAATCTGAGGAGAACACAGGCAAAGACCTCATAGGTAAGGGAGATGAGGAAAGTGTCCTCAAGGGAGGGAGGGAGGGAGGTGTGTAGTTGAGACTCCACCCACATACTTGTAGCTCAATACGTACCATATTTGCTGGGATATAAGTCTCACCTGGGTTTAGGTCACACCCACAAATGTACTTAGCACTGTATTACATAGTTGGTGTTCCTGCATAGAAGTTGTTCTTACCAGCAAAAGAAATAGCCAGTTGGCAGCTTGGAACTAGTGGTGAAGCTAATGCACTTCTCAGAGCTGAGGCCAACTGAAATTCCCTCTGTTGTAGAGGTCAATGATAGCTACTAGCTGTACGTGGAGGAACAGTGACCTGGACTAGTTCTCCACTGACGTAGACACAATTGTCCAAGCCAGTAGTGAGTGACTCCATGCAGTCCCAGCCAAAAAATCTTACCTAAGATCTTAATTAAGATAAGATCTTTTAAGAAAATGGCCCGTAAGATATTCCATTTTCTTATAAGAACCTATAAGATTTTGAAGTAAGATCTTATCATGATCAAAGTAAGATATATCAGGATCAGAGTAAGATCTTGTTTGGGTCAGGGTAAGATCTTGTGAAGATCAGAGCAGGATATTCTCAAGATCAAAGTAGGATATTATATTTATAAGATCTTGACAGGATCAGAGTAAGATCTTGACATGATCAGAGTAAGATCAAAGTAGAACTTATCAGGATCAGAGTAAGATCTTGACAGGATCAGAGTAAGATCAACGTAGGACTCATCAGGATCAGAGTAAGATCTTGACAGGATCACAGTAAGATCTTGTCAAGATCAGAATAGGGTCTTGTTTGGGTTGGAGTAAGATCTTGTCAGAATCAGAGTTAGGATCTTGTCTGGATCAGAGGAAGATCTTGTTAAGTTCCATAGTAGGATCTGGTAAAGAATTTAATAAGATCTTAGGTCGTAACATGGTGACACATATAATATATAGAATGGGATGAGATTCAAAATGTTTAGGATTTGTGGAAGTGGTGGAAGGTTCTTAGTATATCCTTTATTTCTTTTCCCCTCCAGCTTCAGTTGCAGTTCCACACTTTTTGATACACTTATTTGCGTCTATGCACTTCTGATTGCATTTCCTCGTTATGACACACTCATTAGCAGCGAAAGTTCCTTTGCCATATTTCTTGTCAATACTCTCTAAAGTAATATATATCAGTTGATGAGTGAATATATAGAACTCAGTTACCATACCTTGAATTAGTTTTGTTTTCTGTTCTGGTAAAGTAAGCTTTGTAGATCTTAAACTGGAAATGAAACAGCAAGGGGCCATTTCATCATCAGTAAAAAGAGCAACCATTAATGCCAGAGCATACTTTTCAGCATTACATGCCCTTACCAGGAGTAAATTCACCCCATTTTCCTGTTATAATTAGAAACATGTTAACTAAATACGTATGGAAGGTTAACATTTACTGATTAATGTATTGTGCTTACCGAAATATATTTGTCACCATCTTCATTATCGTCAAGTAATTGTATGGTCTGACCCTTGCTCTGTGATGTTTCAACTTCCTTCTGCAATTGAATAAATCTAGGATTTTACTATTGGTGAACAGAGTTCATAGTATTACCGCTTTGGACTTTGACATGTTCTTGTCCAGATTTTCTCAATTGTAGCACTGATTTTGTCCAGTCACCTCATGATTTTTTCAAAGTAGTCCTGAATATTATAAGAGTGTTATTTTATGTGACAAAGTATCACACTGACTTACTTTAGATGTAAGCTCCTGCTTTTTATCAGAGTGTGCCTGAATAGGTGATTCTTGTTCGGAAGTGAAAGAATTAGCAAGTGCTCCCATCTTGCGTGTCAGGATTGCAGTAAGCTGTAAATTAGAATCACAAGACTGGATTAAACCTCTAGCATTTGAGATGGACTAGCTAAGCTCAAAAAGAAAAAAAGGCAAGCTTAAGCATGATATAGACAAGTCACATAATTATAGGTTTACCATGCACTTGTATGAGTTCCACAGTATGAGGTAGTCCTTTACACTTCCAGACCAATTCTCTTCCCTCATAGAGATCATCATCAGTTACAAAATCACATGACTCTGTTTCAAGAGCTTTTGAATGGACTAAATGCTCTTTCTCATCAGCAAGATCAATGATTGTGCACCACTCTATGAGAAAAATTGAATATTAAAAATAGGTGGCAAGCTAGCTATAGCTATAAGTATACCAATCGAATGCCTTACTTTAAGAGCTTTGAAATGTAGGCTTTAAACCAGTCTTTTAACTTTGCAGGGAGCTTCTTGCTTCTTCCACCACCTGTCCTTTTTTGTTGTTGCTGTTACCAGACATGACTAGCTAGCTACCTCAATCAAGAAATTCACAAAGGCAGCTGAAAAATGGAGCATGTGGATATGTCACATGATATATCCACATTATGTCACTGCAAATTATCACCACCTGAAACAAACGAAGTGTGAAAAAGTGTGGGTAACACCTTCATGAAACGAGATGGAAGGCAGATACAGTCAAGAATCCTGGGACACCAATTCCAACAAGTACAGAATTGAGGCACAAGGACATGGCAATACCTGATGCAACTGAATCTCCTAGCAGTATGTTTCAAGCTGGGTCACAATGCATGTGTCCAGGCAAGCATGATGCTGCATATGTAGACACATTGACTAATTCACTAGATCCAGATATGAGTGTACATCAAAGTCTGAATCAACATAAGATAAAATTACAGCGATTGCCTTTGCAGGTATAAAAGTAGGTGATCTTGACAACTGTGATGGTGGACAAGGAGATCTGAGCAGCTCGGAGGGAGAGAATGGTGGGCATGGAAGTCTGAGCAGCTTGGAGGAAGAGGTTGGTCGGCAAGGATATCTGAGCAGCTCGGAGGGAGAGGATGCTGGAAGAGATCTGAGTAGCTCTAAGGGTGAAGCTCAGAAGATGAGGGTGATGATGAAAATGTGACAGATGTTCCAAATAATACTATTGCAGGTGCAAATACACTGATAAAACCGTAGCAATATTTTTGTCTGCTCCTCCTGTAATATAGCATCATATTTACTCATATTTTAGGGCTATCTATGCATCCACTCTATGATGGAGCATCTCTAAGTCAGGAAGCAAGTTAGATGAGCGCTGTTGCGAACCAACTGACCTACCGTGCTACTGAACAGTTATTAGACCTCATCAAAATACATTGTCCACCATCTAACTTATGTGCACCCAGTCTCTACAAGATTAAGAAGCAATTCAGACGTGGTGATGTCCTGAACTATACATATTGTTCTGTGTGTATGGATGAAGTGCCAATCCACATTAAGCAGTGCTGAAAGAGTAGTTGCAGACACAAGAGCGCAAAAGTTGTGCTTACTTCCTTTTGAAGAACACTAAAGAAATTGATTGAATGTTGCTTCGAATAAAGCCTCCTCATGAATTTCGAAGGAGTCCAAGATCGCTTAGTACCATGAAATATTGGAAAGCCTCAGAATATAGCATCAACTCTCACTTCTAGTTTGTAGCATGCATATTCTCCTTAGCAGTGCAATATCTACATCAGAAATTGAACTGAGTCACCTAATGTTAGTTTGATACTACGAGCTATTACCATAGCTTTATCCTCAGGCCGTGTGTTCATCAAATGCACATAGTTTGCTGGCATTTTTTCAACAATGGGGAGCTCTGTACTGTTACTATGCCTTTGGTTTTGAGAATATGAATGGCTATATTAAGAAACATTGTCATGGCACAAGGAATGTATTACCACAGATAATTCAAGCGGTAAGTATGTGCTAAGCTCAACCCCTATTACATGTACATAAGAATCTAAGAGCACGGAAAAATGAAAAGACGATTGGATTTTTGGAGGAAGTTAGCGAGGAAACTAGTCACAAGACAAGATCTTTAGGTAAGGTTGCACGCAAGAAACTATCAGGTGACGAGTTAAAAGGATTTCATGAGGGTAGTTTTCAAGTAACTGCGGCCATTGCGCTTGTGTTTCCGCGGTTCGAAAGCAGTTTCAATTTTTATTTCACGCAAGGAACGTAACTTGCGTGATAGTTCAATTTGCAAGATAGACGTGCCAACTGGAACTGGTTATGGTTCTATGGCTTTATAGGTACCACTGCAGTAGCAATAGTCTCACTATTCTATTTGACTAAATATAATGTTCTCAAAGAGCCACAACACAATTCTCGTTTGTGTACAGATGACCACAAAGCTGCAAACTGTATCAATTCTTTCGTGTTTAAAGTTAAAAAAAAATTGAAATAAAATCATTGTAATCAGAGTGGATAATATACTTAAAAAGTGTGTTCATATTCCTATCAAGCATTCACCAATTGATTTTATCATCACTATGCCTAATATAATTAAACACAATATTTTTCTAACATTATATCTACAAATGTTTTAAATAGTATATAAAATGTTTTATTGATTTTATCATCCACTATGCCTAATATAATCATTGGTTAAATAGATATATCTACAAATGGTATATTAAACACTACAAGTGTTAATGTAGATACTTTATTTATTCACGACCCAAGATCTTTGCATATTCCGCTAAGATCTTGTGTTAATTTTATCAGGATCTTCTTGATCTTACCAGCAGTGCCTACATTAGAAAAACAAGATCTTGGCAAGTGGATTTTATCCTGATCCCATCAAGATCCTCCTATCTTACAACCAGTGTGTTCACTCTTCTTAATGATCTTAAATAAAATAATTGTCGTCATCTTTCCCTCTAATCTCACCACCAATGTCTCCACCCTTGGCACAAGATCTTAGCCAGATCTGATCAGGATACTGTTCTGATCCTGTTAAGATTTCCCTCACTCATGACACAATTTCCTAGCAAGATCTGAACAGGATCATGTCCTGATCCTGTCAAGATTTCCCTTTGATCTTACCACAGTGTCTTCAAGATCATCACATGATCTTAACAAGATCTGATCCGGATAGATCAGGATCTTGTCCTGATCTTGATCAAGATCTTCTCTTGATCTTGCAACAAGTGTGCTCTCTATTGACACAAGATCTTAGTAAGATCGGATTAGGATCTTGTCCTCATCTTATTAAGATTTTTACATAAAGTTTGAGCAAGAGATCTTATTAAGATCTTAGACGTATCTTACACAAACATCTTGCCTGACTCAAGATCTTGCTTTCTTACATAGGATCTGACAACTTCTTGTAAGATCTGACTTAATCTTAATAAGAATTTTTTGCTGGGGTGTCTATGAGGTTTAGCCAACCGGATGGTCATGACATAGTGATAGGCAGAGACACAGAACAAAGATAATTTATTTTAAAATCAGACAAGATTATTGAATTGACTGCTCCAAATAGAACGAAAACTGTAGCATACACATGTACATGAAGACCTCAATGAGATGACCCTTTACCATATACCTCAATGAGCAAGTCTCTCTCTAGTCAGGGAGAGAATGGCACTAGAGACTTCGGCTCCATAGTCACTACAGTCATTGCAACCCCACACACTTGGTGGGTACCCCCTGGCGGACATTGCCTGGTGCCACACACATTAACCCTGGTGCATGTGTAAGAAGTGAATTGCTTGAGTGTAGTGTGCTAGTGACACTTCAATGTGTGTGCATCACTTGACCAGGTTCCAGCAGTGAGCCTCGGATTGAAGACAAGAAAGCACTAGTCTCCTCTGCTACTCCTGCCACTGCGACATCAGATCATGAAGTGAGTGTGTTGAATATTGCTTGGTGATTACAGTGTGTGTGTGTGTTCGCGTATTTGTGGTTGCCCTATAAGTAGATGGCTGGTGTGTGCAGTGAGTTGTTGATTATATGTTGATTAGGAACATTCTTGTTGGCCTAAGGAAGTATTGTAAGATGCACCACCAACTATGTCAGACTAACTGTGTAGCATGAGTATACCTGCTTGTCTCTAAGGCTGCCCATGTACAGTAAGATCACAAGGTTATGAGTGTCTGTGTTGCTTGCAGTCATCCTTAAAGTGATATGTTGATTGTTCTCTGACAGGCTGACCATTCTGACAAGCAAGATGATATCTCAGATATTGGTGGAAAAGTTTGTCAGCCGAGTGAAAGTGTGACTCACGGCAAGGCACGCGAAGGAGACCTGCCAGGAGTAATGTCTACCATGAAGAATGAAGGATACGACACTCTGGTGATTACTAAACAATACACAATTATTACCACATCACATGATAGCCATACATGTGAGCATCACATGATAGTCATGCATGTGTGCATCAGATGATATCTATACATGTGAGCATCACATGATAGCCGTACATGTGAGCATCACATGATAGCTGTACATGTGAGAATCACATGATAACCGTGCACGTGAGAAACACATGATAGTCATGCATGTGTGCATCACATGATAGCCGTACATGTGAGCATCACATGATAGTTATACATGTTAGCATCACATGACCATGCATGTGAGCATCACATGATAGCCGTGCATGTGAGCATCACATGATAGCCATGCACGTGTGCATGATATATGTAAACATGAGCATCACATGATATTCGCATCACATGATAGCTGTGCATGTGAGCATCAGATAGCCATGCATGTGAGCATCACATGATAGTCATGCATATGTGCATCACATGATACCCATACATGTGAGTATCACATGATATTCATGCCGAAAGGTGTTGATTGTCGACGCCTTGTCGACGCCTTCAATTTTCCACCCGCGCGCTTGTCCAGGTAATACATTTTTAACGCCTACTCAAAACGGTCCTTGTATGCTCTAGACCAGGGGTGGGCAATTATTTTTTCCATGGGGCCACATGAGAAACAGAAAATATTGTGGAGGGTCGGGCCAAAAGGCTTAACTCAATTCTGCATAATATTCATTGTATTTCTTTATAAAAAGCATTATTTTGACAAGCTGGTAAGACTGGTAAGAGTATGTGATGATTAAACAAGTTGCCTTGCCTTACAAAAAATGTCATTTATTCAATCAAATTTCTCAAAACAATGGTAAACAAAATGTGAATTTTTTTAACATTTGTGACTCATTATATATATTAGTGATCATTTTCAGTCACATTCACCCCAAAACACATTTTGAGTCTTATATACAGTTGGAAAGAGGTTCTTAGCTTTCTAAAGACATCACAATATTGTCTTTGTACTCCAAATATTAAGCAAGATTTATACAACATATTATATTAATGATTGTCGCTGAACTGTGATTTTGAGAAAAAGGCCTCCAAAGAAAGTGTTCCAGTTCACTGCTAGTTGGTGCCTAGTCTAACCACCTCATTTGGTCTTGTTCAGTGAGAGAAATCTAGTCTCTGTTGGGCTTTAACGAGTGCATCAAAGTCGGGTTGAATGTCTGAGGTGGAGATGCGAAGCAAAGCTGACAGATGATCATCAGTGAGAGAGGATCTATACCTGGATTTGGTTACCTTCATCACTGAGAATGTTTGTTCACATATGTAGGTAGAGCCAAAGAGAACCAACATCTTCTCAGCACGTCTCCTCACATTTGGAAAGTTCTCCTCCTTGAGAGAAGAGTAAAAATCCAGCAGTGATCCTGACTTAAAGTTCTCTGCCAGTACCGCATCAGACTGCAGGTCAATGAGTTCCAGCTGAACATCACTGGGTGCATTATCCACACTGCAGGTAAAGGGAGAGGAAATCAAGTGCATTTCATCCTCGATTGTTCTGAGATCTTCAAATCGCCTTGAAAACTCACCATGCAGTGCTCCTAACATGGATGAGTACCTGCGGAGGTGACAGCTGATGGTGTGACTTCCTTTAGGGTTTGCATGTGAGTGAGAATGTTGCTCTCCAGTTGGCTTGATAGAAACTGCATCTTTCTCATGAAAGCCTTCACCAGGCTGTACATTTCATGAACAAAAAGGCCCTTGCCTTGCAGTTTGGTGTTCAGTTCATTCATCCAGTGCAGTCACATCAACAGCAAATGCAAAATCTGCCATCCAGTCGTCATCTGAGAGCTCTGGGATGTCTTTGCCTTTCTTCTCACAAAACTCTCGAATCTCTGCTTTCAGGTCCCAAACTCTTTTTAGCACTTTGCCCAGGCTGAGCCATCTGCCAGCTGTGTGGTAGCCGATGTCACTATGCTCAGTCTCATGCTCCTCCAAAAGTGCAACAAACTGCCTGTGATTCAATGCTCGTGCCCTGATGAAGTTTACTATTCTAGTTACAACATCAATAAAATGGTTACTTTTTAGCACTGACTTGCACAACACATGCTGGTGTATAATACAATGCAAAAATTCCAATTTCTGATCTGCGTCGATTTCCGTCACTTTATCTTGCATGCGTTTCAAAAGTCCGACATTTTTCCCTGTAAGATTTGGACAACCGTCCGTTGTGACACCTACCAGTCGGTCCCATTTCAGTCCCAGCGTATCCATGCACGCATTTACCTCCGTGAACAGATCGCTCCCTGTCGTTGTCCCTTTCATTGACCGCATTGCAGCCAGCTCCTCCGTAATCTTGAAGTCCTTGATCCCACGGACAAATACGAGTAACTGGGCTGTGTCACGGACATCATAGCTCTCGTCCAAAGCCAAGGAGAAAAGGTCAAAACTTGCCACTTCACTTTGCAGCTGAAGCTCCAGATTCCCCGCAATGTCCTCGATCCTTCTCGTCACCGTTCGCCTGGATAGCTCAAATGCTTTTTTCCCCTTCAGGGCATATTAGTTCTGCAGAGTCCACCAAGCACTCTTTGACAAACTCCCCCTCTGAGAATGGCTTACTGTTTTAGCGATTTTGTGGGATATCACAAAGCTAGTCTTGGTTGCTGCATCCCTGGATGTGTGAAGCTTGGTAAAAATGCCTTGCTGCTTTTGTAGCTTAGCTAGCGATGTCCGCGCCCTTTCAGCATCAGTCAAGTTTTTGTATCTTTCCACGTGTTTCGTCTCGTAATGCCGACTCAAATTGTAATCCTTAAACACGGCGATCTGCTCTCCGCAAACTAAACACACAGCTTTACCTCCGACTTCAGTAAATAAATACTTAGCAGTCCATTTTTTTGTTGAAAACCCTGCATTCAGCATCTACCTTTCTTTTTTTAGCATGAGAGGACATGACCTAACGATTCAATCACGTGCACGTCTTGATTTACGTATTGCGTCATTTTGTAGAAGTACCTTAAAAAAAAAAAAAAATATTTATTTTTCCCCCCCCCCCCTTTTTTTTCCTTCCTTTTTTCTTTTCTTTTCAAAATAAAAGCAATGCAGCTTTAGTCCCTTACACGGGCCGGTCAGAGTCAACTAAAGGGCCGTATGTGGCCCGGGGGCCGTAAAATGCCCAGGTCTACTATAGCTTCCTCCTTCCTTTATTTAAAACTGGTAAAGATCGTCACTCTGCCAGATCGTTTACGTAAGTTGCACGTGCTAACTAGTTCGGTTTGCTTGGGCCAGCAAAAGGAAGAGAGTAATTTTGTTGGTCGAGTCAAAGATAGCCATTCTAAGCAAGATATCAAATGGAGCCAGTCTAGCCGGACTAGCGAGAGTAAGGCGTAGGGAAGTTGACAGTAACGGAGATAAAAAAGAACGAAGCCAAATTTCGAGAGTTCGCAGGCAACCTTGACTGTCGGGGGATAAGTTCAGCTCGCAAAGTCATGCGCCTTGCTAAAGACGAACAACTAGAATGTCTGTGGTTTGTTCAGAAAAGGGGGCAAGACACTCCAGTCAGTGTTACTTGAAGGAAGATAAGGACTTTTTCATCACTCTCTGCTTCTGAACATAAACACACAGCGTCAATTCCGGGGTGGCCAATCCTCAAATCCGTACCTTACTTTACAGTACATGAGCCTTTGAGGCATGCTGCTGGTAACTAATAAGAGATACTTGAAGGAAGATAAGGACTTTTTCATCAGTGGACCATTGCTCAGAGAAAATACAACATTATGAATATAAATAATACACAAAAATATATAGTATATATAGCTCAAAAGATAGCTCTCTCTTTGTGCTCTCTGTTGATACTAAAATATTTTTCGTAAGTATACTGGGGACCTAAATCCTTCTAGTACCAGGAAGTGAGCTTCTTATTATCCCAAGACCTGCAGATTAAAAGGATATTGACCAACGTGATTCAGCATTTTAATTACATTCATGAATTAATTTTTTTTTGTTGCATATCCAAACTTTTTTCTTATCCGAACTACCTTGGGTCCCAATGAGTTCAGATAAGAGAGGGTCTACTGTACGTGGTCAAGCGGCGTGGGTGGAAAATTAATTTCGTTAATAATCCTTAAAACTTATTTTCCATCCATGCGCTTGACCACATACTTTCGTTTTAATGCCTAATGAAAACACTCATTGAATAGAGTAGAGTTTACTCTAGCCAATGGTGCTAATTTCAAATCTTTAGAACATTGCAATCTGGAGATATTTATGCGGCAAAATCAGGCATTCAGGTTTTGAAGTTCCCTCCACTTTAGGTCCAGTAAGTTGGCTATAGTTATACTTATGAACAATATTCAAAAGAGAGCACACAGAGAGACATATCTTTTGAGCTATATATCAAGTCCATACCATGAAGTTTACAGAATCTACAGAGCTCTAAAGTGGTAATCACAAGATTAAAATTTTTTTTTTTTTTTAATGGTGCTGTACCCCCACAAGGCTGGAACCAAAGCAAGTGTAGATATGGCCAGCCAATGATGTGGTATTACAGCACTTAACAAATGAAGGCTGCAAGTGTAGGTATGGGCAGCCAATGATGTGGTATTACAGCACTTAACAAATGAAGGCTGGAACCAACAGCAAGTGTAGGTATGGCCAGCCAATGATGTGGTTTTACAGCACTTACAAATGAAGGCTGGAACCAACAGCAAGTGTAGATATGGCCAGCCAATTATGTGGTATTACAGCACTTAACAAATGAAGGCTGGAACCAACAGCAAGTGTAGGTATGGGCAAGCCAATGTTTGCTTATTTCTATGGAAATATTTTGTTTCATATTTGACACTTACAGTAGATTATTTCTCCTATTTATGTGTGCATTTCTTAAATAAATAGCCACTTCCAGAATCTTCCCCTGGAGCCAGTGCTGAGCCTCAACCAGAAAGACAGTCTGCCTCTCCTAGACCCAGTACAGAGGATGTGTCCTCAGAAGGTAAAGTTGAGAATGTTCCAAACCGACTGGTCATTACAGTGTGAGTGCTTGCTGGTGCACACTTACTGCTCCCTCTAGTCATTACAGTGAGACTGTCCTCACCCATAGATAGGTTCACACAGAAGGAGCCTAGTGAGACTGTACTCCCTCATAGATAGGTTCACACAGAAGGAGTCTAGTGAGACTGTCCTCACCCATAGATAGATTCACACAGAAGGAGCCTAGTGAGACTGTCCTCACCCATAGATAGTTCACACAGAAGGAGCCTAGTGATACTGTCCTCCACCATAGATAGGTTCACACAGAAGGAGCCTAGTGAGACTGTCCTTCCTCATAGATAGGTTCAAACAGAAGGAGCCTAGTGAGACTGTCCTCCCACATAGATAGATTCACACAGAAGGAGCCTAGAGAGACTGGCCTCCCCCATAGATAGTTCACACAGAAGGAGCCTAGTGAGACTGTCCTCACATAGATAGATAGGTTCATACAGAATGAGCCTAGTGAGACTGTCCTCCCCCAGTTAGGTTCAAACAGAAGGAGCCCAGTGAGACTGTCCTTCCACATAGATATGTTCACACAGAAGGAGCCTAGAGAGACTGTCCTCCCCCATAGATAGGTTTACATAGAAGGAGCCTAGAGAGACTGTCCTCCCCCATAGATAGAAGCCTAGTGAGACTGTCCTCACCATAGATAGATAGGTTCACACAGAAGGAGCCTAGTGAGACTGTCCATAGATAGGTTCACACAGAAGGAGCCTATTGAGACTGTCCTCCCCTGTAGATAGGTTCACACAGAAGGAGACCTCCCCATAGATAGGTTCACACAGAAGGAGCCTAGTGAGACTGTCCTCCCCTTAGATAGGTTCACACAGAAGGAGCCTATTGAGACTGTCCTCCCCCATAGATAGTTCCCACAGAAGGAGCCTAGTGAGACTGTCCTCCCTCTTAGATAGGTTCACACAGAAGGAGCCTAGTGAGACTGTTTTCTTCCTTAGAAGGAACTTTATCTAACCAGGGCTGTAGCCAGAGCTTAGAAACACACAAGGCTAGGGGCTTCCGGGGTGTGTGCTCACCTGGAAATTATTTTTACCCTAGCTACATAGTCACTAGGTATGCATTCTGTGGGTAGTCAAGTGTGAGCAGAGAACTGTCATCAGTGCATCATTTCAGAGTGAGTCATTCATTCAATAGGAATATGATGGGAGAAAAATAATTGTTTCATTTGCCTCACGCTGGCTACAGTGCTGCCCCTTCTAGTTTAGCAAACCTCCTCCCCACCCCATCAATTACCCCCTCCTCCCTCTGCTGGCCCCTCTTGGCAAGACAATGTTGGCACATAATATGTAACTGAGACTCCAGCCACTTACATGTACAATATATGTGTGTGTGTGTGTGTTCAGAGTTGAAGAAATCTGAGGAGAACACAGGCAAAGACCTCATAGGTAAGGGAGATGAGGAAAGTGTCCTCAAGGGAGGGAGGGAGGGAGGTGTGTAGTTGAGACTCCACCCACATACTTGTAGCTCAATACGTACCATATTTGCTGGGATATAAGTCTCACCTGGGTTTAGGTCACACCCACAAATGTACTTAGCACTGTATTACATAGTTGGTGTTCCTGCATAGAAGTTGTTCTTACCAGCAAAAGAAATAGCCAGTTGGCAGCTTGAAACTAGTGGTGAAGCTAATGCACTTCTCAGAGCTGAGGCCAACTGAAATTCCCTCTGTTGTAGAGGTCAATGATAGCTACTAGCTGTACGTGGAGGAACAGTGACCTGGACTAGTTCTCCACTGACGTAGACACAATTGTCCAAGCCAGTAGTGAGTGACTCCATGCAGTCCCAGCCAAAAAATCTTACCTAAGATCTTAATTAAGATAAGATCTTTTAAGAAAATGGCCCGTAAGATATTCCATTTTCTTATAAGAACCTATAAGATTTTGAAGTAAGATCTTATCATGATCAAAGTAAGATATATCAGGATCAGAGTAAGATCTTGTTTGGGTCAGGGTAAGATCTTGTGAAGATCAGAGCAGGATATTCTCAAGATCAAAGTAGGATATTATATTTATAAGATCTTGACAGGATCAGAGTAAGATCTTGACATGATCAGAGTAAGATCAAAGTAGAACTTATCAGGATCAGAGTAAGATCTTGACAGGATCAGAGTAAGATCAACGTAGGACTCATCAGGATCAGAGTAAGATCTTGACAGGATCACAGTAAGATCTTGTCAAGATCAGAATAGGGTCTTGTTTGGGTTGGAGTAAGATCTTGTCAGAATCAGAGTTAGGATCTTGTCTGGATCAGAGGAAGATCTTGTTAAGTTCCATAGTAGGATCTGGTAAAGAATTTAATAAGATCTTAGGTCGTAACATGGTGACACATATAATATATAGAATGGGATGAGATTCAAAATGTTTAGGATTTGTGGAAGTGGTGGAAGGTTCTTAGTATATCCTTTATTTCTTTTCCCCTCCAGCTTCAGTTGCAGTTCCACACTTTTTGATACACTTATTTGCGTCTATGCACTTCTGATTGCATTTCCTCGTTATGACACACTCATTAGCAGCGAAAGTTCCTTTGCCATATTTCTTGTCAATACTCTCTAAAGTAATATATATCAGTTGATGAGTGAATATATAGAACTCAGTTACCATACCTTGAATTAGTTTTGTTTTCTGTTCTGGGTAAAGTAAGCTTTGTAGATCTTAAACTGGAAATGAAACAGCAAGGGGCCATTTCATCATCAGTAAAAAGAGCAACCATTAATGCCAGAGCATACTTTTCAGCATTACATGCCCTTACCAGGAGTAAATTCACCCCATTTTCCTGTTATAATTAGAAACATGTTAACTAAATACGTATGGAAGGTTAACATTTACTGATTAATGTATTGTGCTTACCGAAATATATTTGTCACCATCTTCATTATCGTCAAGTAATTGTATGGTCTGACCCTTGCTCTGTGATGTTTCAACTTCCTTCTGCAATTGAATAAATCTAGGATTTTACTATTGGTGAACAGAGTTCATAGTATTACCGCTTTGGACTTTGACATGTTCTTGTCCAGATTTTCTCAATTGTAGCACTGATTTTGTCCAGTCACCTCATGATTTTTTCAAAGTAGTCCTGAATATTATAAGAGTGTTATTTTATGTGACAAAGTATCACACTGACTTACTTTAGATGTAAGCTCCTGCTTTTTATCAGAGTGTGCCTGAATAGGTGATTCTTGTTCGGAAGTGAAAGAATTAGCAAGTGCTCCCATCTTGCGTGTCAGGATTGCAGTAAGCTGTAAATTAGAATCACAAGACTGGATTAAACCTCTAGCATTTGAGATGGACTAGCTAAGCTCAAAAAGAAAAAAAGGCAAGCTTAAGCATGATATAGACAAGTCACATAATTATAGGTTTACCATGCACTTGTATGAGTTCCACAGTATGAGGTAGTCCTTTACACTTCCAGACCAATTCTCTTCCCTCATAGAGATCATCATCAGTTACAAAATCACATGACTCTGTTTCAAGAGCTTTTGAATGGACTAAATGCTCTTTCTCATCAGCAAGATCAATGATTGTGCACCACTCTATGAGAAAAATTGAATATTAAAAATAGGTGGCAAGCTAGCTATAGCTATAAGTATACCAATCGAATGCCTTACTTTAAGAGCTTTGAAATGTAGGCTTTAAACCAGTCTTTTAACTTTGCAGGGAGCTTCTTGCTTCTTCCACCACCTGTCCTTTTTTGTTGTTGCTGTTACCAGACATGACTAGCTAGCTACCTCAATCAAGAAATTCACAAAGGCAGCTGAAAAATGGAGCATGTGGATATGTCACATGATATATCCACATTATGTCACTGCAAATTATCACCACCTGAAACAAACGAAGTGTGAAAAAGTGTGGGTAACACCTTCATGAAACGAGATGGAAGGCAGATACAGTCAAGAATCCTGGGACACCAATTCCAACAAGTACAGAATTGAGGCACAAGGACATGGCAATACCTGATGCAACTGAATCTCCTAGCAGTATGTTTCAAGCTGGGTCACAATGCATGTGTCCAGGCAAGCATGATGCTGCATATGTAGACACATTGACTAATTCACTAGATCCAGATATGAGTGTACATCAAAGTCTGAATCAACATAAGATAAAATTACAGCGATTGCCTTTGCAGGTATAAAAGTAGGTGATCTTGACAACTGTGATGGTGGACAAGGAGATCTGAGCAGCTCGGAGGGAGAGAATGGTGGGCATGGAAGTCTGAGCAGCTTGGAGGAAGAGGTTGGTCGGCAAGGATATCTGAGCAGCTCGGAGGGAGAGGATGCTGGAAGAGATCTGAGTAGCTCTAAGGGTGAAGCTCAGAAGATGAGGGTGATGATGAAAATGTGACAGATGTTCCAAATAATACTATTGCAGGTGCAAATACACTGATAAAACCGTAGCAATATTTTTGTCTGCTCCTCCTGTAATATAGCATCATATTTACTCATATTTTAGGGCTGTCTATGCATCCACTCTATGATGGAGCATCTCTAAGTCAGGAAGCAAGTTAGATGAGCGCTGTTGCGAACCAACTGACCTACCGTGCTACTGAACAGTTATTAGACCTCATCAAAATACATTGTCCACCATCTAACTTATGTGCACCCAGTCTCTACAAGATTAAGAAGCAATTCAGACGTGGTGATGTCCTGAACTATACATATTGTTCTGTGTGTATGGATGAAGTGCCAATCCACATTAAGCAGTGCTGAAAGAGTAGTTGCAGACACAAGAGCGCAAAAGTTGTGCTTACTTCCTTTTGAAGAACACTAAAGAAATTGATTGAATGTTGCTTCGAATAAAGCCTCCTCATGAATTTCGAAGGAGTCCAAGATCGCTTAGTACCATGAAATATTGGAAAGCCTCAGAATATAGCATCAACTCTCACTTCTAGTTTGTAGCATGCATATTCTCCTTAGCAGTGCAATATCTACATCAGAAATTGAACTGAGTCACCTAATGTTAGTTTGATACTACGAGCTATTACCATAGCTTTATCCTCAGGCCGTGTGTTCATCAAATGCACATAGTTTGCTGGCATTTTTTCAACAATGGGGAGCTCTGTACTGTTACTATGCCTTTGGTTTTGAGAATATGAATGGCTATATTAAGAAACATTGTCATGGCACAAGGAATGTATTACCACAGATAATTCAAGCGGTAAGTATGTGCTAAGCTCAACCCCTATTACATGTACATAAGAATCTAAGAGCACGGAAAAATGAAAAGACGATTGGATTTTTGGAGGAAGTTAGCGAGGAAACTAGTCACAAGACAAGATCTTTAGGTAAGGTTGCACGCAAGAAACTATCAGGTGACGAGTTAAAAGGATTTCATGAGGGTAGTTTTCAAGTAACTGCGGCCATTGCGCTTGTGTTTCCGCGGTTCGAAAGCAGTTTCAATTTTTATTTCACGCAAGGAACGTAACTTGCGTGATAGTTCAATTTGCAAGATAGACGTGCCAACTGGAACTGGTTATGGTTCTATGGCTTTATAGGTACCACTGCAGTAGCAATAGTCTCACTATTCTATTTGACTAAATATAATGTTCTCAAAGAGCCACAACACAATTCTCGTTTGTGTACAGATGACCACAAAGCTGCAAACTGTATCAATTCTTTCGTGTTTAAAGTTAAAAAAAAATTGAAATAAAATCATTGTAATCAGAGTGGATAATATACTTAAAAAGTGTGTTCATATTCCTATCAAGCATTCACCAATTGATTTTATCATCACTATGCCTAATATAATTAAACACAATATTTTTCTAACATTATATCTACAAATGTTTTAAATAGTATATAAAATGTTTTATTGATTTTATCATCCACTATGCCTAATATAATCATTGGTTAAATAGATATATCTACAAATGGTATATTAAACACTACAAGTGTTAATGTAGATACTTTATTTATTCACGACCCAAGATCTTTGCATATTCCGCTAAGATCTTGTGTTAATTTTATCAGGATCTTCTTGATCTTACCAGCAGTGCCTTCATTAGAAAAACAAGATCTTGGCAAGTGGATTTTATCCTGATCCCATCAAGATCCTCCTATCTTACAACCAGTGTGTTCACTCTTCTTAATGATCTTAAATAAAATAATTGTCGTCATCTTTCCCTCTAATCTCACCACCAATGTCTCCACCCTTGGCACAAGATCTTAGCCAGATCTGATCAGGATACTGTTCTGATCCTGTTAAGATTTCCCTCACTCATGACACAATTTCCTAGCAAGATCTGAACAGGATCATGTCCTGATCCTGTCAAGATTTCCCTTTGATCTTACCACAGTGTCTTCAAGATCATCACATGATCTTAACAAGATCTGATCCGGATAGATCAGGATCTTGTCCTGATCTTGATCAAGATCTTCTCTTGATCTTGCAACAAGTGTGCTCTCTATTGACACAAGATCTTAGTAAGATCGGATTAGGATCTTGTCCTCATCTTATTAAGATTTTTACATAAAGTTTGAGCAAGAGATCTTATTAAGATCTTAGACGTATCTTACACAAACATCTTGCCTGACTCAAGATCTTGCTTTCTTACATAGGATCTGACAACTTCTTGTAAGATCTGACTTAATCTTAATAAGAATTTTTTGCTGGGGTGTCTATGAGGTTTAGCCAACCGGATGGTCATGACATAGTGATAGGCAGAGACACAGAACAAAGATAATTTATTTTAAAATCAGACAAGATTATTGAATTGACTGCTCCAAATAGAACGAAAACTGTAGCATACACATGTACATGAAGACCTCAATGAGATGACCCTTTACCATATACCTCAATGAGCAAGTCTCTCTCTAGTCAGGGAGAGAATGGCACTAGAGACTTCGGCTCCATAGTCACTACAGTCATTGCAACCCCACACACTTGGTGGGTACCCCCTGGCGGACATTGCCTGGTGCCACACACATTAACCCTGGTGCATGTGTAAGAAGTGAATTGCTTGAGTGTAGTGTGCTAGTGACACTTCAATGTGTGTGCATCACTTGACCAGGTTCCAGCAGTGAGCCTCGGATTGAAGACAAGAAAGCACTAGTCTCCTCTGCTACTCCTGCCACTGCGACATCAGATCATGAAGTGAGTGTGTTGAATATTGCTTGGTGATTACAGTGTGTGTGTGTGTTCGCGTATTTGTGGTTGCCCTATAAGTAGATGGCTGGTGTGTGCAGTGAGTTGTTGATTATATGTTGATTAGGAACATTCTTGTTGGCCTAAGGAAGTATTGTAAGATGCACCACCAACTATGTCAGACTAACTGTGTAGCATGAGTATACTGCTTGTCTCTAAGGCTGCCCATGTACAGTAAGATCACAAGGTTATGAGTGTCTGTGTTGCTTGCAGTCATCCTTAAAGTGATATGTTGATTGTTCTCTGACAGGCTGACCATTCTGACAAGCAAGATGATATCTCAGATATTGGTGGAAAAGTTTGTCAGCCGAGTGAAAGTGTGACTCACGGCAAGGCACGCGAAGGAGACCTGCCAGGAGTAATGTCTACCATGAAGAATGAAGGATACGACACTCTGGTGATTACTAAACAATACACAATTATTACCACATCACATGATAGCCATACATGTGAGCATCACATGATAGTCATGCATGTGTGCATCAGATGATATCTATACATGTGAGCATCACATGATAGCCGTACATGTGAGCATCACATGATAGCTGTACATGTGAGAATCACATGATAACCGTGCACGTGAGAAACACATGATAGTCATGCATGTGTGCATCACATGATAGCCGTACATGTGAGCATCACATGATAGTTATACATGTTAGCATCACATGACCATGCATGTGAGCATCACATGATAGCCGTGCATGTGAGCATCACATGATAGCCATGCACGTGTGCATGATATATGTAAACATGAGCATCACATGATATTCGCATCACATGATAGCTGTGCATGTGAGCATCAGATAGCCATGCATGTGAGCATCACATGATAGTCATGCATATGTGCATCACATGATACCCATACATGTGAGTATCACATGATATTCATGCCGAAAGGTGTTGATTGTCGACGCCTTGTCGACGCCTTCAATTTTCCACCCGCGCGCTTGTCCAGGTAATACATTTTTAACGCCTACTCAAAACGGTCCTTGTATGCTCTAGACCAGGGGTGGGCAATTATTTTTTCCATGGGGCCACATGAGAAACAGAAAATATTGTGGAGGGTCGGGCCAAAAGGCTTAACTCAATTCTGCATAATATTCATTGTATTTCTTTATAAAAAGCATTATTTTGACAAGCTGGTAAGACTGGTAAGAGTATGTGATGATTAAACAAGTTGCCTTGCCTTACAAAAAATGTCATTTATTCAATCAAATTTCTCAAAACAATGGTAAACAAAATGTGAATTTTTTTAACATTTGTGACTCATTATATATATTAGTGATCATTTTCAGTCACATTCACCCCAAAACACATTTTGAGTCTTATATACAGTTGGAAAGAGGTTCTTAGCTTTCTAAAGACATCACAATATTGTCTTTGTACTCCAAATATTAAGCAAGATTTATACAACATATTATATTAATGATTGTCGCTGAACTGTGATTTTGAGAAAAAGGCCTCCAAAGAAAGTGTTCCAGTTCACTGCTAGTTGGTGCCTAGTCTAACCACCTCATTTGGTCTTGTTCAGTGAGAGAAATCTAGTCTCTGTTGGGCTTTAACGAGTGCATCAAAGTCGGGTTGAATGTCTGAGGTGGAGATGCGAAGCAAAGCTGACAGATGATCATCAGTGAGAGAGGATCTATACCTGGATTTGGTTACCTTCATCACTGAGAATGTTTGTTCACATATGTAGGTAGAGCCAAAGAGAACCAACATCTTCTGAGCACGTCTCCTCACATTTGGAAAGTTCTCCTCCTTGAGAGAAGAGTAAAAATCCAGCAGTGATCCTGACTTAAAGTTCTCTGCCAGTACCGCATCAGACTGCAGGTCAATGAGTTCCAGCTGAACATCACTGGGTGCATTATCCACACTGCAGGTAAAGGGAGAGGAAATCAAGTGCATTTCATCCTCGATTGTTCTGAGATCTTCAAATCGCCTTGAAAACTCACCATGCAGTGCTCCTAACATGGATGAGTACCTGCGGAGGTGACAGCTGATGGTGTGACTTCCTTTAGGGTTTGCATGTGAGTGAGAATGTTGCTCTCCAGTTGGCTTGATAGAAACTGCATCTTTCTCATGAAAGCCTTCACCAGGCTGTACATTTCATGAACAAAAAGGCCCTTGCCTTGCAGTTTGGTGTTCAGTTCATTCATCCAGTGCAGTCACATCAACAGCAAATGCAAAATCTGCCATCCAGTCGTCATCTGAGAGCTCTGGGATGTCTTTGCCTTTCTTCTCACAAAACTCTCGAATCTCTGCTTTCAGGTCCCAAACTCTTTTTAGCACTTTGCCCAGGCTGAGCCATCTGCCAGCTGTGTGGTAGCCGATGTCACTATGCTCAGTCTCATGCTCCTCCAAAAGTGCAACAAACTGCCTGTGATTCAATGCTCGTGCCCTGATGAAGTTTACTATTCTAGTTACAACATCAATAAAATGGTTACTTTTTAGCACTGACTTGCACAACACATGCTGGTGTATAATACAATGCAAAAATTCCAATTTCTGATCTGCGTCGATTTCCGTCACTTTATCTTGCATGCGTTTCAAAAGTCCGACATTTTTCCCTGTAAGATTTGGACAACCGTCCGTTGTGACACCTACCAGTCGGTCCCATTTCAGTCCCAGCGTATCCATGCACGCATTTACCTCCGTGAACAGATCGCTCCCTGTCGTTGTCCCTTTCATTGACCGCATTGCAGCCAGCTCCTCCGTAATCTTGAAGTCCTTGATCCCACGGACAAATACGAGTAACTGGGCTGTGTCACGGACATCATAGCTCTCGTCCAAAGCCAAGGAGAAAAGGTCAAAACTTGCCACTTCACTTTGCAGCTGAAGCTCCAGATTCCCTGCAATGTCCTCGATCCTTCTCGTCACCGTTCGCCTGGATAGCTCAAATGCTTTTTTCCCCTTCAGGGCATATTAGTTCTGCAGAGTCCACCAAGCACTCTTTGACAAACTCCCCCTCTGAGAATGGCTTACTGTTTTAGCGATTTTGTGGGATATCACAAAGCTAGTCTTGGTTGCTGCATCCCTGGATGTGTGAAGCTTGGTAAAAATGCCTTGCTGCTTTTGTAGCTTAGCTAGCGATGTCCGCGCCCTTTCAGCATCAGTCAAGTTTTTGTATCTTTCCACGTGTTTCGTCTCGTAATGCCGACTCAAATTGTAATCCTTAAACACGGCGATCTGCTCTCCGCAAACTAAACACACGGCTTTACCTCCGACTTCAGTAAATAAATACTTAGCAGTCCATTTTTTTGTTGAAAACCCTGCATTCAGCATCTACCTTTCTTTTTTTAGCATGAGAGGACATGACCTAACGATTCAATCACGTGCACGTCTTGATTTACGTATTGCGTCATTTTGTAGAAGTACCTTAAAAAAAAAAAAAATTATTTATTTTCCCCCCCCCCCCCCTTTTTTTTCCTTCCTTTTTTCTTTTCTTTTCAAAATAAAAGCAATGCAGCTTTAGTCCCTTACACGGGCCGGTCAGAGTCAACTAAAGGGCCGTATGTGGCCCGGGGGCCGTAAAATGCCCAGGTCTACTATAGCTTCCTCCTTCCTTTATTTAAAACTGGTAAAGATCGTCACTCTGCCAGATCGTTTACGTAAGTTGCACGTGCTAACTAGTTCGGTTTGCTTGGGCCAGCAAAAGGAAGAGAGTAATTTTGTTGGTCGAGTCAAAGATAGCCATTCTAAGCAAGATATCAAATGGAGCCAGTCTAGCCGGACTAGCGAGAGTAAGGCGTAGGGAAGTTGACAGTAACGGAGATAAAAAAGAACGAAGCCAAACTTCGAGAGTTCGCAGGCAACCTTGACTGTCGGGGGGATAAGTTCAGCTCGCAAAGTCATGTACCTTGCTAAAGACAAACAACTAGAAAATGCTTTATATCTGTGGTTTGTTCAGAAAAGCGGGCAAGACACTCCAGTCAGTGGTCCATTGCTCAGAGAAAGTGAATATAAATAATATGAAAAAATATGTATGTAAAACAGCATGCCAGTTACTGAGGACCTAAATCGTTCTAGTACCAGGAAGTGAGCTTCTTATTATCCCAAGGACATGCAGATTAAAAGGATTGAAAATAGTTCCAACGTGATTCAGCATTCTAATTACATTCATGAATTAATTACATTCATGAATTTATAATTAATAGAGTTTTTTTGCATATCCGAACTTTTTGCTTATCCGAACTACCTTGGGTCCCAACGAGTGATAAGAGAGGGTCTACTGTACGTGGTCAAGCGGCGCAGGTGGAAAATTAATTTCGTTAATAATCCATAAAACTCATTTTCCACCCACGTCCATGACCACGTACTTACGTTTTAGTGCCTAATGAAAACGCTCAGTAGAGCTTCCTAGCCACTGGTGCTAATTTTCTAATTCGTTATCACTTTGCAATCTGGAGATATTTATGCGGCAAAATAAGGCATTCAGGTTTTGAAGTTCCCTCCACTTTAGGTCCAGTAACTTGGCTATAGCAATACCCATGGAAAATATTTTAGTATTAAAAGAGAGCACACAGAGTTACCTATCTTTTGAGCTATATATCAAGTCAATACCATGAAGTTTACAGAATCTACGGAGCTATAAAGTGGTAACCACACGTTTTTTTTGGTTTTTTTATATTAAAAAGATGGTGCTGTACCCACACAAGGCTGGAACCAACAGCAAGTGTAGGTATGGGCGGGCCAATGTTTGCAATATGCACTTCATAGAAATATTTAGTTTCATATTTGACACAGATTATTTCTCCTATTAATGTGTACATTTCTTAAATAAACAGCCACTTCCAGAACCTTCCCCTGGAGCCAGTGCTGAGCCTCAACCAGAAAGACAGTCTGCCTCTACTAGACCCAGTACAGAGGATGTGTCCTCAGAAGGTAATGTTGAGAATATTCCCAACCGACTGGTCATTATACAGTGTGAGTGCTTGCTGGTGCACACTTACTGCTCCCTCTAGTCATTACAGTGAGACTGTCCTCCCCCATAGATAGTTCACACAGAAGGAGCCTAGTGAGACTGTCCTCCCCCATAGATAAGTTCACACAGAAGGAGCCTAGTGAGACTGTCCTCCCCATAGATAGGTTCACACAGAAGGAGCCTAGTGAGACTGTCCTCCACCATAGATAGGTTCACACAGAAGGAGCCTAGTGGGACTGTCTTCTTCCATATAAGGAGCTATACTCTGACCAGGGCTGTAGCCAGAGCTTAGAAACACACAAGGCTAGGAGCTTTCGGGGTGCATGCTCACCTGGAAATTATTTTTACCCTAGCTACATAGTCACTATACTTGTAGCTCAATATGTACCATATTTGCTGGGTTTGCTGGGTCTCACCTGGGTTTAGGTCACACCCACAAATCTACTTAGCACTGTATTATTACATAGAAGGTGTTCCTGCATAGAAGTTGTTCTTACCAGCAAAATAAATAGCCAGTTGGCAGCTTGAAACTAGTGGTGAAGCTAATGCACTTCTCAGAGCTGAGGCCAACTGAAATTCCCTCTGTTGTGAGGAGGTCACTGATAGCTACTAGCTGTACGTGGAGGAACAGTGACCTGGACTAGTTCTCCACTGACGTAGACACAATTGTCCAAGCCGGTAGTGAGTGACTCCATGCAGTGTCTATGAGGTTTAGCCAACCGGATGGTCATGACATAGCGATAGGCAGAGACTCAGAACAAAGATATTTTATTTTAAAATCAGACAAGAATATTGAATTGACTGCTCCAAATAGAATGAAAACTGTAGCATACACATGTACATGAAGACCACAATCAGATGACCCTTTACCATATAATTCAATGAGCAAGTCTCTCTCTAGTCAGGGAGAGAATGGCACTAGAGACTTCGGCTCCATAGTCACTACAGTCATTGTCACCCCACACACTTGGTGGGTACACCCTGGCAGGCATTGCCTGGTGCCACACACATTAACCCTGGTGCATGTGTAAGAGGTGAATTGCTTGAGTGTAGTGTGCTAGTGACACCTCAATGTGTGTGCATCACTTGACCAGGTTCCAGCAGTAAGCCTCGGATTGAAGACAAGCAAGCACTAGTCTCCTCTGCTACTTCTGCCACTGCGACATCAGATCATGAAGTGAGTGTGTTGAATATTGCTTGATGATTACTCTGTGTGTGTGAGTGTGTTCAAGTATTTGTGTTTGCCCTATAAGTAGATGGCTGGTGTGTGCAGTGAGTTGTTGATTATTATGTTGATTAGGAATATTCTTGTTGGCCTAAGGAAGTATTGTAAGATGCACCACCAACTATGTCAGACTAACTGTGTAGCATGAGTATACCTGCTTGTCTCTAAGGCTGGCCATGTACAGTAAGATCACAAGGTTATGAGTGTCTGTGTTGCTTACAGTCATCCTTAAAGTGATATGTTGATTGTTCTCTGACAGGCTGACCATTCTGACAAGCAAGACGATATCTCAGATATTAGTGGGAAAGTTTGTCAGCCGAGTGAAAGTGCGACTCACGGCAAGGCACGCGAAGGAGACCTGCCAGGAGTAATGTCTGCCATAAAGAATGAAGGATACAACACTCTGGTGATTAGTAAACAAAACACAATTATTACCACATCACATGATAGCCGTGTATGTGTACATCACATGATAGCCGTGTATGTGTGCATCACATGATAGCCATGGATGTGTGCATCACATGTCAGCCGTACGTGTTAGCATCACATGATATCCGTACATGTGAGCATCACATGATAGATGTGCATGTGAGCATCACATGATAGTCATGCATCACATGATAGTGATGCATGTGTACATCACATGATAGCCGTGCATGTGTGCATCACATGATAGCCGTACATATGAGCATCACATGATATCCGTACATGTGAGCATCAAATGATAGCTGTGCATGTGTGCATCACGTGATAGTCATGCATGTTTGCATCGCATGATAGCCATGCATGTGTGCATCACATGATAGCCGTACATGTGAGCATCACATCATAGCCGGGAATGTGAGCATCACATGATAGTCATGCATATGTGCATCACATGATATCCATGCATGCATGTGGTGTGATTTCTGGTAAATATAGCGTAAATCCTGGCACTTATTGTGCACAGTCAGCAATAAAGTAGGCTCTTAAATTATGGCCCACGTGCAGAGGTAATGAATCTACTGACGTGAATCTTTGTATCTACATACCTTGCTGGCTGTCAAAGATGGTGAACTACTGAACTCTTGCAGAGCAGAGCCTGGGGAGCTTCATATCTACTAGAAGTCAATCTCACTCCTAGAAGTGGGCGTAACACTGACTCTTGGGCAGGAGGAGGTGTAGTCTTAACAAGTGAAGGCTGGAACCAAAAGCAAGTGTAGATATGGCCAGCCAATGATGTGCTACAGGGGCATACCCAGGATTTAGAGAGGGGGGGTGCTCTCTCCAAGGCCTTTGTAGTCAAAAACAAATAGAATAGGGTATATACGTAGCTCGGGGTCCACTACCCCAAAAAAATATTTTTTTGGTTTTTTTTGTTTCCCCCCCAAAATATGATGACAGTACATACAAGATGCTGCCTTCCAAATTGGAGAAGATTTGGATGCTCCATTCTGGACTTATACTAACTTGAGTACACCCGATTTGCGAAGAAGACGCTTCACGTAAGAAGACGCTTCACGTAATAGTGAGTTTCAATGGCCGCGGAGACCGACAAGGGAAGCAAACCAGTGATTCTGGTCATCCCCCTAGGAAGTGGCCTATATAGGACAGACCAAACTTCCCCTCCCTATTCTTGATTTTTCTAGTATGTATATGTATACCACTTTTGGTGTTTTTTTAATGGTATGGTCAATTCAACCACTGAAATACTATACTAGTCCCTGTCCCGAAAAAATTGTTTTTTGGGGCCAAGGTCGGTTCTCCCTGCTTCATATTTGGAGTAATCAGACAAAATTATATAGATTCTGTTTCCTCTCAATGAGAGCTACAAGATGACATTCTCTATTTTTAATTTTAAGCAAGTATGATGTCAACAGGTACAAAAAAACAATGAAAATGCTACCAAAAAATTGCAATAGTTTAAAAAATCCATGATCACACTATTTAAAGTATGAAACACAATTCTAGCCACATTGAGGCCACAGATTAATTTATGTTGAGTACTTACCTAGTACATTCGATTTCTTGAGTGTAATTCTCTGCTTCTTTTTCGGTGGCATTTCTGCTGAGATGTATATAGTTGGCAGCTCAAATCAAAAATCAACCACACAGTCACTGAGCTACCTTGAGAACTTCTGTCATGGAACATGACTCGATCTGTTACTACATGCACGCATGTGGATTACTCTTGCCCACACCTTTTTTCTTCTTTTTCCTTTTCCTTTTTTTTCTTTTCATTCTACTAGGGGGGATGCGCGCGCTCCGAGCGCTCTATGCTGGGTACGCCCCTGTGCTACTACAGCACTTAACAAGTGAAGACTGGAACCAACAGCAAGTGTAGATATGGCCAGCCAATGATGTGCACTTAACCAAGTGAAGGCTGGAACCAACAGCAAGTGTAGATATGGCCAGCCAATGATGTGCTACTACAGCACTTAACAAGTGAAGACTGGAACCAACAGCAAGTGTAGATATGGCCAGCCAATGATGTGCTACTACAGCACTTAACAAGTGAAGGCTGGAACCAAGCAAGTGTAGATATGGCCAGCCAATGATGTGCTACTACAGCACTTAACAAGTGAAGGCTGGAACCAACAGCAAGTGTAGATATGGCCAGCCAATGATGTGCTACTACAGCACTTAACAAGTGAAGGCTGGAACCAAGCAAGTGTAGATATGGCCAGCCAATGATGTGCTACTACACTCTTAACAAGTGAAGGCTGGAACCAAGCAAGTGTAGATATGGCCAGCCAATGATGTGCTACTACAGCACTTAACAAGTGAAGGCTGGAACCAACAGCAAGTGTAGATATGGCCAGCCAATGATGTGCTACTACAGCACTTAACAAGTGAAGGCTGGAACCAAGCAAGTGTAGATATGGCCAGCCAATGATGTGCTACTACAGCACTTAACAAGTGAAGGCTGGAACCAAGCAAGTGTAGATATGGCCAGCCAATGATGTGCTACTACACTCTTAACAAGTGAAGGCTGGAACCAACAGCAAGTGTAGCCTGCCAATGATGTGGGTACTACTACAGAACTTGCATTTTTGGGGGGAGACTACTGCTCATGTATTTTTTCCCTTTTTCTTCTTGTTGTTACCACTATATGACTCCATAGAATCCGTAAACTTCATGGTGTGAACTTGATATATAGCTCAAAAGATAGGATTATCTTTGTGCTCTCCGTTGATACTAAAGTATTTTTCGTAAGTATAACTATAGCCAAGTTACTGGAGCTACAAGTGGAGGGAACCTCAAAACCCTAACAACTAATTTTGTGCATACATATCTCCAGATTACAAAGTTCTAACGAGTTGATATTAGCACCAGTGGCTAGAGGAAGCCAGACTATGCAATGAGTGTTTTCATTAAGCGCTAATATGTAAGTACATTATACCCTCGCATATCTGAACCTAATGCTCGGTACATTTTTATTAAAAAAACTGGTAATGGTTATCACTCTGCCAAATCATTTACGTAAGTTGCACGTGCAAACTAGTTCAGTTTGCTTGGGCCAGCAATTAAGGAAGAGGCCAGCAAAAGGAAGAGTGTAATTTTGTCGATCGAGTCAAAGATAGCCATTCTAAGCAAGATATCAAATGGAGCCTGTCTAGCCGGACCAGCAGAAGAGTAAGGCGTAGGGAAGTTGACAATAACAGAGATAAAAAAGAATGAAGCCAAACTTCGAGGGTTCGCAGGCAACCTTGACTGTCGGGGGATAAGTTCAGCTCACAAAGTCATGCGCCTTGCTAAAGACGAACAACTAGAAAATGCTTTATATCTGTGGTTTGTTCAGAAAAGCGGGCAAGACTCTCCAGTAGTGGACCATTGCTCAGAGAAAATACAACATTATGAATATAAATAATATGAAAAAATATGTATATAAAACCGCATGCCAGTTACTGAGGACCTAAATCCTTCTAGTACCAGGAAGTGAGCTTCTTATTATCCCAAGAACCTGCAGATTAAAAGGATATTGAAAATAGTTCCAACGTTATTCAGCATTTTAATTACATTCATGAATTTATAATTAATATTTTTGTATATCCGAACTTTTGCTTATCCGAACTACCTTGGGTCCCAACGAGTTCAGATAAGAGAGGGTCTACTGTACGTGGTCAAGCGGTGCGGGTGGTAAATGAATTTCGTTGATAATGCATAAAACTCATTTTCTACCAGCGCGCTTGACCACGTACTTACGTTTTAGCGCCTAATGAAAACACTCATTGCATAGAGTAGAGCTTCCTCTAGCCACTGGTGCTAATTTCAACTCGTTAGCATTTGCAATCTGGAGATATTTATGTGGCAAAATCAGGCACTCAGGTTTTGAAGTTCCCTCCACTTTAGGTCCAGTAACTTGACTATAGTTCTATAAAAAACTTTTAGTATCAAAAGAGAACACACAGAGAGACCTATCTTTTGAGCTATAGATGTACAGTGGAACCTCTACTAACGGACATTCCCTATAGCGGACACCTACCTTATAACGGACAGGAGCACACGCACCAATTGGCTTTACTATTGAAATAGTACACAGTCACCCTCCCTGTAACGGACACCTCTCAATTCCGGCTAACGGACAGCACCCAAAGCTCATCGTTGTAGAAATAAACCTCTTAACAGACAGTGGGTGGGGCCAGTACTGATCACGTGCGCATGCCAATTAATAATTATAATAACAATAAATTTTATGCATGAAACATAATTATTGTGAAATGCAGTAATATGGTAGTCTAAAGTAGTCTAAAGTAGGCCTCTTGCTTGGAGAGATGCTGTTATATCTCTTATTCTGTTAACGTAAGGCTGTGGTCCATACAAATGGTAGGTAGCTGGAACTTCAACTCCATATCCCGCTCCTCTGTTGACTCTGCCTCCTGTGACCTCAACAAATGCTTTTTATTGCAGTCTCTCCTCAGGAACTGTGAGATTGTACAGGCAATGTTGTATGCAACATGACCTACAACTTTGCCGTCTTTGATTACGGCCACAGCAGACTGGTCCACGGCATTATCTGGCTCCCGTTTGAGTAGCAGAACTTCCCCAATGTGAGGTGTCCACACTTCTTTGTACACATGGTGTCCTCTGATATAGGACTGAATCTCTGTCACACTCAAAGACATTGCACCACCACCAGGTCCACTATGACTACAGGCTTGGAAGCGATCTCACGCGCCAGGCGCACGAACTGCATCAAGGCTATGCCCATCTATCGAACGCGTGCCGGTTTAGCAGCTGCTTCATTCGAGTCATGGCTTCTTCGAGAAAGCGTAGATATCATCTCTCTTTACAGAAAAAGATTGAAGTTATCAAGGAAGCTGAGAAGAATGCTGGTGTTACTGTACGTTCACTTGGTGAACTCTTCGGCTGTGGAAAGACCCAAATTTCATATATTTTGAAGAACAAGGGATCTATTGTCACCTTGCATGAATCAAATGCTTCAAGCTCTTTGTCTCGTACAAACAAGAGATCTCGTGTGTCCGAATACTCGGAGATTAACGACGCTTTATATCAATGGTACCTCCTGGCATGCTCAAAGAACATTTACCCCTGTGGGCCCCGGCTTACTGAAAAAGCCAAGCAAATTGCTGTAATCCTGGACAAGGAGTTTAAGGGAAGCAATGGATGGTTAGAAAAGTGGAAGAAGCAATATAACATTAGAAGAGTGACTGTGTGTGGAGAATCAGGTGATGTACAAGGGGATACTGTTGAGTCATGGAAGGAGAGATTGCCCGAGATTTTGAGGGGATATGCAAAGGAAGATATCTATAACCTAGATGAAACAGGATGCTTTTGGAGGGCTCTTCCAGAGCAAGGATTTGCTCAGAAGGGGAAGAAGTGCAAGGGTGGGAAGAAGTGTAAGCAGAGGGTCACAGTGACTTTCATAGTGAATGGAGCTGGTGATAAGGAGACTCCTATTGTAATCTGGCAATCAGAAAACCCCAGGTGTTTTCGAGGTATGGATAAAAATTGTCTACCAGTCAAGTATTATCACCAGAAAAAATCCTGGATGACAGGAGAAATCTTGGAAGCAGTAACCTCTTTTAACCGTAAAATGAGCATTAAAAAAGATCAATTTTGCTTTTTATGGATAATGCTGGTTGCCATCCAGAAAATTTAAAAGAAAAATATAGTAATATAAAAATAGTTTTTCTTCCACCAAATACATCTAAATTACAGCCACTAGACTTGCGGATCATCCAGAACTTCAAGGTCCATTATCGTCGGCTTCTCCTTCGCTATGTGTTAGCCAAGATTGATGATTGCAGTTGTGCTTCTGAGATAACGAAGTGTATTAATGTACTAACTGCAATCAGGTGGATATCTCAGGCATGGAGTGAAGTAAAACCAGAAATCCTATCTAAGTGCTTCTAAGTGCTTCAGAAGTGGTGGTATTCTTAATAGTGAGTTGGATGTGACCAGCTTAAATGAAGAAGATCCTTTTCAAGACATTGATGCCGAATTTGTACTAGGTGCACACATTTCAAAGACAATGGGCTCCAAGGGTAGTTGTTCACCTGATGAGTATGTCAACGGAGACAGCAATCTTCCTGTATGTACTGGGTTTGATGATGATACCTGGGAAGAAAGCAAGCCTTTCTGAACAGTCATCCATTGTTGAATGTGAGGAAGCACTTACAGATTGTGAAGACCTAGACCTACTACCACCTCCCCCCAAATTGAGAAACTATGGAGAAGCTATACAAACATTAGAGGAGGTCAAAAACTTTTTGGAAAGCCGTGCATGTTTTACCGAAGCCTTGAGTACCAGTTCTCTAATTGATAAAGTAGCTCGTCTACGTTCACTTAAATGCCAGACAAATTACTCTACATTCATACTTCCCTGCCCTTCACACTGAATAACTGCATCAAATTATGTCTACAATTAACAATGTTCATATAATAATATTAGTATCTTATAATTATTATGTACACATATAATATAATATGCATGTGATATCTGATATCTACAATTGATGAATGAACTTGATGAATGAACAAACAATCCACGTTCTCCACCTATTATAATGAGATTTATTATAATGGGAAAAACCTCTGAATAAGGGACACCTCTGAATAATGGACCAAAGTCCTCGTCCCAATGCATCCGTTATTCAGAGGTTCCACTATATATCAAGTCCATACCATGAAGTTTACAGAATCTACCAAGCTATAAAGTGGTAACCACTAGTTTTTTGGTTTTTTTATTAAAAAAAATTGTGCTGTACCCCCACAAGGCTGGAACCAACAGCAAGTGTAGATATGGCCAGCCAATAATGTGTTACTACAGCACTTAACAAGTGAAGGCTGGAACCAACAGCAAGTGTAGATATGGCCAGCCAATGATGTGCTACTACAGCACTTAACAAGTGAAGACTGGAACCAAGCAAGTGTAGATATGGCCAGCCAATGATGTGCTACTACACTCTTAACAAGTGAAGGCTGGAACCAAGCAAGTGTAGATATGGCCAGCCAATGATGTGCTACTACAGCACTTAACAAGTGAAGGCTGGAACCAACAGCAAGTGTAGGTATGGGGGGGGGGGGGGGGGGGGGGGGGGGGGGGGCAATGGTTGCAATATGCACTTATTTCTATGGAAATGTTTTGTTTCATATTTGACACTTACAGTACATCTTTAAAGATTATTTCTCCTATTAATGTGTGCATTTCTTAAATATACAGCCACTTCCAGAACCTTCCCCTGGAGCCAGTGCTGAGCCTCAACCAGAAAGACAGTCTGCCTCTCCTAGATCCAGTACAGAGGATGTGTCCTCAGAAGGTAAAGTTGAGAATGTTCCAAACCGACTGGTCATTACAGTGTGAGTGCTTGCTGGTGCACACTTACTGCTCCCTCTAGTCATTACAGTGATACTATCCTCCCCCATAGATAGGTTCACACAGAAGGAGCCTAGTGAGACTGTTCTCCCCTATAGATAGGTTCACACAGAAGAAGCCTAGATAGACTGTCCTCCCCATAGATAGGTTCACACAGAAGGAGCCTAGTGAGACTGTCCTCCCTCATAGATAGGTTCACACAGAAGAAGTCTAGTGAGACTGTCCTCCCCATAGATAGGTTCACACAGAAGGAGCCTAGTGAGACTGACCAGTACTCCCCCATAGATTGGTTCACACAGAAGGAGCCTAGTGAGACTGTCCTCCCCATAGATAGGTTCACACAGAAGGAGCCTAGTGAGACTGACCAGTACTCCCCCATAGATTGGTTCACACAGAAGGAGCCTAGTGAGACTGTACTCCCTCATAGATAGGTTCACACAGAAGGAGCCTAGTGAGACTGTCCTCCCTCATAGATAGGTGCACACAGAAGGAGCCTAGTGAGACTGTCCTCCCCCATAGATAGTTCACACAGAAGGAGCCTAGTGAGTCTGTCCTCATCATAGATAGGTTCACACAGAAGGAGCCTAGTGAGTCTGTCCTCATCATAGATAGTTCACACTGAAGGAGCCTAGTGAGACTGTCCTCCCCCATAGATAGGTTCACACAGAAGGAGCCTAGTGAGACTGTACTCCCTCATAGATAGGTTCACACAGAAGGAGCCTAGTAAGACTGTACTCCCTCATAGATAGGTTCACACAGAAGGAGCCTAGTAAGACTGTCTTCTTCCATAGAAGGAACTTTATCTGACCAGGGCTGTAGCCAGAGCTTATAAACACACAAGGCTAGGGTTTTCCTGGTGTATGCTCACCTGGAAATTATTTTTACCCTAGCTACATAGTCACTAGTTATGCATTCTGTGGCTAGTTAAGTGTGAGCAGAGAACTGTCATCAGTGCATCATTTCAGAGTGAGTCATTCATTCAATAGGAATATGATGGGAGAAAAATAATTGTTTCATTTGCCTCACGCTGGCTACAGAGCTGCCCCTTCTAGTTTAGCAAACCTCCTCCCCACCCCACCCCATCAATTACCTCCTCCTCCCTCTGCTGGCCCCTCTTGGCAAGACAATGTTGGCACATAATATGTAACTGAGACTCCACCCACTTACATGTACAATATATGTGTGTGTGCAGAGTTGAAGAAATCTGAGGAGAACACAGGCAAAGACAACATAGGTAAGGGAGACGAGGAAAGTGTCCTCAAGGGAGGGAGGGATGTGTGTAGTTGAGAGTCCACCCACATACTTGTAGCTCAATATGTACCACATTTGCTGGGATATAAGTCTCACCTGGGTTTAGGTCACACCCACAAATCTACTTAGCACTGTATTACATAGTAGTTGGTGTTCCAGCATAGAAGTTGTTCTTACCAGCAAAAGAAATAGCCAGTTGGCTGCATGAAACTATTGATGAAGCTAATGCACTTCTCAGAGCTGAGGCCAACTGAAATTCCCTCTGTTGTGAGGAGGACACTGATAGCTACTAGCTGTACGTGGAGGAACAGTGACCTGGACTAGTTCTCCACTGACGTAGACACAATTGTCCAAGCCAGTAGTGAGTGACTCCATGCAGTGTCTATGAGGTTTAGCCAACCGGATGGTCATGAGGTACCGACAGACAGAGACTCAGAACAAAGATATTTATTTTAAAATCAGACAAGAATATTGAATTGACTGCTCCAAATAGAACGAAAACTGTAGCATACACATATACATGAGGACCACAATCCGATGACCCTTTACCATATTCATGTACCTCAATGAGCAAGTCTCTCTCTAGTCAGGGAGGGAATTGCACTAGAGACTTCGGCTCCATAGTCACTACAGTCATTGCAACCCCACACACTTGGTGGGTACCCCCTGTCGGACATTGCCTGGGGCCACGCATATTAACCCTGGTGCATGTGTAAGAGGTGAATTGCTTGAGTGTAGTGTGCTAGTGACACCTCAATGTGTGTGCATCACTTGACCAGGTTCCAGCAGTGAGCCTCGGATTGAAGACAAGCAAGCACTAGTCTCCTCTGCTACTTCTGCCACTGCGACATCAGATCATGAAGTGAGTGTGTTGAATATTGCTTGGTAAAAACTGTGTGTGTGTGTGTGTGTGTGTGGTGTTCAAGTATTTATGGTTGCCCTATAAGTAGACGATGGGTGTGTGCTCTGAGTTGTTGATTTTATGTTGATTAGGAATATTCTTGTTGGCCTAAGGAAGTATTGTAAGATGCACCACCAACTATGCCAGACTAACTGTGTAGCATGAGTATACCTGCTTGTCTCTAAGGCTGGCCATGTACAGTAAGATCACAAGGTTATGAGTGTCTGTGTTGCTTGCAGTCATCCTTAAAGTGATATGTTGATTGTTCTCTGACAGGCTGACCATTCTGACAAGCAAGATGATATATCAGATATTGGTGGAAAAGTTTCTCAGCCGAGTGAAAGTGTGACTCACAGCAAGGCACGCGAAGGAAACCTGCCAGGAGTAATGTCTGCCATGAAGAATGAAGGATACGACACTCTGGTGATTAGTAAACAATACACAATTATTACCACATCAAATGATAGTCATGCATGTGTGCATCACATGATATTCGTACATGTGAGCATCACATGATAGCCGTACATGTGAGCATCACATGATAGTTAAATGAATGTGTGCATCACATGATAGCCGTATATGTTAGCATCACATGATAGCCGTGCATGTGAGCATCACATGATAGCCATGCACGTGTGCATGATATCTGTAAACATGAGCATCACATGATATTCGCATCACATGATAGCTGTGCATGTGAGCATCACATGATAGCCATGCATGTGAGCATCACATGATAGTCATGCATATGTGCATCACATGATAGTCATGCATACGTGCATCACATGATATCCGTACATGTGAGCATCACGTGATATTCATGCATATGTGCATCACATGATAGCCATGCATGTGAACATCACATGATAGTCATGCACATGTGCATCACATGATAACCGTACATGTGAGCATCACATGATAACTGTGCATGTGAGCATCACATGATAGCCATGCATGTGAGCATCACATGATAGCCGTGCATGTGCACATCACATGATAGTCATGCATATGTGTATCACATGATAGCCATTTATGTGAGCATCACATGATAGTCATGCATGTGAGCATCACATGATAGCCGTGCATGTGTGCATCACATGATATTCTTACATGTGAGCATCACATGATAGTCATGCATGTGTGAATCACATGATAGTGAGCATCACATGATAGCCATGCCTGTGTGTATCACATGATAGCCGTGCATGTGAATATCACATGATAGTCATGCATGTGTGCATCACACACGATAGCCATGCATGCATGTGTTCTGATTTCTGTTAAATATAGCGTAAATTCTGGCACTTATTGCACAGTCAGCAATAAAGTAGGCTCTTAAATTAAGGCACACGTGCAGAGGTAATGAATCTCCTATAGGCGTGAATCTTTGTATTTACATACCTTGCTGGCTGTCGAAGATGGTGAATGATGACTGAACTCTTGCAGAGCAGAGCCTGGGGAGCATCATATCTACTACAAGTCAATCTCACTCCTAGAAGTGGGCGTAACACTGACTCTTTGGCAGGAGGAGGTGTAGTCATAACAAGTGAAGGCAACAGCAAGTGTAGATATAGCCAGCCAATGATGTGCTACTACAGCACTAACAAGTGAAGGCTGGAACCAACAGCAAGTGTAGATATGGCCAGCCAATGATGTGGTACTACTACAGCACTTAACAAGTGAAGGCTGGAACCAACAGCAAGTGTAGGTATGGCCAGCCAATGATGTGGTATTACAGCACTTGCATTTTTGGGGAAGACCACTGCACATGTATTTTTTTATTTTTTCTTCTTGTAGTTACCACTTTATAACTCCATAGAATCCGTAAACTTGATGGTGTGGACTTGATATATAGCTCAAAAGATAGGTCTCTCTTTGTGCTCTCTGTTGAAACTAAAATATTTTTCGTAAGTATAACTATAGCCAAGTTACTAGAGGAACCTAAAATAACTAACGACTGATTTTGTGGAATAAATATCTCCAGATTACAAAGTGCTAACGAGTTGAAATTAGCAGCAGTGGCTAGAGGAAGCCAGACTCTATGCAATGAGTGTTTTTATTAGGCGCTGAAATGTAAGTACAGTATACCCTCGCATATCTGAACCTCGATTATCCGAACATTGGGTAAATTTTTATTTAAAAACTAGTAATAGTCGTAACTCTGCCAAATCGTTTACGTAAGTTGCACGTGCTAACTAGTTCAGTTTGCTTGGGCCAGCAAAAGGAAGAGAGTAATTTTGTCGATCGACTCAAAGATAGCCATTCTAAGCAAGATATCAAATGGAGCCAGTCGAGCCGGACTAGCAGAAGAGTAAGGCGTAGGGAAGTTGATAATAACGGAGATAAAAAAGAACGAAGCCAAACTTCGAGAGTTCGCAGGCAACCTTGACTGTCGGGGGATAAGTTCAGCTCGCAAAGTCATGTACCTTGCTAATGACGAACAACTAGAAAATGCTTTATATCTGTGGTTTGTTCAGAAAAGCGGGCAAGACTCTCCAGTCAGGGGACCATTGCTCAGAGAAAGTGAATATAAATAATATGAAAAAATATGTATGTAAAACAGCATGCCAGTTACTGAGGACCTAAATCCTTCTAGTACCAGGAAGTGAGCTTCTTATTATCCCAAGGACATGCAGATTAAAAGGATTGAAAATAGTTCCAACGTGATTCAGCATTTTAATTACATTCATGAATTAATTATATTCATGAATTTATAATTAATAGTGTTTTTATGCATATCCGAACTTTTTGCTTATCCGAACTACCTTGGGTCCCAACGAGTTCAGATAAGAGAGGGTCTACTGTACGTGGTAAAGCGGCGCGGGTGGAAAATTAATTCCGTTAATAATCCATAAAACTCATTTTCCACCCACGTCCTTGATCATGTACTTACGTTTTAGTGCCTAATGAAAACACTCATTGAATAGAGTATAGCTTCCTCTAGCCACTGGTGCTAATTTCAAATTCTTTATCACTTTGCAATCTGGAGATATTTATGCGGCCATTCAGGTTTTGCAGTTCCCTCCACTTTAGGTCCAGTAACTTGGCTATAGTTATACCTATGGAAAATATTTTAGTATCAAAAGAGAGCACACAGAGTTACCTATCTTTTGAGCTATATATCAAGTCAATACCATGAAGTTTACAGAATCTACGGAGCTATAAAGTGGTAACCACACGTGTTTTTTTGTTTTTTTAATTAAAAAGTTGGTGCTGTACCCCCACAAGTTGGCTGGAACCAACAGCAAGTGTAGATATGGCCAGCCAATATTTTACTTATTTATTTAGTTTCATATTTGACACTAACAGTACATCTTTAAAGATTATTTCTCCTATTAATGTGTGCATTTCTTAAATAAACAGCCACTTCCAGAACCTTCCCCTGGAGCCAGTGCTGAGCCTCAACCAGAAAGACAGTCTGCCTCTCCTAGACCCAGTACAGAGGATGTGTCCTCAGAAGGTAAAGTTGAGAATGTTCCCAACTGACTTGTCATTACAGTGCGAGTGCTTGCTGGTGCACACTTACTGCTCCCTCTAGTCATTACAGTGAGACTGTCCTCACCCATAGATAGACACACAGAAGGAGCCTAGTGAGACTGTCCTCCCCCATAGATAGGTTCACATGGAAGGAGCCTAGTGAGACTGTACTCCCCATAGATAGGTTCACACAGAAGGAGCCTAGTGAGACTGTCCTCCCCCATAGATAGATTCAGCCAGAAGGAGCCTAGTGAGACTGTCCTCCCCATAGATAGGTTCACACAGAAGGAGCCTAGTGAGACTGTCCTCCACCATAGATAGGTTCACACAGAAGGAGCCTAGTGAGTCTGTCCTCATCATAGATAGTTCACACAGAAGGTGCCTAGTGAGACTGTCCTCTCCATAGATAGGTTCACACATAAGGAGCCTAGTGAGACCGTCCTCCCCCATAGATAGGTTCACACCGAAGGAACCTAGTGAGACTGTCCTCCCCCATAGATAGTTCACACAGAAGGAGCCTACTGAGTCTGTCCTCTCCATAGATAAGTTCACACAGAAGGAGCTTACTGAGACTGTCCTCTCCATAGATAGGTTCACACAGAAGGAGCTTAGTGAGACTGTCCTCTCCATAGATAGGTTCATATAGTAGGAGCCTAGTGAGACTGTACTCCCTCATAGATAGGTTCACACAGAAGAAGCTTAGTGAGACTGTAGTCCCGCATAGATAGGTTTACACAGAACGAGCCCAGTGAGACTGTCCTCCCCATAGATAGTTTAAACAGGAGGAGCCTAGTGAGACTGTCCTCTCCCATAGATAAGTTCACATAGAAGGAGCCTAGTGAAACTGTCCTCCCCCATAGATAGGTTCATACTGAAGGAGCCCAGTGAGACTGTCCTCCCTCATAGATAGTTTCACACAGAAGGAGTCTAGTGAGACTGTCTTTTTCCATAGAAGGAACTTTATCTGACCAGGGCTGTATCCAGAGCTTATAAACACACTAGGCTAGGGACTTCCGGGGTGCATGCTCACCTGGAAATTATTTTTACCCTAGCTACATAGTCACTAGGTAGGCATTCTGAGAGTAATTAAGTGTGAGCAGAGAACTGTCATCAGTGCATCATTTCAGAGTGAGTCATTCATTCAATAGGAATATGATGGGAGAAAAATAATTGTTTCATTTGCCTCACGCTGGCTACAGTGCTGCCCCTTCTAGTTTAGCAAACCTCCTCCCCACCCCATCAATTACCCCCTCCTCCCTCTGCTGGCTCCTCTTGGTAAGACAATGTTGGCACATAATATATGCAACTGAGACTCCACCCACTTACATGCACAATATGTGTGTGTGTGTGTGTGTGTGTGCAGAGTTGAAGAAATCTGAGGAGAACACAGGCAAAGACCTCGTAGGTAAGGGAGGCGAGGAAAGTGTCCTCAAGGGAGGGAGGGAGGTATGTAGTTGAGACTCCACCCACATACTTGTAGCTCAATATGTACCATAATATGGTACATATTGAGCTACAAGTATGTGGGTGGAGTCTCAACTGTGTGACCTAAACCCAGGTGAGACTTATATCCCAGCAAATATTATTTGCGGGGATATAAGTCTCACCTGGGTTTAGGTCACACCCACAAATCTACTTAGCACTGTATTACATAGTTGGTGTTCCTGCATAGAATTCCTGCATAGAAGTTGTTCTCTATGAGGTTTAGCCAACCTGATGGGTCATGAGATATCGACAGACAGAGACTCGGAACAAAGATAATTTATTTTAAAATCGACAAGAATAATATTGATTTGACTGCTCCAAATACAACGAAAACTGTAGCATACACATGTACATGAAGACCACAATGAGATGACCCTTTACCATATACCTCAATGAGCAAGTCTCTCTCTAGTCACGGAGAGAATGGCCCTACTGTCATTGCCTACTCTTTAATCAAGTCTCTCTCTGGTCAAGGAGGGAATGGCACTAGAGACTTCGGCTCCATAGTCACTACAGTCATTGCAACCACACACACTTAGTGGCGGGCGACAGTTGCAAATTTTATTATTATTATTTTTACCTGTGGTTACAACTTTAGAGCTCAGTAGATTCTGCAAACTTCATGGTATGGCCTTGATGTATAGCTCAAAAGATAGGTCTCTCTGTGTGCTCTCTTTTGATACTAAAATATGTTTCATACATAGGTATAACTATAGGCAAGTTACTAGACCCTAAAGCAGAGGGACTTCAAAAACCTGCACCCCAAAATTGCCGGGAAAAACCACTCCGGGTTGCCAAGTGCTAAAGACCTCTAATTGTTACCGGTGGCTAGAGGAAGCTCTAGAGCAGTGCTTCTCAACCTGCGGCACGCGTACCGCATGCGGCACAGTGAGCGTCTGAGTGCGGCACAGCTAGCAGCAACCGCCGTCGCGCTATACTAGGCAACAATCATCAAATCATTATTTTAAGAACGCGCACATTTTTTAACGATCAATCTGGTAACGCTGATTTTTAACCGGAAACAGCAGAAAAGTACAAATCAAAACATTGAAGTTGGTAACACTGGGAGGAAACATAAAATTGATCAACAACGTTGGAAAAGTGCCCCTCTCCACCTTTTCCTTCACTTCCACCCCCATCAGTATGGCTGCCCCCACCCCCATCAGTATGGCTGCCCCCACCAGGAAGAGAAAGATCGCCGAGGAGAACCGCGGATTCAAGGAGTGCTGGACCAACGAATTTTTCTTTGTGGAAGACAGAGGCAACATTATCTGCTTGATCTGCAATGAGAAGGTGTCCTGGCCCAAAAGAGACTGTATCAAGAGGCACTACAATGCCAAGCACAGCAAGGACTACAATGGTCTGGCGGGACTGCAGCGAGAGGACAAGGCCAAGGAGCTGATGAACAAGCTCGGCCGCCAACAGAACCTTTTCGTCAGGCAGGGCAACACCAGCAAGGCTGCCACGGAGGCCAGCTTCAAGGTGGCCGCGATCATTGCGAAACGCATGAAGCCCTTCTCAGATGGAGAGTTTGTCAAGGAGTGCATGCTGGCTGCCCTCGACGTCATGTGCCCTGAGAAGGCCGCCGTCATCAACAAGAACAGCCTGAGCAATGACACAGTGACAAGAAGGATCGACAGCTTGTCCAAGAACCTGACCGAGCAATCCACTCCCTGGCAACAAAGTTCTCTTACTTCGCCTTGGCCCTCGACGAGTCCACGGATGTCAAGGACACGGCCCAGCTGGCCATCTTCGTACGCGGCATCGACACCAACTTCAACGTGACGGAGGAGCTGCTCACTGTCTGCTCCATGAAGAGCAGCACCACGGGCGAAGACATCTTCAACGAGCTGAAGGCTGCCATGAACGATGCCAAACTGGACTTCAATCGCCTCATCAGCATTGCCACGGACGGCGCACCGTCCATGTTGGGCACGGGTCGCGGCCTCCAGGGCCATGTGATGGCGAAGTTGGACCGCCAGGGTCTGTCGCACGAGCACTTGGTGTGGTGCCACTGCATCATCCACCAGGAGGCCCTCTGTGCCAAGATCTTCGATGTCAGCTTCAAGGAAGTGATGAGTAAGGTTGTCGGCCATGTCAATCACATCCGCTCCCATGCCATGAACCACAGGCAGTTCAAGCAGTTCTTGCTGGAGTTGGATGCCAGCTACGGCGATGTCATCTACTTTTCCGGTGTGCGCTGGCTGAGCAGGGGACAGACGCTGCAGCGCTTCTGGATCCTCAAGGAGGAGCTGTCCATGTTCTTCGCCATGAAGGGCATCTCGGCACCCGAGCTGGAGGACCAAAAGTGGCTTTGTGACCTCGCTGACATCACCGAGAAGCTGAACACCCTCAACGTGGCTATGCAAGGCCGCAACAAGCTGGTCCACGAGCTTTAGAAGACCTCATTTTCACATGTTTGAAGCCTGTCACACAAGTGTGGCAGTAAACAACATCTTTTAGCTCATCGTAGTGTAGAAATGGCCATTGCTTGAGCCAAGTGGATTGAAATGACCGACAAACAACACTCTTCACCCCAAAAGATCGCTTGGGGAATTTAAAATTAGCGGCGGGCTGGTGAGGAGCAGTAGGAAGTTCTGGGAGTGAAACTTGAAGGAACAGTCCAACCTGTTAACTCCCTTTCTGATTTCTCCCTATTTCAACAAATTCTTGATACCGTCTCTCATCTAACTTTCTTACATTAAATTCTTCAAAATAGAAATGGATGTTTATAACTTACAAAGTCTCTCCTATCTTCAAAACTTTGCCCATTGTAAACAAGAGCACATGGTACAGCACATGACCAGAATATTCTAGAACTAGCTAGAACTAGCTGGCATCCTAGTGATTGCATGCCAGCTGGCACATTAATTTACATGCAATTAACAAGGCTGGCTGTTAATTAGCTTGCATGCTTCACAAACTTTGGGAGTGTAGTAATACATGACATTCTGAAAGTTTTTGATGTATGCACTGGCTACTCTAAAAATTCAAACTCAAGATCAGCAAAATATTAATTGAAGTAAAGAGCCAAATATTAGGGCCGAACCTGCCCTATAGGCTCCTCCAGGCCTGCAGTGAGTCCAGGAGATAGTTTTAGATTATTTTCTATTCGTAGCTCCTATAATTTATATATAGAAGCCACCGTGTCATTTTACTGCTTTTCACATTCAATACGCTAACAAGCCCTCTGGATGCGCGTTGGGTCTTCGCAAAAAAACAAACTCGTAGCACTTTCGGTGCATTCACTTTAGCACCGAAACAAATTGTACGAAGCAAAAAACCTACTAAAGTCATAAAGTGTATCTGTAGTTGAGATGGAGTTTGTTTTTGCGTCCTTTTCTTTCTCATCAGCTATCTACAGATGCGCAGGAAACATTTTCTGCAGAGAATATAGAGAGAGCTAAGGGAAAGGCAGAACTAACGAAGGTTGTGAATGCACGAACTTCAGAAGTCCAGATGCAGGGCGTATAAATGTAGCTTACTGAAACCTCCAGATCCTCTGCACCAGATAAACCAGCTACTTGCCCACCTCTGGCCACTGTTGCATGATTGCTTGTTGCATCCCCTCTTGGAGCAAGCTGTTCCAACACATCTTTCTTCAAAACTTTTAAGGTATTGTATCCTTAGCATCTTTTCTCTCTCTCTCTCCTCTCTATATCTATCCCTTATACACTGTTCTAACTCATTATTATCGTACACCACTCGACTCCCAAAGTGACTGACAGCAACTTTTACTGCTTTTACTCCTGCAGCTTTCAAGTTAGACAAACCTTCTCTAGCTGCAGCCTCCTCCACCTGACCAAGCTGTCTGTCAACGACTTTCCTTTCAGATTCGCCTTTCCATACATCAACTGCCACCTCCCGACCCTTTGAACACTGCTCTGCCTCAAGTTCAGCACAACTTCCACATACCCATTTCTCCGTACACGTTTTTCACGTTGCCTTGTATTCAGAAAATAATTTTCCATTTTTCTGTCAACTACCTACATGAACAAAACCAAAGCATTGTAGTGTTCATCTCTTCGATGACGACTAGCAACGGAATAGTAAAGGAAGCAACTGAAGGCGGCGTTCAGGAGATGCTCGCAGGAAGGGAATCTTCTTCCGTGAGAGCCTTGAAGTGGTACAGCTATGAAATACTAAAGCAGCAACCTAGGGCGGCAACCAGGAAAAGCTACACCACTATATATACATCATTGTAGCACAGCTGCTAGATCCCTAGACCCTGCTTTATGGAAAGCCCAGCTACTCGGTCCCTATGCCCTATGTCATAGGAGCCTTTTGGAATGCAACTGTGATCAATAATTATATCACTTTACCCCCCTTCCCCTGCTAGGACTGGACAATGGCGAGCAATGTAATCTAACAAGGCAAATTTTGTCACTGATATCAGGCTAAAATATTGATGGGTTTCCCCCCTCTTGCTCCCTCTCTCTCAGTTACACCTTTGCTCGCCCTTGCATTTGTTACTAGTAAACATATTGAGCAAGCGAGCATACTAACCTAGGAGTTGGGTGGAAAAAGTTTGTATTATTGCACAATATATATGTATTGGTTTGGTGGTGGGTGTGGTGTCCTGCTTGCTGTCTCTGAAATAATAAACAATTTCCTAATTCTCAATGAACTCTAAGTTGACGTAATGAAATTACAATGACCTTCTCAATAATCAACTTGAATTTTACTCTCTCGACTTTTCGACTAGATGCTCTAGCCTTCATCAGGAATTAGTTTATCCCCTTTGGAGTTAGCTTAGCTGAACTAGAGGTATCACCTAAATTGATGGTGTGTGGTGCCTACTTGTCCAGATCAATACTTCTACAATGTCTCAGCATACTTCTTCAATGTCAATTGGCACATTACCAGAAAGGCTGATGAAGGCTAGAGCATTTAGTCAAAACGTCATGAGAATACAATTTCAAGTTGATTATTGAGGTTATTGTAATGTTATTATGTCAACTGAGAGTTCATTGAGAGGTTATGGCCTAATTGTGATTTTAATGTGCCCAACTTAAAGTTGGAATACTCTTGCACTCTGCCCTCCTTTTTATGTGACTTGCTAAAGAATTTCGTGTAAGTAATTACGAAAGAAATACATAAGTCAGGGTTCTAGTGCTCTCAAATTCACCAGATAATTAACAGATGTGTCAGCAAGTATATATGCTAATAACGGGTCCAGATCACTATTTAATATCCTTCAGGTAATCAACAACCATACCAAATACTCCCAACATTTATGAACTTTGCTAAGGCTGATCTAGAAGAGTTAGATTAGAGATTGATGGATATTGCATCAGATGTCAACAATCACTCATGGCCATTGGTAAAAGAGGAAATTTTGCAGCCTCGAACAATTGGCCTCGAACAATTGGTCCCAAAAAGAAACTCTCCAGTAAACAGTCACCAAAAGTGGTTGAATGCAGACATCAGGCACATTGCTAAACAAAACCCACACACCGAAACATTCTACCAAATATGCTAATGTTTCAAGAACATACAGACTAACTATATTCTTCCCTCCAAGAACTAACTAGTTATGTGCTGCAGCTAATGGCACAACACTCCAGGAAACCTTTACAACACTTATACCTCCTCAAGAAATCAACACAGCATTTCCTGTTGTTGCTCATCTAACTAACTCATTTGAAACCATAGTCTGTGATACTTGACTTCACCTTTTCGAGAAGTGACTTCCTATATACTGACACCTCCCTCAGAACAATTGACATAGGAAGTCACAGATGCAATATCTGAAATAGGTTCTTGCAAAGCTATGGGATGTGACAATATAAACTCTCATGTTCTAAAAGGAGCCTGCTGTGCTATTTCATTATTTACCCTATCACAAACCACAAGTCTGTTGACAACACATGAAGTCTGCCTCCTTACCACTGAATGAAAAGCTCAGAAGATGGCCCCAAAACCACAAGCCAGAAATAGTGTTACCAATTATAGACAGATATATTTGTGGAAATTACTTTATCATCTTTATCATCCTCAGCACAGTTTTTAAAGGCACCGCTTAAGTCTAACACGCTTCTGTCTTATTTTACAGGGTTGTAGATGAGAAACACCGACCTATAAAGAGCTTTTGACTCAGTTCCCCACCAAGAACTTCTTTATAAACATTGGAATAAGGGTATAACTGGAGCATTGTGGAATTGTCATTATGTGGAATATAATGGCTCACAATTGTCTTGTCTTCCAGTAGTGTCTGGAATACCACAGCAGGGTTTCATTTAGCACCTTTTTGCCCCCCCCCCCTTGGAAATTGATGTTGATAAGTGCTTGACATCATGCCCCCCCCCCATACCAGAATCTATATCCAGGACTTCTGGCCAATGATGAAGCAAAATGCTACACATCTTGTGAATGTTGAGGCCACACTCCATGTCTTACTCCATGCACTAAATACATCTATATCACTTTGCAGAAGTGAACAATCCTTGGTGGATCTTACCAAGTTTACTGCAAAAGTTATGTTGAAGAATAGTGTTGAAGAATAGACCAAAGCCTGCACTTGTGGTCTATCCCTAGAATTATCTGATGATAATAACAAATAAAATAAATAATAAATTAAAAACTTGTTCTAGTTATTTTAAATGAAAAAAGTTACTACAAAAGTTACTACAAACGTTAAAAAGCTCATCAATATTCAATGATGTCATTTTTTTAGCTGAGGGAAAAGTGCACATTCCTGCGGAGCTGGTCACTGCAGGTAGGTTGTTGCTTATGGGGAACCCCAAAGTGGGCCTTAAACACGAAATCAGGGTTATCTGACACCCCTGAGTTGATAGAATGTTGCATTTCATTGAGGCTGCAGGAAGTATCCTCCTTGCACAACGTCCCGCAAACAACTCTGATAAACCATGATCCTTTTTCTACGTGTCTGTAGCTCATGTGCCATGGAACTGTTGCGTATGAGATGAACACGTCTGCTCGTCTGCTGGTCTGAAGTTCTCCATCTTCTTGCAATTTGCTCTCAATTGGCCTGGTCCCGAATCCATCACCTTGACAGGCTTGAATAAAGAACAGCTTTGGCTTTGAATTAAGCTTTTTGCTCTCTCCCAAGCCATGCTGCAGATATTCTAGCGGAATCTCCTTGCTGTCTGAGCTGTAGATGGACAATTTGTTGCCGTGCGAGAGAATGCAGCAGACAAAGGAGTCATGCTCTACTTTTGAGCACACTTTCTCCAAGAATTTATCGATGTCCAAAAAAATGTTCCCAAAATCATTTTCGGTAACATCTCTGCGCACTTCCACACGATAACCGAGGTAACGCCATGTCTCGACCAGGTTATATTCGTCTCGGTCCGTTCCAACTCGGTCTTTGTGCCTCTCAGCATTGCTGAAAACCATGTTGTTAATTATCAAAGCTACACCATGTGTCTTTGCCTTCATGGAGTAGTAGCCTTTACGAAGATCAGCAACTTTGTAGCGTTCAGGTTCGATTGTTGTTATCTCGTCACCTTCGTTCAATTTAAGTTGAGGCTTATGTTGACCTTGACCCTGAGCTTCAAAGGACATGCTCTTTATTGTACTAAAGAAGTCCATTTCAACTGCAAATACACGGAAAACAGAAACACAATCAAAGCAACATTTCAGCTGCAAATTTGCAGCTTCTCTGTCTCACACTATTTAGAGCATATAGAACACTTGCATAAGACATAAGAATTCAACTAAGACACCATTGTGTCGGTGTGAAGTGCCCTATATGTAAAGCTCTATTTAATAGTTCTCATATCCCCTAAACTTGACCCCTTTTTCTCATTGTGAAGAAGAGCAGAAGTTCTTGTGCCAAGGGGAAGCTGGTATCTTCAAAACAGGCAAATGACCTATAGAAATGTGCGGATCAAAGTGAGGGGGTAGCAAAGGAGCCCAGACCAGCAAGGCATTTGGTCAGCACCAACTGATGACTGATAACAGCAGAGCAAGACGGGAGAGTAAAAGTTCCAGGTGACAGGAAAGCGCTGAACAGAGACAACATCATCCAGATTTCTTGTGTGCACAAATGAGAACGTAGGAAATTTCAGACAAGTGTGCTGTGGGCAGTGATTTATTTGCGCAAGCTCACTCATATGATCTTGCTACAGAGGTAAGACAAAAATACACTACAATTACACAGAGTTTGATGACCCAAACATTTTTGGATGTAGAATCTTAATGCTGAGATGTCATTGAGAAGTCATGAGTGAGGCTATTGACAGCAAAAGTTGTTGTTAACAAGTCAATGTTGTAGCTAACTCTTTAGGATTGATAGTAGGTATTCTGCACACGCGAGTTTTTCAATGCAATAGCAGATATATCTGCACAAAGAACACAACTTGACAGCAGCTACCAAAAAAGCCTTTCATGGTGGAATCTAACTCGAGCAGTTTGCTAGCCAGTCTGCATCTAACTCCACTCAAAAAATACTTCAGTCAGTTGCTGAAATGGTGAAATTACAAAAGCAAGTATTGTCGTTGTCAGCTTAGGCACAAAATATGGAATTTATAAAAAAAGTGAGTAGCCAGCCACATGTAAGCAAATGATAACACAGAAAAACTCTTTTGAGAAAAAATTCACTGCCTATCGTACTGCATTTTAGTTGATTGAGGAACTAGCTAGCCTAAATGATTGCTTGGTCTCTGGCCTAAACAACTAGTATGCTAGAGAAACAGAAGAAGTTACAAAGTGCTTTGTTTGCTTTTATACTCACTAGGCAAGCTAGCTCATCAACAGCACTTACTTGGCTAGGAAGAAGACAGACGACAACCAAACGCTTGCTAAAAATAAAATTTGGGTGCACCCAACAAGTGTTGCTATGCAGTGGGTGTTGCTGTGGACAGTAGGTGTTGCTGTCATAGTTGCAGTGGGTGTTGCTATTGATAGTGGTGATACAGTTGACTGGGTATAGCTGCTTCAGTAAGTATTGCTATTGACAGTCAGTATTGTTGCTGAGAGTTAGTGCTGGTCTTAAGAGTTGGTATTGTTGTTGACAGAGTATTTCTGTTGATAATGGGTGTTGCTGTTAACAGTGGGTGTTCCTGTTGACAGTGACTGCTGCTGTTGACTGAGAGTGTTATGTTGACAGTGGGTTTGATTGAGAGTGAGTATTGCTGTTAGCAATGATATTGCTATGACTAGGGTTGCTTTTAATAGTGGGTGTTGCTGTTGACTGTGAGTGTGACCACTATTGACAGATGTTGCTATGACAGTGGGTTGCTGTTGACAGTTGATGTTGACATGTTTCTGTTGAAAGTGGGTGTTACTGTGGCAGTGACTTGCTGTTGACCGAGTGATATTGTTGACAGTGAAGACTGCTGTTAACAATGAATATTGCCGTGAAAGTTGGTGTTGCTGTTGACAGGATGTGTGTCGTTGACAGTGTCCATTGCTGTTGGCAATTGGGTTGCTGTTGACAGTGGTGCTGCTGCTAACAGTGGGCATAGCCATGCTGCACTTAAATAATTAAGACGCTGGTAACAGAGCTTGTTATTTGAATCCACAATCATCTAGTATCAACCTATATTAATATACCTGGTGGCGTGGGCTCATCTACAGCATCTATATCATCAGGTGGTGGTCGCTATAGAGATAGAAAATAAAGAAACTAATTAATGCTCAGGTGGGTGTGACCATGAAAGTATGACTTCTAACATACCTGTTGTCCACACCGTAGTGGAGGTTTAGCAACAAGACCTTGCATACCACCTGCATCTGTAGAAATCATCATTGCTAATTAATGCAGATTTGGCAAATTAAAAAACTTATTTCCTTGATTAGAACCTGCTCTCGTATAGAACATTCACAATTTACTGTCTCAAAAGAAAGGGAATGTGCCCTCAATTACACCACGGATGAGTGGGTGGAGAACGCTTGGCAACCAGTCGCCACTAAAGTAATAAACAAATCCCTTCAAAAGTTGTGCTTATAGTTGTAGCTTTCAACATGGCTAATGATGAGCTTATAACAGCAAGCTACTAAATACAAATCCTTATTGAGCTAGTTATCTAGGCATGTTGCAATCTAGTAGGCTAATCAGCTAGAGATTGAGTCCCCTTGATATATCTAGCAAGTGCTGGATGTCTGCACCAGAACATAAACTACAATGCTTCACATCAGAACTTTAATGCCCCTTGTGGTATAGTGCACTTTCAACATGGGCTCCCATGTAAAGGTTACAGCAGCTGCAGCCATAGCATCTACTATTGATCTAGTCTTTCCTACAGCGCAAGACAACTTACAGATTAGCAACTAGCTTTGTAAGGAGCCTCCTCAAGCATTGTACAGAGTACACCTTATTGAGCAGAGTATGTTTAATTGACAACCAGGAGTTAGAGAGGGTTAATTAATATTCTGCAGATAATGATGTTATGGCGGCTTGGCTTTTCCCGCCAACTTTATTGAATTATTCTAATTAATCATGCAAGTTATTCCTTGACCCTTTACCAATATATGATTTTGTTCTGAAGATCAAATAAAAACTTTCCTGTCAAATTAGGAGTCCCATGGACGGTCATTTCTGGACTCCTATAGTGGTGACCCTGACAAGCGAACAGACTACGAGCATTATCTCCGTCGAGACCGTCTATTTTACTCATTTGAACTATTCAGGCAAAGAGTTCGACTCACTCTTCCATTTAAAGCACACCATCACCACACCCTAGAAGTGACCTTCTATATGGCCGACCCCGCTTCTGCTGCTGCAACTGCCATCCATGCCGTATCGCTTAAGCTGCCCACATTCCTGGCAGCGAGGCCAGATGTGTGGTTTCAGCAAACGGAAGCCCATTTTGCTCTACGCCACATAACAGACTCTACCACTCAGTATTTATACTGCCTCACTGCCCTAGACCCCATGGTTGCCGAGCGTATGGCTGGCAATGTGGCTTCAACACCTGCAGACAATAAGTACACATACCTGAAAGAATAATTGATGGAAGTATATGGCCTCACAGACGACCAAAAGGCAGACCGGCTTCTTACCTTACCGGCCTTGGTGTTTGGACACCTTCCCAGCATATTCATGGCCTCTCAGTCGACTGTGACACTCTACTTCGATGTATTTTTCTACAGCAGTTACCGGAGGATGTCCGAGTTCAGCTTGCTGCACTGGATAAAGGCAACTTAGCACATAAAGCCGACATCATCATGGCTGCAAAGCATACCCAGTCAATTAATGCATCCATCCAGCCACCAAGGAAACAATCTCATCCACTCAGATCCCCAAGAACGACCTTGTTTGATACCACGCTAAGTTTGGCAACAAGGCCAAAACCTGCAGGCCACCATGTGCTTTCTCACACTTGGCAAACGAGCACCCCCTGACTTCGGGAAAAGGTCAGGCCAGCACCTAGTGGTGCAGGTTGCTGGCCAAAATCCGAGCCGCTTATTGTTTGTATGGGATCGAAGAAGTGGTCACAAGTTCCTCGTTGACATCGGAGCTCATGTCAGCGTCTTCCTAGCTTCTGGCGATGATCGTCGTCGGAAGAAAAACGAACCTTAGTCGCCGCCAATGGCAGCAGGATTGACACCTATGGCACGAAATCCTTATGGATAGACCTGGGATTCTGCAGGCTCAACTGGTGTTTTGTCCTTGCCGATGTTCATCGCCCTATGCTAGGCGCAGATTTCTTTTGCAGCAATAATCTCCTCATAGATATCTACACTAGACACATCATCGATGCTGAAACTTATGAGAGCATACCTGTTCAGTATGATGCAGCACATGCCACCAGACTCAACACCTGCTCTACAAATGTGTTTGCTGCCATCCTCAAGGAGTTTCCTTCTGTCACACGACCACAGTTCTTCAGTGTTGACATGAAACATGGAGTAGAGCACTGCATTCCCACAGCGGGCCCCCCAACACAGTCTAAAGCACGCCGTTTATCGCCAGACAAGTTGGCTATCACCCGACGTGAGTTTGCCGAGATGGAAAGACTGGGGATTGTCCGTCGCTCCTCCAGCACTTGGTCGTCACCACTTCACATGGTTGAAAAGAAAACTCCAGGTATGTGGCATCCATGGCAATTATAGGCATTTAAATGAAGCCACAATGCATGATCGGTATCCCGGGCCACACATGCAAGACTTCACCGCACAACTGGAGGGCAAGAACATTTTTTCGAAGATCGACCTAGTACGTGGGTACAACCAAATACCGGTTGCCCCCACTGACGTCCCGAAGACTGCTGTGATTACACCATTTGGCCTTTTTAAATTACTTAGGATGCCATTCGGCCTCAAGAATGCAGCACAAGCTTTTCAGAGGCTCATGCACCACATTTATCGTGGTCTCGAGGAATTCCTTTTTGTGTATTTAGACGATATCATCATTGCCAGCTCCGATCCCAGAGAACACTGCCGTCACCTACATCTACTCTTTTAAGAGACTGACCGAAAATGGTCTAATTGTCAATGTAGCCAAGTGCACGTTTGGTGTCGATACAATCTATTTTCTCGGTCACAGAGTCACATTGCAGGGTTTTGAGCCATTACCCGAGCAAGTAGATGCCATTCGTCGGTTTCCACAACCACGTGATGCCAAGGCCTTAACCGAGTTCTTAGGTATAGTAAACTTTTATCATAGATTCGTCCCCCATGCTGCCACCCTCATGGGCCCACTACATAGCATGTCTCATGTTAAAGGGCGAGACTTTCAGTGGACGGTGCAACTTCAGTCAGCCTTCGACTCAACAAAGCATGCTTTGGCTTCTGCGACCCTACTTGTACACCCCAGCAGCACGGCCACCACGTGCCTCACTGTGGATGCATCCGACTTAGCAGTGGGGGGTGTCCTGGAGCAGTTCCTAGATAATAGCTGGAAGCCACTAGTTTTCTTTTCTCGGAAGCTGGACAAGGCACAGAAAAATTACAGGACCTTTGACGGTGAACTGTTAGCAATGTACGCTGCAGTTAAACATTTTAGCTACTTCATTGAGGGTCACCGATTTCATATCTACACTGACCACAAGCCCCTGACATTTGCCTTTGCCAGCAGCTCGGAACACAGGACCCCACGACAACAATGGCACCTAGCCTGTATAGCTGAGTATACTACAGATGTGCGACATGTTCCTGGCCGAGATAATTCAGCGCAGATGCCCTCTCCCATGTGGATCTCGACACCAACACAACGTGCATGGCAGTCAGTTGCCCGGACATTGACTTTCTGGGCATGGCTCGGGCAGGTGCACGCTTACCGCACTGCCATCACCCGATTAGTCTTAAATGACCTACCAATTCCAGGTTCAAACGTGACTCTACTCTGTGACACCTCCACTGGGGTCGCACAACCCATTTTCCCCCTCGCTTGGCGACGATTGATGCAATCCATAATCTGGCAACCCTGGCATTAAGACAACGAGGAAGATGGTGACAGCATGTTTTGTGTGGCATGGTGTTAACAAACAAGTGGGCATCTGGGCCAGAATGTGTGTCATGCCAAAAAGCAAAGGTTCAGCGGCATGTGACCACTCCACTACAGCATGGAACACTTCCAGATCGTCGCTTCCAACGAATTCAAGTCGATATTGGGGGACCACTACTCATTTCTCAAGGTAAAACTTACCTATTCACTATCATTGATCGCTACACATGGTGGCCAGAAGCTATACCAATGGTGAACGCTACAGCCACTTCATGTGCCCGTGCCCTTCTCTTTCAGCATATTACATGATTTGGAGTACCAGCAGACATCACCTCTGACAGGGGGCCACAATTCACCTCAACCCTTTGGACGGCCCTGAACACATTACTGGGGATGCATTACCATCGCACGATTGCTTACCATCCGCAAGCAAATGGAATTGTGGAACGCTTTCACAGGCAGTTAAAATCAGCACTTAAAGCCCAGCTGACTGGGCCTGCATGGATGGATGAGCTTCCATTGGTCCTACTCAGTCTCCGCTCAGCTCCCAAGGAAGCCCTAGGATGCTCACCGTCTGAACTGGTCTACGGAACAACCATCCGCCTTTCTGGAGAGTTCTTCGTCGCAACGTCAGGTATTCAGCCAGAAGCGTCCGATTTCCTTACCCACCTACATATGACCATGGCTGGACTGAGACCAAAGGAGACAGCACATCATCACCATGGCATCACATACATGCCAAAGGGCTTGCAGAGCTGCACCTTTGTGTTTGTCCGTCACGATGCACATTGCACACCTCTACAGTGCACCTACGATGGACCATTTAGAGTACTAGAGGTCAGCTAAGTATTTCACATTGGATCTCAATGGCAGACGGGACACAGTATCAGTTGATTGCCTTAAACCTGCATTCTTGGATGCTGATTTCGGCATTCAAGAGTTGCCCACATAACAGCAAACTGATCGGACACCAGTTCAGCTACCTCAGGAGCAACCGAAAATCCCTCAGGTGGTTAATGACCACACCCACCACCCACTATGCATTGTGGGCCGAAGTAGAAAGGGCCGACTACTCCGACTTCCAGCCAAGCTGCACGCTACCGTGGTTTGAGCCACTGGGGGGAGCTCTGTGGCGGCTTGGCTTTTCCTGCCAACTTTATCGAATTATTTAAATAATCATGCAAGTTATTCTTTGACCCTTTACCAATATATGATTTTGTTCTGAAGATCAAATAAAAACTTTCCTGTCAAATTAGGAGTCCCATGAACGGTCATTTCTGGACTCCTATAATGTGACTGTAAATACATATGCTAACCAATGTCAGCTACTTGTAAAGACCAAAGATTGTTTCTCTAGGACCAAGTGGAAAATTAGATGACTATAAGACAAAGTCTCATTCTACAGTCGCCATAGTTTCAAAGTAGGAAACATCTTCTATTTGATGCCTCCTCTCCACTCACAATTGCAGCGACCTCACCAATTTCCTTTAATTAAAAGTGATTAAAGCTTTTTTAAAACACTTCAGGGCCAATCTATAAATGATAAATGGACAGTGACCTGACACTAGTTCATCCTGACAAGCTTGCATAATTTGCTTTGAAGTAATAGGTGCTAATTTATTGCCCAATAACAGTCAATTCTAGCACTTGGAGACTGATGGCCACGACATTCCTGCCCTCATTCCTCCCACTAGGCTAGCCAAAATCTAACCTGTTAGAACATCATGGGGTCACGGACCTTACCTAAAGTGCAATTCCATGTACTCTGTTATAAGAAGCAATGTAAAAGTTAGCCACCAGCACAACAGCAGAATTATTTAGCAGCAGGTGCTAGGGAGGATAGAGTGTTAAGGCCTTTTTATCAAGGAACTGTACCTTCAATCATTTAAAATTATCAATGCAAATAACATCTCACAAAATATTTTATCACCTGGCTGGTCAGTTGGACCTTTTACCTAGGAAAGAAAACAATAGATTATAATAACAGTTTGAGAATAAGATTGGAGATGAGGGGTTAAAGGGGACAGTGATGTCTAACTTATCGGAACACGCTACTCAACCGAATTCTACAAGAAGCCATGCTCACAGAAATGCTAGAGAAAAATCATTTGCGCATGCCCACAATGACCATTGGCCTAACGTGGAACCTCATCCAGCAGTTTCTTTCAAAGCAGAGAGCAGGGCTAGACCTTTTCAAGAGATAAAAAGCCGTCCTTAATATTTATGAAAGGTCAAGGTCAGTGCTATTTTGCAGAATGGGATAAGTTTAGATAGAGTAGCAACGCAATGTGATGTTGGAAAATAGACTGTCAAGGAGAGCTGAAGACCAGAGGTTCAGTTACCTGAACATTTCAGATATCTCCCGGCCTCAACGTGTTCGGTTAAGTGGAGTGCTACTGTATATGGGCATTCAGCCACCACAGTGAGTGTAAGTTAGTGTATATATGACAGATGCTGAGCATACCTCGTCCCAGTGTAGCAAGTAATATGTAGTAACCTGATTCCGTGAAGCCAAACTTCTTAATACTAACACGGTCTAGACGGAGAAAGACTTGGCCACTGACGTTCTTCTCTGAGTTAGCAAATGCACACATAAGAATTCAATTTTCTATAATATTTCTGAAATCAAGCAAATTCTCTACCACATTATGTGTGTATCGTTGTCCAGGTGAATATAATCTTGAAATGTCTTACCCCTACGAGCTAATGCATTACTTACATTCAACCAGCTTCAACCTGTCTTAACCCAGTGTGGTGTTGGTGCAGTGTGTGTCCCCATAGAGCTATTATCAACCCAGCCCACCCAGAATAATGTTAGTCCAGTGTGTTTCTTCATAAAATGATTATTACCCAAATTGAAGTAGTGCCACACTCCTCCTTAGTCTGATTTCCAGCTTATATTAATCATTAATTGAGATGGTTGCACAACCTCCTCTTATCATTGTATAGTAGCAGTAGTAGCAGCAGTAGTAGTAGTAATAGCAGTAGTAGTAGTAGTAGGAGGAGGAGCAGGAGGAGGAGGGGGAGGAGGAGGAGGAGGAGGGGGAGGAGTAATAGTAGTAGTAGTATACACTCAAACCCCCTTCGTCCAGATGCCCAACATCCAGGCATGTCTGTCTACTGGTCATACTTGCATTGCACAATAGCAGCACATGCATCACATGTGCTCTTACAAATACCGCATGAGCCTAGCAGCAAGGCAGAAACCTACGCACTCTGTAAGGTATGCAACATGGATTTTTCATTAGCTTAGTCAGGCAAGGAGTGCTTGTAGTGATGATGGTATTGAGTAACTACAGTAGCTGATCATTATCATCAAAAAAACATTCAGCGAATAAAATTGAGAGGTTGGCAGGTGTGCATTGTCTTTTGTCTCTTGTGGAGGTTGCTCTGTGTCATGTGCAGTGGAAACATTCTAGACTGTATACATACATCAAATATGAGATAAAACATATTTCCCAACGCATAGACCAACGCATAGAGCATGTACGTCACTAATACCACAAGAAAAGCACAGTTATATATATGTATATATATATATACAAACAATGTGAGATAGATTGTGGCTCTTGAATTAGCATATAACTCACTGGGCAAGTATTAGAAGTAGTTTACCATTCGTATACAGAGGAAGTTTACAGCATTAGTATTGCATGTATTTGCATGGATACCTCATTTGGGCACTTTATATTAATAACAGGTTATTGCCAGTGCACAAATAGCTTGGACCAGACGAATGAGGGAGTTTCAAGAATCCTTAGAAACCATCCCCGCCTTGCTTGAAGCAGTTTTATCTCTCCTTCAAGATCCTAATCCTCCCTGAACCACTATTGGCTAGCAATGATGTAGCTATGACTACATCCAAGACTTAAGAGAGCTTCCAAGTTAGTGGGGATGGGTGAACTAGGCTTCTTTCTTCAGACACATTGAGTTCTCATCATGGATTGGTAACTAATGGATTGGTAACTAAATACAATTCTGTTATCAGCCAGAGCTTACCTATGGCTACGACATTACATCATACACAATTACGTCATTACATCACAGATATATAAGTTGTCATGGCTCGAAAACATGAAGTGGAATAGCACCACACCCTCACTAAATTTGCATACTCATGAGCTGTTAAGTACCCGCCAAAACTGTGTCAGCCAATCTCCTCAATCAATGCCTGCAGCAACTAGTTAACTGACATTGAGTAGACTGAAAAGCAGCTTATAGGAATACACTTACCCACTTCAGATATCGCTTGAGCTTTACCACCAAGCCTAGAATATTCCTTGTCAAGAATATCCACTATCGACCCATATCTTTTCAGATTCTTCCGAAGCTGGTCCACCAGTAGATGATATTTCTTTGAGCTCAGTGTAATCTCATCCCTAATACGCTCCACCAATTGATCGGATGTTTCTTGACTTCTGACTCATCATACAAAGATTTTGAAATGAATCCACTTTGGTGAAGGAACAGAATTACACCCTTGTCCTTAAGAGTTATCTTCAATTGAGATAGGCAATTTAAAATGGTCTGAGATTCGATGCTTTCCTTTTCTGCCATTTAATCTGTCTCCAAGGAAAACTGAAATGCAAAGACACAAAATATAGCTAGTAATGTGCTCATACTGGAACACAGGCCTTCTTGTGGACATATTTTTATTTCTTGGGTTGGAGTCAAAATTATATACTCTAGGTTCAGCTACACTCCCTGAACATTGGCATGACCAAGTGTGTACTTGAAGCTAGTTACTGAGCTACAGTATAAACATTTCCACAGTTAGTTTAATCACACAACTGAGCTATAGCTAGCTGATCATACTATATAGCCACACCTAGCTATATATTTAATAATGCTTGTTAGCTACCTTGTGGAATCGATATAGGCGCTAGTGACAAGCTATTGATATTAGCTAGCTACAATTAACAATTGCAAAACCTACTCACCAAATTTCAACAGAAACAGCACTCAATGACAGTCAGGAGTTGGCGAAGATCAACTCTGTCTACCTAAAGCCGCCAAGCCAGCTCACGATAGCAAATCAGTTATCTGGTGTCGGAGGGTCTGTTGATCCGAGTAACGTAGGTGACCCCCCCCAGATTTGGTGACTCCCTTGAATCCTTCCTGAAGGTATATAGTATACCAGCAAAAAATGTTAAAAGTAAATCTTCTGGATTTGTATCTAATATGTATCTACTTTTACTTCATAGTGGATGTCATTATTTACCATTCCCATGTGGATGTTTGCAGAGATGTTGGCCTGTGTATAGACTGGACAAGTGCTCCTCTCTGCAGTTCAATGGTAAAGAATCAAAAAGGAAATTCCAGGATAAGGGAAACCTGCAAAGAAAGCCACCCCCACCCCTGACCATATTAATTGATCCCTTTAATATAATTTACACCAGACAAATCAATCATATACAGTAAATATGAGTTAGTCAGTAAAAAAAGTGAAGGTTGAAAGAGCCTTTGTGGATGTTTCTCTCACTATAGTGCATGGTAATCACTCCAAGATCAGCCAGGCACTCCTCGGCCATAGTAGATCACAAGTATGTTTTAATCCTCCTCAGTAAGGAAAAAGAACGCTCTGCTTCAGCACTTGGTAATGTGCATGCTATTACAAGTAGCTGGTGAATGTTTGGAAATTAATCAATATCACAAGATGCAAGTGCCAGAAGGAAAGTATCTGGAATTGGACTATTGCATTCTCTTTGTGTTTCAGCCTGGTGTGACTGACTTTTTGAATTTTTCCATATAACTTGCCATCTTCTAAGCTCGTTTATTAAAGATCTGGGGAAAAGAAGGTCTTTTTCCCAATAAAGCAAGGCTTCCATGGCATCTTCAGCTGATCTGTGCTTGAGTCACTGCTTACTATTGATGGAACAAGAAAAAGCAATCGTTGTGCACGACTTCTTTCATCTGAAAATCTCTCCTTCATTTGACTGTAAAGGGAGTCAAGAAGTGGGATAGCAATGGCTCGTTTGTAGTAGTCACATGGAGTATCACTAGGAACATTGTTCTATTCCTCTGTAAGCTTGTCTTCTGGGTACAGATTCAGTAATACTGACATGTTCTCCTAGAGTAAGAACTTAATCATACTACAAATCGAAAATTGTGTCAATATTGTTTCGTGTGCTACAATAACTGTGGTGATCATCTTGTAAGCATACACATCTTGCTCACGTTTTTGTAACTTTGATGATATGACTGACTTCATCAAGGACATTCTTCATTATAATAACACTGCAATCATTTGGAATGAAGAGAGTGAAGCTTTCAGCCCTTGTGCCTTCACCTTTGTGTCTCTGTCCCAATTCCTCCATCTTGTGAAGCCAGGTCATGTGGAGAAATGATAGCATCTAAAAAAGTGACAACAGCTTCATACTTTTCAAGAAAGACCTCTAAACATGTATGCCTTTCCACCCACCGTGTCTTACACAGACCAGATTGAGAATAATCAGGCAAGTACACCATTACACTTTTTTCAAACAACCTCTGTCTCTTTGGACTATTTGTCAAAAAGAGATATGTTTCGTTGATTAGGCCAATAAGATTCCTTACTGCTTGAACTTTGCATGAAGCAGCAATAGAGATAAATTAAGCTGAGAAAAGCAGTGTATATAAGGAAAAAATTTCCTAGATTTTGGCATCTCAGATGACATTAATTTACCGCAGCTCCATCGTATGCCTGACCACAATTTTTGTTGGATCCAGAGAGACTGAGGGATGAGAGAGATTTCAAGATCTTTTTGGATATAGTAGAAGCATTGGCTCTCTCTCTAAAAACAGAAAATTAATGGAATGAAAGGAAGTTAAATCCACAAATCTCAAACACGAGATAATTTCTTGGTTAGCATGAGAATCTGTGACCTCATCATCTCTAGTGTGTTTGGTTAGGTGTTCCCTTACATTACAAGCACAAGCATTATGTGAATTATTTCATTTTGTATTGTTTTGCTGGTATAAAGTGCATTACATTTGGGGACTAAGAGGTGATCCTGGAGACAGGTGTTCCCCTTCGCTGCAGAATGGCAATGAAGTTTCCTCTATTGACACTCTCATCAGCAAAATTCACTCTATCCTCCTTATTTCCCCTGAAAGGTAAGCCTTGCTTTGCCAAGAACTCAATGGCAAGTATAATTTGACGCAGAACTTTTTTATTCTTTTGTTCTTGTTCAGATTGCTGTTTCATAAGCCTGTTGTCAATCCTTGCATCAGGGGTTTTAAAATTTGAAAAAAAGATCAGCTTTTTCTGTTGCATGACGGTGCATTGAACTCCTCTCATGAGAAATAAGAAGACCATCCCTACCAAGTGCCTTTGTATATGGCTTTTGATAGGGTGCAAGCACTAAAACACCTGGATTTGCTCCATGACTACCACCCCTGTTTGGACGTTCAGGAAAAAGAATACAGTAACGACAAAGACCACCTTCTAGCTCATTACTATATGAAAGCCATTGGAATTTCTCAAGCTGAAAGGAGGCATTCCAGAATGAAGAGTATCAGTTGAAGCTGGCTTAAAATGACTGACAAGATATTGCAGCTTTTTAGCATCTTCCATTTCCCCAGATATATGCCTCAGTTGATCTAAGGAGTTATGCGTAGCATGTACAATGGCTCCCAGGTCTATCTGTCTAATTGAAGGACATATTACAGGTACAGAAACTAGATTACTAGTAGTTGATTGACTGTCTGATGTGGAGCAGATTCTTCCAGCGCACTACTGTAACACATAGTGGACTCACTTGTTACTTCAAGCTGGCATACAGAGGATAGCTCCTCAAGTGGAGGTAAGACTAGATCAATAGTAGCTGCTATGGCCACAGCTACTCTTGGTAGCTGTAACTTTACATGGGAGCCCATGTTGAAAGCACACTATACCACAAGGGGCATTAAAGTTCTGGTGTGTTGCAAGAATTGTTAGTGTATGTTCTGGTGCAGACATCCAGCACTTGCTGGATATATCAAGGGGACTCGATCTCTAGCTAACTAGCCTACTAGATTACAACATGCCTAGATAACTAGCTCAATAAGATTAGTAGCTTGCTGTTATAAGCTCATCATTAGCCATGTTGAAAGTTACAACTATAAGCACAACTTTTGAAGGGATTTGTTTATTACTTTAGTGGCGACTGGTTGCCAAGCATTCCCCACCCACTCATCCGTGGTGTAATTGAGGGCGTGTCCCTTTCCTTTTGAGACAGTAAATTGTGCATGTTCTATTTGAGAGCAGGTTCTAATCGAGGAAATACGTTTTTAAATTTGTAATCTGCCCCGAGTATATTAATTAGCAATGATGGTTTCTACAGATATAGGTGTTGAACAAGATTTTGTTGCTGAACCTCCACTACGGTGTGGACAAAAGGTGTGTTAGAAGTCATACTTTCATTGTCAAACCCACCTGAGCATTTCTTTATTTTCTATCTCTATAGCGACCACGACCTGATGCTGTAGATGAGCCCACGCCACCAGGTATATTAATATAGGCTGATACTATATGATTGTGGATTCAAATAACAAGCTCTGTTACCAGCATCTTAGTTATTTAAGTGCAGCATGGCTACGCCCACTGTTATGATTGTGGATTCAAATAACAAGCTCTGTTACCAGCGTCTTAGTTATTTAAGTGCAGCATGGCTAAGCCCACTGTTAGCAGCAGCACCACTGTCAATAGCAACCCAATTGCCAACGTCAACAGCCACTGTCAATGACAACATCCTGTCAACAGCAACACCAACTTTCACAGCAATATTCATTGTTAACAGCAGTCCTCACTGTCAATATCACTCGGTCAACAGCTATTCACTGCCACAGCAACACGCACGTCACTGCCACAGCAACACCCACTGTCAACAGAAACATATTAGCATCTACTGTCAACTGCAACCCACTGTCATAGCAACTCACAGTCAACAGCAACACCCACTATCAAAAGCAACCCTAGTCATATCAATATCATTGCTAACAGCAATACTCACTGTCAATCAAACCCACTGTCAACATAACACTCTCAGTCAACAGCAGCAGTCATTGTCCACAGGAACACCCACTGTTAACAGCAACACCCATTTCAACAGAAATACTCTGTCAACAACAATACCAACTCTCAAGACCAGCACCAACTGTCAACAACAATACTGACTGTCTACAGCAACACTCACTGCAACAGCTATATACACCTAGTCAACAGTATCACCTCTGTCAATAGCAACACCCACTGCAACTACGACAGCAACACCCACTGTCCACAGCAACAACCACTGCATAGCAACACTCGTTAAAGCAACTTTAATTGTCGTAAGGTCTTAAGGACCAAAATTTAGTGATGCATGGGTGCACCCGAATTCTATTTTTAGCAAGCGTTTGGTTGTCGTCTGTCTTCTTCCTAGCCAAGTAAGTGCTGTTGATGAGCTAGCTTACGTAGTGAGTATAAAAGCACTTTGTACTTTCTTCTGTTTCTCTAGCATACTAGTTGTTTAGACCAGAGACCAAGCAATCATTTTTGCTTTAGGCTAGCTAGTTCCTCAATCAACTAAAATCCAGTACGATAGGCAGTGAATTTTTCTCAATAGTTCTTCTGTGTTATCATTTGCTGCCTTCAGTCATAGCCAGCTATACATGTGGCTGGCTATTCATTTTTTTTTAATTCCATTTTTTGTGCCTAAGCTGACAATGCCAATACTTTCTTTTTTAATTTCACCATTTCAGCAACTGACTGAGGTATTTTTTTGAGTGGAGTTAGATGTAGAATGGGTATATAGCAAACTGCTCAAGTTAGATTCCACCATAAAAGGCTTTTTTGGTAGCGGCTGTCAAGTTGTGTTCTTTGTGCAGATGCATCTGCTATTGCATTGAAAAACTCGCGTGTGCAGAATACCCACTATCAATCCTAAAGAGTTAGCTACAACATTGACTTGTTAACAACAACTTTTGCTGTCAATAGCCTCACTCATGACTTCTCAATGACATCTCAGCATTAGGATTCTACATACTAAAATGTTTGGGTCATCAAACTCTGTGTAATTGTAGTGTATTTTTGTCTTACCTCTGTAGCAAGATCATATGAGTGAGCTTGCGCAAAAAAAATCACTGCCCACATCTGAAATTTCCTACATTCTCATTTGTGCACACAAGAAATCTGGACGATGTTGTCTCTGTTCAGCGCTTTCCTGTCACCTGGAACTTTTACTCTCCCGTCTTGCTCTGCTGTTATCAGTCATCAGTTGGTACTGACCAAATGCCTTGCTGGTCTGGGCTCCTTTGCTACCCTTCACTCTGATCCACACATTTCTATAGGTCATTTGCCTGTTTTGAAGATACCGGCTTCCCCTTGGCACAAGAACTTCTGCTCTTCTTCACAATGAGAAAAAGGGGTCAAGTTTAGGGGATATGAGAACTATTAAATAGAGCTTTACATATAGGGCACTTCACACCGACACAATGGTGTCTTAGTTGAATTCTTATGCAAGTGTTCTATAAGCTCTAAATATATTTTTAGTGTGAGACAGAGAAGCTGCAAATTTTCAGCTGCTGAGATGGTTCTTCTCTGAGGCCATCACTCTGGTATGATTTATTGTTGCTTTGATTGTGTTTCTGTTTTCCGTGTGTTTGCAGTTAAAATGGATTCTTTTAGTAGAAAAAAGAGCACGTCCTTTGAAGCTCAGGTTCGAGGTCAACATAAGCCTCAACTTAAATTGAACGAAGGTGACGAGATAACAACAATCGAACCTGAACGCTACAAAGTTGCTGATCTTCGTAAAGGCTACTACTCCATGAAGGCAAAGACACATGGTGTAGCTTTGATAATTAACAACATGGTTTTCAGCAATGCTGAGAGGCACAAAGACCGAGTGGGAACGGACCGAGACGAGTATAACCTGGTCGAGACATGGCGTTACCTCGGTTATCATGTGGAAGTGCGCAGAGATGTCACCCAAAATGATTTTGGGAACATTTTTTCGGACATCGATGAATTCTTGGAGAAAGTGTGCTCAAAGTCACGTACAAAAGTGGAGCATGACTCCTTTGTCTGCTGCATTCTCTCGCACGGCGACAAATTTTGCATCTACAGCTCAGACAGCAAGGCGATTCTGCTAGAATATCTGGAGCGTGGCTTGGGAGAGAGCAAAAAGCTTAATTCAAAGCCAAAGCTGTTCTTTATTCAAGCCTGTCAAGGTGGTGGATCAGGGACCATGCCAATTGATAGCAAATTGCAAGAAGATGGAGAAATTCAGACCAGCAGACGATCAGACGTGTTCATCTCATACGCAACAGCTCCAGGGGACAAGAGCTACAGACACGTAGAAAAAGGATCGTGGTTTATCAGAGTTGTTTGCGGGACGCTGTGCAAGGAGGCTACTTCCTGCAGCCTCAATGAAATGCAACATTCCATCAACGCAGGGGTGTCAGATAACCGTGATTTCGTGTTTAAGTCTGACTTTGGGGTTCCCTATAAGCAACAACCGGCCTGCAGTGACCAGCTCCGCAGGAACGTGCACTTTTTCCACAGCTAGAAAAATGACATCTATTGAATATTGATGAGCTTTTTGAGGATGTAGTAACTTTTGTAATAACTATGTAGTAACTTTTGTAACTTTTTTCATTTACAATAACAAGTTTTTAATTTATTATTTATTCAGATAATTCTAGGGATAGACAGTCCACAGTGCAGGCCTTTGGTAAGGACTTCTGGCCAATGATGAAGCAAAATGCTACACATCTTGTGAATGTTGAGGGCCACACTCCATGTCTTACTCCATGCATCTATATCACTTTGCAGAAGTGAACAATCCTTGGTGGATCTTACCAAGTTTACTGCAAAAGTTATGTTGAAGAATAGGATATAGATTCTAGTACATCATTTTGTATAAACAAGGAACAAAAGAGGTCAAGGAACAAAAGAGGTAAAGACACAACCCTGTGGTATTCCATACACTACTGGAAGACGAGACAATTGTGAGCCATTATATTCCACATATAACGATTTGTCGGGTAAGCACTTCCACAATGCTCCAGTTATACCCTTATTCCAATGTTTATAAAGAAGTTCTTGGTGGGAAACGGAGTCAAAAGCTCTTTATAGGTCTAGGTAAATCACATCCACAAGGTGTTTCTCATCTACAACCCTGTAAATTAAGACAGAAGCATGTTAGACTTGAGCGGTGCCTTTAAAAAACTGTGCTGAGGATAAAGAAGGTCTGATAAAGTAAAGTCAATAATTTCCACAAATATATCTGTCTATAATTGGTAACACTATTTCTGCCATGTGGTTTCGGGGCCATCTTGTGAGCTTTTCATTCAGTGGTAAGGAGGCAGACTTCATGTATTGTTTCAACAGACTTGTGGTTTGTGATAGGGTACATAATGAAATAGCACAGCCTTTTAGAACACGAGAGTTTATATTGTCACATCCCATAGCTTTGCAAGAACCTATTTCAGATATTGCATCTGTGACATCCTATGTCAATTGTTCGTTCTGAGGGAGGTGTCAGTATATAGGAAGTCACTTCTAGAAAAGGTGAAGTCAAGTATCACAGACTGTGGTTTCAACTTTCTGGAGTGTTGTGCCATTAGCTGCAGCACATAGCTATCTAGTTAGTTCTTGTAGGGATGATTCCAGTGTATAATAGTTAGTCGGCATGTTCTTGAAACAGTAGCATATTTGGTAGAATGTTTCGGTGTGTAGGTTTTGTTTAGTATGTGCCTAATGTCTGCATTCAACCACTTTGGCGACTGTTTATTGGAGAGTTTCTTTTTGGGACCAATTGGCAAAATTTCCTCTTTTACCAATGACCATGAGTGATTGTTGACATCTGATAACAAGGATCTCAATATCCATCAATCTCGAATCTAATTCTTCAAGATCAGCCTTAGCAAAAATCATAAATGTCGTTGAGAGTATTTGGTATGGTTGTTGATTACCTGAAGGATATTAGATAGTGGTCTGATATACTTTGACCCGTCATTAGCATACTTGCTGACACATCTGTTAATTATCTGGTGAATTTGAGAAACCCTGACTTATGTATTTCTTTCGTAATTACTTGCTTTAGCAAGTCACATAAAAAGGTGGCCAGAGTGTGAGAGTATTCCAACTTTAAGTTGGGCACATTAAAATCACAAGTAGGCCATAACCTCTCAATGAACTCTCAGTTGACATAATACCATTACAATAACCTTCTCAATAATCAACTTGAAATTGTATTCTTTCGACTTTTCGACTAGATGCTCTAGCCTTTCTGGTAATGTGCCAATTGACATTGAAGAAGTACACTGAGACATTGTATTGATCTGGACAAGTAGACACCACACACCATCAATTTAGGTGACACCTCTAGTTCAGCTAAGCTAACTCCAAAGGGGATAAACTAATTCCTGATGAAGGCTAGAGCATCTAGTCGAAAAGTCGAGAGAGTAAAATTCAAGTTGATTATTGAGAAGGTCATTGTAATTTCATTACATCAACTGTGAGAATTTGGAAATTTTTATCAAGCAGGATACCACACCCACCACCAAACCAATACATATATGTTGCACAAGAATACAAACTTTTTCCACCCAACTCCTAGGTGAGTATGCTCGCTTTGCTCAATATGTTTACTAGTAACAAATGCAAGGCATTGGGCGGCGAGCAAAGGTGCGACCAAGAGAGAGGGGGAGCAAGAGGGGGGAAACCCATCAATATTTTAGCCTGATGTCAGTGACAAAATTTGAAATTTTAGCCCTGTTAAGATTACATTGCTCCAGTCCTGGCATGTCTGAGGGCTTAACTAAGTGCGAGAACTGTTTTCTGACAAATAAGAGAAAACCACGCAGAAGTTAACTAGAACTTGTAAAGTGATAGTTTGCAGTCTTTACTGAGTTGTTCAGATCATTAGCACATTTCTCCTCTATTGACCAATGTCCTTCCATATGCCAACTATGTAGCCAGTTCTTTCTGTCCATAGAGAGTGGCAGTGCATGTGTTTAAGATTGATAATAGTTTTTATACAATCATCAAGACAAAAATGGTCTATCCCATCTCCATGACTAGAATGTTGAGTAGGTATGTCAGAAATGAAACTCCAGCATCCTTACTCCAGCATCCTTGCCCCTGTAAGTTACCATCACCATCACACTTGCCTGTGCAACCAATTTTCTCTCCTCTAGCTTTGAAGTTTTCTCAATCCTTCTATTCATGATGACCATTTCCAATTTATATCAGCCTGCTTTAAGGCAGGTGATCCGCTCATTTTTTTTTTGAGTGAACAAGTTCTTGTCAGCTTTTGCATCGTCTTCCCTTCAGTATTCTGAAAATCTCTGGAGAAATGATGATCCCTTAGTGTAGTGTCCTTCCAATCTTCAAGGGAAGCTACTTCCAAATACTCTCTACTTCCAAATACTCTTAGCCTCGCAGCCATTCTTCCACATGCTCATTTCTGTTTCAGAATTTTCCGTCCATTACGTTGCAGGGGATTTGGTTGTTCAACCTTGGAATCTGTCAGGAACATAAAAACATACAATTCTTGGCTATTTCTCCATATCACATTCCCAAGCAAGCATTACAACATACAACATGATGGCATGAATAATGTACAGATCTCAGTACTGTATGTCTTCAGCTATGCTAGGGCTGGAAATGACTAGAGCAATACATTCTAGGATTTCAAGTTTTGTCCACTAGCTAAAATAATTTTTCACCTCAATCTCTCTTTCCATTGCACTTCGCTCACCACTCAATGTCTTGCATTGCTTACTGGTATTTTGTACTGGTGAACGAAATCCATAGCTATAAATATAAAGCTTGTGTAGCTGAGTGGGTCTGTTTGACATCCATTTACTCAAAAGCTACCAGGAATAGATCCCACAAAGTATTGAATCTGCATGAACAGGAGATTGGTTTAGATGGATTCCCCCCCCCCCCCCCCCCCAATTTTTTAAATTTATTCCAAGCTCCTGGAAGCAGCATCGCCACCGTCAGCCATTGATTATGTGTGTGTGTGCATGTGTGTATAATATATATACTATATTAAAACATTTTTGTCTTGTTTCTGTTTGTTTTTTATTTTTAACTGGTCAAGCGCGTGGTTGTAAAATTAAAGTTTTCAAGTCTTAACGTTTAATGAAACCACTCATTCTATGCAGTAGGGCTTCTTCTAGCCACTGGTACTAATTTCAGTTGTCTAGCAAAATCAGGCACTCTGGTTTTGAAGTACCCCACTTTAGCTCCAGTAACTTGGATATAGTTATACCTAATGTAAAATGTTTTAGTAGAGAGAGTATCAAAAGAGAGCACAGAGAGAGACTTGGCCCACTTCCCCTCCCTCAAGAGCCAGAAGGAGCACGATGGCGGCGAGTTCAGTAGCTTGCGCTACGCGGCCGAGATTTGCAAACTGCAGAAGGAGTTTGACACGAGGTTCAAGGAGTTCCGCGCGAGGAACACCAACTTCGAGCTCTTCAGTGTGCCGTTCAACTTCGACGTGTCTCAGGCGCCGATTGAGTTGCAGTTGGAGTTGTGCGACCTGCAGGCCAGCCTTGACCTCAAGGGACAGTTTCTTGGCAAGGAACTGGTCGACTTCTACAAGAGCCTGCCCCACGCCACCTTCCCCAACCTGACCCAGAATGCTCAGAAGTTCGTCTCTCTCTTTGGCTCCACTTATTGTGCAGAGCAGTTCTTCTCAAAGATGAAGAATACCAAGTCAAACAAGCGCAATGCTCTCACGGACGCCCACTTGCTGGCTTCTCTCAGGATCGCGTCGACGCATCTGCAGCCGGACTTCAAGGCCATCATGAATGAGCAGAAGGAGTTTCAGTCATCGCACTGATTGCCGGTGCGGCACACACTCATTCCAAAATTGTCTTATGTGGCACAGGAGAAAAAAAGGTTGAGAAGCACTGCTCTAGAGCATACAATGACCGTTTGTTAAAAAATGTATTACCTGGTCAAAGCGCCGTGGAAAATTGAAGGCGTTAACAATCAACGCCTTCAGTTGTGCACCCACGTGTCTGACCAGGTAATAAATTTTTAACGCCTATTTCTATCGGTCATTGTATGCTCTAGAGGCCACTCGTACCATTTTTTTTTGCACTTGGCAACTCGGAGTGGTTTTGGACGGCGATTTTGGGGTGCAGGTTTTTGAGGTCCCTCCGCTTTAGGGTCTAGTAACTTGCCTATAGTTATACCTATGAAACATATTTCAAAAGAGAGCACACAGAGAGCCCTATCTTTTGAGCTATATATCAAGGCCATACCATGAAGTTTGCAGAATCTACTTAAAGTTATAACCACAGGTTAAAATTTTTTTTAATTTGTCCACCATTCCCCCTTAGTGGGTATCCCCTGGCAGACATTGCCTGGTGCCACACACATTAACCCTGGTGCATGTGTATGAGGTGAATTGCTTGAGTATAGTGTGCTAGTGACACCTCAATGTGTGTGCATCACTTGACCAGGTTCCAGCAGTAAGCCTCGGATTGAAGACAAGCAAGCACTAGTCTCCTCTGCTACTTCTGCCACTGCGACATCAGATCATGGAGTGAGTGTGTTGAATATTGCTTGATGATTACTCTGTGTGTGTGAGTGTGTTCAAGTATTTGTGTTTGCCCTACAAGTAGATGGTGGGTGTGTGCAGTGAGTTGTTGATTATATGTTGATCTTGTTGGCCTAAGGAAGTATTGTAAGATGCACCACCAACTATGTCAGACTAACTGTGTAGCATGAGTATACCTGCTTGTCTCTAAGGCTGGCCATGTACAGTAAGATCACAAGGTTATGAGTGTCTGTGTTGCTTGCAGTCATCCTTAAAGTGATATGTTGATTGTTCTCTGACAGGCTGACCATTCTGACAAGCAAGATAATATCTCAGATATTGGTGGAAAAGTTTGTCAGCCGAGTGAAACTGTGACTCATGGCAGGGCACGCGAAGGAAACCTGCCAGGAGTAATGTCTGCCATGAAGAATGAAGGATACAACCCTCTGGTGATTAGTAAACAATACACAATTATTACCACATCACATGATAGTCATGCATGTGTGCATCACATGATAGTCATGCATGTGTGCATCACATGATAGCCGTACATGTGATTATCACATGATAGTCATGCATGTGTGCATCACATGATAGATGTGCATGTGTGCACGCATGATAGCTGTACATGTGAGCATCACATGATATTCATACATGTGAGAATCACATGATAGTCATGCATGTGTGCATCACATGATAGCCATGCATGTGTGCATCACATGATAGCCGTACATGTGAGCACCAGATGATAGTCATGCATGTGTGCATCACATGATAGATGTACATGTGAGCATCACATGATAGCCATGCAAGTGAGCATCACATGATAGCCATGCATGTGAGCATCACATGATAGCCGTGCATGTGAGCATCATATGATAGTCATGCATGTGTGCATCACATGATATCCGTGTATGTGAGCATCACATGATAGCTATGCATGTGAGCATCACATGATATCCATACATGTGAACATCACATGATAGCCATACATGTGAGAATCACATGATAGCCGTGCATTTGAGCATCACATGAAAGCCATGCATCACATGATAGTCATGCATGTGTACATCACATGATAGTCATGCATGTGTGCATCACATGATAGCTGTATATGTGAGCATCACATGATAACCGTGCATGTGAGAATCACATGATAGTCATGCATCACATGATAGTCATGCATGTGTACATCACATGATAGTCGTGCATGTGTGCATCACATGATAGCCGTACATGTGAGCATCACATGATATCCGTACATGTGAGCATCAAATGATAGCTGTGCATGTGTTCATCACGTTGTAGCAGTGCATGTGAGCATCACATGATAGTCATGCATGTTTGCATCACATGATAGCCATGCATGTGTGCATCACATGATAGCCGTACATGTGAGCATCACATCATAGCCGGGCATGTTGGCATCACATGATAGTCATGCATGTGTGCATCACAAGATAGCCATGCATGCATGTGGTGTGATTTCTGGTAACTATAGCGTAAATTCTGGCACTTATTGCACAGTCAGCAATAAAGTAGGCTCTTAAATTATGGCCCACGTGCAGAGGTAATGAATCTCCTATAGGCGTGAATCTCTGTATCTACATACCTTACTGGCTGTCGAAGATGGTAAACGACTGAACTCTTGCAGAGCAGAGCCTGGGGAGCATCATATCTACTACAAGTCAATCTCACTCTTAGAAGTGGGTGTAACACTGACTCTTGGGCAGGAGGTGTAGTCTTAACAAGTGAAGGCTGGAACCAACAGCAAGTGTAGATATGGCCAGCCAATGATGTGCTACTACAGCACTTAACAAGTGAAGGCTGGAACCAACAGCAAGTGTAGATATGGCCAGCCAATGTTTGCAATATGCACTTATTTCTATTGAAATATTTTGTTTCATATATGACACTTACATTACATCTTTAAAGATTATTTGTCCTATTAATGTGTGCATTTCTTCAATAAATAGCCACTTCCAGAACCTTCCCCTGGAGCCAGTGCTGAGCCTCAACCAAAAAGACAGTCTGCCTCTCCTAGACCCAGTACAGAGGATGTTTCCACAGAAGGTAAAGTTAAGAATGTTCCCAACCGACTGGTCATTACAGTGTGAGTGCTTGCTGGAGTACACTTACTGCCCCCTTTAGTCATTACAGTGATACTGTCCTCCTCCATAGATAGGTTCACACAGAAGGAGCCTAGTGAGACTGTCCTCCCCATAGATAGGTTCACACAGAAGGAGCCTAGTGAGACTGTCCTCCCCCATAGATAGGTTCACACAGAAGGAGCCTAGTGAGACTGTCCTCCCCATAGATAGGTTCACACAGAAGGAGCCTAGTGAGACTGTCCTCCACCATAGATAGGTTCACACAGAAGGAGCCTAGTGAGACTGTCTTCTTCCATATAAGGAGCTATACTCTGACCAGAGCTTTAGCCAGAGCTTATAAACACACAAGGCTAGGGGCTTCCAGGGTGTGTGCTCACCTGGAAATTATTTTTACCCTAGCTACATAGTCACTAGGTATGCATTCTGTGGGTAGTTAAGTGTGAGCAGAGAACTGTCATCAGTGCATCATTTCAGAGTGAGTCATTCATTCAATAGGAATATGATGGGAGAAAAATAATTGTTTCATTTGCCTCACGCTGGCTACAGTGCTGCCCCTTCTAGTTTAGCAAACCTCCTCCCCACCCCATCAATTACCCCCTCCTCCCTCTGCTGGCCCCTCTTGGCAAGACAATGTTGGCACATAATATGTAACTGAGACTCCACCCACTTACATGTACAATATATGTGTGTGTGTGTGCAGAGTTGAAGAAATCTGAGGAGAACACGGGCAAAGACAACATAGGTAAGAGAGACGAGGAAAGTGTCCTCAAGGGAGGGAGGGAGGTGTGTAGTTGAGACTCCACCCACATACTTGTAGCTCAATATGTACCATATTTGCTGGGATATAAGTCTCACCTGGGTTTAGGTCACACCCACAAATCTACTTAGCACTGTATTACATAGTTGGTGTTCCTGCATAGAAGTTGTTCTTACCAGCAAAAGAAATATTCAATTAGCAGCTTGAAACTAGTGGTGAAGCTAATGGACTTCTCAGAGCTGAGGCCAACTGAAATTCCCTCTGTTGTGAGGAGGTCACTGATAGCTACTAGCTGTACGTGGAGGAACAGCGACCTGGACTAGTTCTCCATTGACGTAGACACAATTGTCCAAGCCAGTAGTGAGTGACTCCATGCAGTGTCTATGAGGTTCAGCCAACCGGATCGGTCATGAGATACCGACAGACAGAGACTCAGAACAAAGATATTTTATTTTAAAATCAGACAAGAATATTGAATTGACTGCTCCAAATAGAACGAAACTGTAGCATACACATGTACATGAAGATCACAATGAGATGACCCTTTACCATATACCTCAATGAGCAAGTCTCTCTCTTGTCAGGGAGGGAATGGCACTAGAGACTTCGGCTCCATAGTCACTACAGTCATTGCATCCCCACACACTTGGTGGGTATCCCCTGGCAGACATTACCTGGGGGCACGCACATTAACCCTGGTGCATGTGTAAGAGGTGAATTGCTTGAGTGTAGTGTGCTAGTGACACCTCAATGTGTGTGCATCACTTGACCAGGTTCCAGCAGTGAGCCTCGGATTGAAGACAAGCAAGCACTAGTCTCCTCTGCTACTTCTGCCACTGCGACATCAGATCATGAAGTGAGTGTGTTGAATATTGCTTGGTGATTACTGTGTGTGTGTGTGTTCAAGTATTTGTGGTTGCCCTATAAGTAGATGGCTGGTGTGTGCAGTGAGTTGTTGATTATTATGTTGATTAGGAACATTCTTGTTGGCCTAAGGAAGTATTGTAAGATGCACCACCAACTATGTCAGACTAACTGTGTAGCATGAGTATACCTGCTTGTCTCTAAGGCTGGCCATGTACAGTAAGATCACAAGGTTATGAGTGTCTGTGTTGCTTGCAGTCATCCTTAAAGTGATATGTTGATTGTTCTCTGACAGGCTGACCATTCTGACAAGCAAGATAATATCTCAGATATTGGTGGAAAAGTTTGTCAGCCGAGTGAAACTGTGACTCATGGCAGGGCACGCGAAGGAAACCTGCCAGGAGTAATGTCTGCCATGAAGAATGAAGGATACAACCCTCTGGTGATTAGTAAACAATACACAATTATTACCACATCACATGATAGTCATGCATGTGTGCATCACATGATAGTCATGCATGTGTGCATCACATGATAGCCGTACATGTGATTATCACATGATAGTCATGCATGTGTGCATCACATGATAGATGTGCATGTGTGCACGCATGATAGCTGTACATGTGAGCATCACATGATATTCATACATGTGAGAATCACATGATAGTCATGCATGTGTGCATCACATGATAGCCATGCATGTGTGCATCACATGATAGCCGTACATGTGAGCACCAGATGATAGTCATGCATGTGTGCATCACATGATAGATGTACATGTGAGCATCACATGATAGCCATGCAAGTGAGCATCACATGATAGCCATGCATGTGAGCATCACATGATAGCCGTGCATGTGAGCATCATATGATAGTCATGCATGTGTGCATCACATGATATCCGTGTATGTGAGCATCACATGATAGCTATGCATGTGAGCATCACATGATATCCATACATGTGAACATCACATGATAGCCATACATGTGAGAATCACATGATAGCCGTGCATTTGAGCATCACATGAAAGCCATGCATCACATGATAGTCATGCATGTGTACATCACATGATAGTCATGCATGTGTGCATCACATGATAGCTGTATATGTGAGCATCACATGATAACCGTGCATGTGAGAATCACATGATAGTCATGCATCACATGATAGTCATGCATGTGTACATCACATGATAGTCGTGCATGTGTGCATCACATGATAGCCGTACATGTGAGCATCACATGATATCCGTACATGTGAGCATCAAATGATAGCTGTGCATGTGTTCATCACGTTGTAGCAGTGCATGTGAGCATCACATGATAGTCATGCATGTTTGCATCACATGATAGCCATGCATGTGTGCATCACATGATAGCCGTACATGTGAGCATCACATCATAGCCGGGCATGTTGGCATCACATGATAGTCATGCATGTGTGCATCACAAGATAGCCATGCATGCATGTGGTGTGATTTCTGGTAACTATAGCGTAAATTCTGGCACTTATTGCACAGTCAGCAATAAAGTAGGCTCTTAAATTATGGCCCACGTGCAGAGGTAATGAATCTCCTATAGGCGTGAATCTCTGTATCTACATACCTTACTGGCTGTCGAAGATGGTAAACGACTGAACTCTTGCAGAGCAGAGCCTGGGGAGCATCATATCTACTACAAGTCAATCTCACTCTTAGAAGTGGGTGTAACACTGACTCTTGGGCAGGAGGTGTAGTCTTAACAAGTGAAGGCTGGAACCAACAGCAAGTGTAGATATGGCCAGCCAATGATGTGCTACTACAGCACTTAACAAGTGAAGGCTGGAACCAACAGCAAGTGTAGATATGGCCAGCCAATGTTTGCAATATGCACTTATTTCTATTGAAATATTTTGTTTCATATATGACACTTACATTACATCTTTAAAGATTATTTGTCCTATTAATGTGTGCATTTCTTCAATAAATAGCCACTTCCAGAACCTTCCCCTGGAGCCAGTGCTGAGCCTCAACCAAAAAGACAGTCTGCCTCTCCTAGACCCAGTACAGAGGATGTTTCCACAGAAGGTAAAGTTAAGAATGTTCCCAACCGACTGGTCATTACAGTGTGAGTGCTTGCTGGAGTACACTTACTGCCCCCTTTAGTCATTACAGTGATACTGTCCTCCTCCATAGATAGGTTCACACAGAAGGAGCCTAGTGAGACTGTCCTCCCCATAGATAGGTTCACACAGAAGGAGCCTAGTGAGACTGTCCTCCCCCATAGATAGGTTCACACAGAAGGAGCCTAGTGAGACTGTCCTCCCCATAGATAGGTTCACACAGAAGGAGCCTAGTGAGACTGTCCTCCACCATAGATAGGTTCACACAGAAGGAGCCTAGTGAGACTGTCTTCTTCCATATAAGGAGCTATACTCTGACCAGAGCTTTAGCCAGAGCTTATAAACACACAAGGCTAGGGGCTTCCAGGGTGTGTGCTCACCTGGAAATTATTTTTACCCTAGCTACATAGTCACTAGGTATGCATTCTGTGGGTAGTTAAGTGTGAGCAGAGAACTGTCATCAGTGCATCATTTCAGAGTGAGTCATTCATTCAATAGGAATATGATGGGAGAAAAATAATTGTTTCATTTGCCTCACGCTGGCTACAGTGCTGCCCCTTCTAGTTTAGCAAACCTCCTCCCCACCCCATCAATTACCCCCTCCTCCCTCTGCTGGCCCCTCTTGGCAAGACAATGTTGGCACATAATATGTAACTGAGACTCCACCCACTTACATGTACAATATATGTGTGTGTGTGTGCAGAGTTGAAGAAATCTGAGGAGAACACGGGCAAAGACAACATAGGTAAGAGAGACGAGGAAAGTGTCCTCAAGGGAGGGAGGGAGGTGTGTAGTTGAGACTCCACCCACATACTTGTAGCTCAATATGTACCATATTTGCTGGGATATAAGTCTCACCTGGGTTTAGGTCACACCCACAAATCTACTTAGCACTGTATTACATAGTTGGTGTTCCTGCATAGAAGTTGTTCTTACCAGCAAAAGAAATATTCAATTAGCAGCTTGAAACTAGTGGTGAAGCTAATGGACTTCTCAGAGCTGAGGCCAACTGAAATTCCCTCTGTTGTGAGGAGGTCACTGATAGCTACTAGCTGTACGTGGAGGAACAGCGACCTGGACTAGTTCTCCATTGACGTAGACACAATTGTCCAAGCCAGTAGTGAGTGACTCCATGCAGTGTCTATGAGGTTTAGCCAACCGGATGGGTCATGAGATATCGACAGACAGAGACTCAGAACAAAGATATTTTATTTTAAAATCAGACAAGAATATTGAATTGACTGCTCCAAATAGAACGAAACTGTAGCATACACATGTACATGAAGATCACAATGAGATGACCCTTTACCATATACCTCAATGAGCAAGTCTCTCTCTTGTCAGGGAGGGAATGGCACTAGAGACTTCGGCTCCATAGTCACTACAGTCATTGCATCCCCACACACTTGGTGGGTATCCCCTGGCAGACATTACCTGGGGGCACGCACATTAACCCTGGTGCATGTGTAAGAGGTGAATTGCTTGAGTGTAGTGTGCTAGTGACACCTCAATGTGTGTGCATCACTTGACCAGGTTCCAGCAGTGAGCCTCGGATTGAAGACAAGCAAGCACTAGTCTCCTCTGCTACTTCTGCCACTGCGACATCAGATCATGAAGTGAGTGTGTTGAATATTGCTTGGTGATTACTGTGTGTGTGTGTGTTCAAGTATTTGTGGTTGCCCTATAAGTAGATGGCTGGTGTGTGCAGTGAGTTGTTGATTATTATGTTGATTAGGAACATTCTTGTTGGCCTAAGGAAGTATTGTAAGATGCACCACCAACTATGTCAGACTAACTGTGTAGCATGAGTATACCTGCTTGTCTCTAAGGCTGGCCATGTACAGTAAGATCACAAGGTTATGAGTGTCTGTGTTGCTTGCAGTCATCCTTAAAGTGATATGTTGATTGTTCTCTGACAGGCTGACCATTCTGACAAGCAAGATAATATCTCAGATATTGGTGGAAAAGTTTGTCAGCCGAGTGAAAGTGTGACTCACGGCAAGGCACGCGAAGGAGACCTGCCAGGAGTAATGTCTACCATGAAGAATGAAGGATACGACACTCTGGTGATTACTAAACAATACACAATTATTACCACATCACATGATAGTCGTGCATGTGTGCATCACATGATAGTCATGCATGTGTGCATCACATGATAGCCGTACATGTGAGCATCACATGATAGTCATGCATGTGTGCATCAGATGATATCTATACATGTGAGCATCACATGATAGCCGTACATGTGAGCATCACATGATAGCTGTACATGTGAGCATCACATGATAACCGTGCATGTGAGAAACACATGATAGTCATGCATGTGTGCATTACATGATAGCTGTACATGTGAGCATCACATGATAGCCATGCACGTGTGCATGATATATGTAAACATGAGCATCACATGATATTCGCATCACATGATAGCTGTGCATGTGAGCATCAGATAGCCATGCATGTGAGCATCACATGATAGTCATGCATATGTGCATCACATGATACCCATACATGTGAGTATCACATGATATTCATGCATATGTCATCACATGATAGCCGTGCATGTGAACATCACATGATAGTCATGCACATGTGCATCACATGATAGCCGTACATGTGAGCATCATATGATAACCGTGCATGTTAGCATCACATGATAGCCGTGCATGTGCACATCACATGATAGTCATGCATATGTGCATCACATGATAGCTGTGCATGTGAGTATCACATGATAGCCGTACATGTGAGCATCACATGATAACCATGCATGTGAGCATCACATGATAGTTGTGCATGTGTGCATCACATGATAGCCATGCACGTGTGCATCATATCTGTACATGTGAACATCACATGATAGCCGTACATGTGAGCATCATATGATAACCGTGCATGTTAGCATCACATGATAGCCGTGCATGTGCACATCACATGATAGTCATGCATATGTGCATCACATGATAGCCGTACATGTGAGCATCACGTGATATTCGTGTATGTGAGCATCACATGATAGCTGTGCATGTGTGCATCACATGTTAGCTGTACATGTGAGCATCACATGATATTCGTGCATGTGAGCATCACATGATAGCTGTACATGTTAGCATCACATGATAGTCATGCATATATGCATCACATGATAGCCGTACATGTTAGCATCACATGATATCCATACATGTGAGCATCACATGATATCTATACATGTGAGCATCACATGATAGCTGTGCATGTGAGCATCACATGATAAATGTATCTGTACATGTGAGAATCACATGATAGTCATGCAATAGTGCATCACATGATAGCCGTGCCTGTGTGTATCACATGATATTCGTGCATGTGAGCATCACATGATAGCTGTACATGTTAGCATCACATGATAGTCATGCATATATGCATCACATGATAGCCGTACATGTTAGCATCACATGATATCCATACATGTGAGCATCACATGATATCTATACATGTGAGCATCACATGATAGCTGTGCATGTGAGCATCACATGATAAATGTATCTGTACATGTGAGAATCACATGATAGTCATGCAATAGTGCATCACATGATAGCCGTGCCTGTGTGTATCACATGATAGCCGTGCATGTGAGTATCACATGATAGTCATGCATGTGTGCATCACAAATGTTAGCTGTGCATGCATGTGTTCTGATTTCTGGTAAATATAGCGTAAATCAAGGCACTTATTGCACAGTCAGCAATAAAGTAGGCTCTTAAATTATGCCCTCTTTGTATCTACGTACCTTGCTGGCTGTCGAAGATGGTGAATGACTGAACTCTTGCAGAGCAGAGCCTGGGGAGCATCATATCTACTACAAGTCAATCTCACTCCTAGAAGTGGGCATAACACTGACTCTTGGGCAGGAGGAGGTGTAGTCTTAACAAGTGAAGGTTGGAACCAACAGCAAGTGTAGATATGGCCAGCCAATGATGTGCTACTACAGCACAAGGGGGGGACATCTGTTAACTAATTTTTATTTTTTTAACCTGTGGTTACAACTTTAGAGCTCAGTAGATTCTGCAAACTTCATGGTATGGACTTGATATATAGCTCAAAAGATAGGTCTCTCTGTGTGCTCTCTTTTGATACTAAAATATGTTTCATAGGTATAACTATGGACAAGTTACTAGACCCTAAAGCGGAGGGACTTCAAAAACCTGCACCCGAAAATCGCCGGAGAAAACCACTCCCAGTTGCGAAGTTCAAAAATATTATAAATGGTACGAGTGGCCTCTAGAGCAATACAAGGACCGTTTTGAGTATATAGGCGTTAAAAATTTATTACCTGGCCAAGCGCGCGGGTGGAAAATTGAAGGTGTTGAGTGTTGATTGTCGACGCCTTGTCCGATGGCTTCAATTTTCCACCCGCGCGCTTGACCAGGTAATAAATTTTTAACGTCTACTCAAAACGGTCCTTGTATGCTCTAGACTCTAGAGCTTCCTCTAGCCACTCGTACCATTTTTAATTTTTTTGCACTGGAGTGGTTTTGGACGGCGATTTTGGGGTGCAGGTTTTTGAGGTCCCTCCGCTTTAGGGTCTAGTAACTTGCCTATAGTTATACCTATGAAGCATATCAAAAGAGAGCACACAGAGAGACCTATCTTTTGAGCTATATATCAAGTCCATACCATGAAGTTTGCAGAATCTACTGAGCTCTAAAGTTGTAACCTTACCACAGGTAAAAAATTTAAAAAATTAGTTAACAGATGTCCCCCCTATATTATAGTGAAGGCTGGAACCAACAGCAAGTGTAGATATGGCCAGCCAATGAAGTGGGACTAGAGCACTTAACAAGTGAAGGCTGGAACCAACAGCAAGTGTAGATATGGCCTGCCAATGATGTGCTACTACAGCACTTAACAAGTGAAGGCTGGAACCAACAGCTGTAGATATGGCCTGCTAATGATGTGCACTTAACAAGTGAAGGGTGGAACCAACAGCAAGTGTAGGTATGGCCAGCCAATGATGTGGTATTACAGCACTTGCATTTTTGGGGAAGACCACTGCACATGTATTTTTTTCTTTTTTCTTCTTGTAGTTACCACTTTATAACTCCATAGAATCCGTAAACTTGATGGTGTGGACTTGATATATAGCTCAAAAGCTATGTCTCTCTTTGTGCTCGCTGTTGATACTAAAATAATTTTCGTAAGTATAACTATAGCCAAGTTACTGGAGGAACCTAAAATAACTAACGACTGATTTTGTGGCATAAATATCTCCAGATTACAAAGTGCAAACGAGTTGAAATTAGCAGCAGTAGCTAGAGGCCGACTCTATGCAATGAGTGTTCTTATTAGGCGCTGAAATGTAAGTACAGTATACCCACGCATATCTGAACCTCGATTATCTGAACACTCGGTAAATTTTTATTTAAAACTGGTAAAGGTCGTCACGCTGCCAAATCGTTTACGTAAGTTGCACGTGCTATCTAGTTCAGTTTGCTTGGGCCAGTAAAAGGAAGAGGAAGAGAGTAATTTTTTTAAATCGAGTCAAAGATAACCATTCTAAGTAGTTAAATGCAATGCACCTTCTCATTCATGGATCAAACTCAATAATAAATCGATATGATGTTCAGAGATGCGTGCTCTAACTAAAGTGTATGACAAGGGGCATGCGCATGGTAAGGGGTCGCTAACATGTTAAGGGATCGCTATAACAGGGAGGTACATGATACAAGGTGTGTGCATGGAATGAATAGTTTAGATGGTTATTGTCTATCTCCCCCCAAGTCCTTCGTCAGGGGGACTGAACGAGTTAGGGAGCCTGTCCGTATCTTTGCGGGGGCTTTATGGTCCTCGTACTTCTCCGTAGGGTCTGGTCTGGGTTGGTGGGTTTGGGTGGTGGTGGTGGGATCTTGGCCAATGTTTTGGGGGCCAGTGGTGGTAGGTTGTCTCGGTGGTTCTGGGTGCCGTCGACAGCTGCGTATGTTCGGGTGGTGGCCGGCGTGGTAGTTGGCTGCCTCTGGGTTGTTGGTTCCAGAGAGCCAGGTAATGGTTGGCTGGTTGATGTAGCCAGGGTGATTGGTAGAGGTTGGCTGGGTGGTGGTGCCTGGGTGCCTGGTGATGAGTGGCTAGGTGGCGGTGCCGGGGTGCCTGGTGATGGGTGGCTAGGTGGCGGTGCCGGGGTGCCTGGTGATGGTAGGGGGTGGTCCGGTGGTGGGATGGGGAAGGTGTTCCTCCTGAGGTATTGGCGGTTGCGAGTGGTAAGTCTGCCGTTGCTGTCCATCCGGACTTGATACTGATGATACTGCATGACCTCTACCACCACGCCTGTGCTGTCCCATTTGGTTGGGTGGTGGCCGGTCTGGTTTTGCACCAGTACTCTGTCTCCGCGTATGAGGGGGGAGAGGTTTTTGGTGTGCTCCGTCCAGCGTTTCTTGCCCAGGGATTGGCGCTTCTCTAGTGCTGTTAGCCTTATCTGTTGGGTAGCACCTTCCTGGGTCGGCTGTTGAAGTCGTGTTGGGAGGGTAGGTAGCAGGTCTCTGGTTGGGCGGCCAAAGAGGCACATGGCCGGTGACGTCCTCGTGTCAGGGCAGGGGCAGTTCCTGTAGGTCAGGAGTGCCTTAAAGAAGGCTGACTTCAGGGCGCCCCCTGGGTCTGTGTTCCCGGTGATGAGTCGCTTGACGGTTTTGACCCCTGTTTCGGCGCGGTTGTTCGCGTGGGGGTGGTATGCCGAGGATGTCCTGTGGTGGACCCCCCAGCTAGCCAGCAGATCTTTTGTTGCGTGGGCGGTGAATTCGGGTCCTCCATCTGTTGTGAGCGTGGCTGGGATGCCAAAGGTTGCAAAGGTCTCCCTGAGTACCTGTATGAGGCCTGTGGCTCCGCTGCTCGCCTGCGATACGATGGGCCATCCCGAGAAGCGATCCACCAGTACGAGGTAGACGGATCCTTCGTGGTGGAAGAAGTCTGCGTGTAGGTGCTCGAACGGGTGGTCCGCCTCCTCAGGGGTTATTGGTGGCATGTGGGGTTGAGAGGGGGCATTCCCGTTGCAGATGTGGCATCTGCTCCTTGTGGCGGCGATATCTGCTGTCAGGCCTGGCCAGTATATGGATGCTTTCGCCCTGGCTGTCATCCCGCTTGTCCCTTGGTGTGCAGTGTGCAGGGTGGCAAGGCATGCTTGCCGTAGGGAGGAGGAGATGATGAGACGGTCGCCCAGACATACCACGTCGTCGACTATTGTGAGGTCGGTTATCACAGGAAAATACGCCTGTATCCCCACTGGGAGCAAGTCACGTTTGTTGGGGGGTCCTGCTTCTATGACCAGCATAAGGTCCTGGAGGGACTGGTCTGCCGTGGTGGCTGTCTGAAGCTGTTCCCAGTTGATGGGGGTGGCTGAGATCGCTGCGCACATTGCTGAGGAGAGGCCGTCGTCGTCTGCGAGGGCAAGGGTGGAGCAGTTCGGGCCGGGGGCTGGCAGGTCATCTGGCAGGTGGAGTCTGGCGGGTGTCCTTGTCCCAGATGGGTGACGTGACAGGGCATCACTGGTCAGGTTTCTGGCGCCCGGGATGTATACCATCCTGAAGCGGTACCTGAGGGTCTTCTCTTTGAGATTCCTCAGGCGGGGATTCGGGATGTCCTCCAGGCACCTGTCCCCGAATAGCTTTAGCAGTGGTTTGTGGTCCACCGCTACTGTCAGGTCCCGGCACCCGAGTACAAAGTGCCTGGCTTTGTCAAGCCGTCGGCTACGGCTAGGGCCTCCCCTTCCACAGGGGCGTATCGAGACTCTGCTGCATGAGTGAATCTCGACCCCACCAAGGTGACGCGCCAGCCGTCCCGGCAACAGAAAGGATCGCGGGACGGGCACTGGCAGTGTTTCTGTGTGAGCCAGAAGCCAATCCCGTCCTTGCTCCAGTCTGTCGCCAGGCAGGTGGGACGCCCCTTGTCGAAGATCTCTACTCCCGCTCGGATGCTCTCGCATATGTGTTGTTTGGACGCGGCGAGGGCTTCGGTCAGCTGATCTGACCATTGGAAGGGGGTGGAGGGCTTCAGGAGATCCCTGAAGGGGAGCATGGTTGCCGTCATGGCGAAGGTGTAGGAAATTTGGTTTACGAGGCCAAACCATGCTCTGATGTCAGTGATGTTTGTTGGGGTGGGGAATTCCTTGATGGCCGCCGTGAATTTGTCAGCGGGGCGGACCTCTGTGGGGGTGACTGTGAACCCCGCGAACTCCACTTCGTCTTCTGCAAAGCGGAACTTCGTTGGGTTCAGGGTGATGCCGTTCGTGGCACAAATGTGCAGCCACCGCACTGCCTGATAGAAGGATCCCTCTATGTCATCTGCCCATAGCAGGGCATCATCGATGCACTTGGTCTTGTTGGTTACATTGGTAATGAGGGCGTCGTACCGTGCCGTGTAGGCGTCTCCCGAGGCGTTGTAGCCTTGTGGGGCCGTCAGGTAGCGGTACCTCCCCCAGGGTGTGATAAACGTGGTGTAATGTTTGTCTCCCTCAGCTAGGGCCACGGAGTGGTAGCCGTTCCACGCGTCGAAGATTGTTTTCTTCGTCATTCGTGGGATGGCCCTGGCCTGGTGGAAGGGTGAAGGGCAGTGGTGGGTCTCCCGGGTGGCGTGCTGGTTGAGGGGTTGGAAGTTTATGGTCCTCCTGAGCGCCCCCGTTCTTCTTGGTGCAGATCACCATTCGGTGGCACCAAGTGACGGGCGTGCCCAGGGGGACCTTTTCCAGCACGCCGAGCCGGACATCCCTGACCAGCCCTGCCTTCACCTCCTCCTACCAGTGAATAGGTATGGTGATGGGTGTGTGGCACGGTTTGGGGACAGCGTTGGGGTCGATCTTCAGTGAGAGAGGGGGGCCGGACATCATAGGCAGAGGCTGGTGTTCGCACGTGTTGAATGCGCTGGATGCGTAGAGGTTGAGGAGATACTTCTCCAGCTTCTGTCTGTTTCCCTCTGTGGCTGGGAATGGCAGTGTCGTGGGCCTATCTGGTGGTGGGGATCTGGTGGGGCAGGAGCATGGGCGAGCCGCAGGTTGTGTCTGAGGTGCTGGTGGTTTGGCCTGCCGAGTTAGTGGTGGGTTTGTCCCGGTGGTTCCGGTGTCCCTAATCAGTGCCAGTGGTTGGCTGGTGATCTTGCCGTTCGGGGCTGGTGAACGCAGCGGGAATCCCAGATTAATTAGTCCCAGGTCGCTGCATGCTGACATGCTGAGGTAAAGCTTGGTGGCTACGGGACTAAAGTACACCATTTGCCTCGTTTCCTTGTCTGTGTCTCTGGCTCTGATCCTGGTGAGTGCGGCTCCCATGATGGGCATGGGGTTGCCACTGGCAGAGTTCATGGTGAGGGAGCTTGGGATGAGGTCTTGTACACTGAGGTTGAGGCCACGCATGAGGGTGGGGCCTGCCAAGCAACTCTGGCAGCCGGTGTCGGCGAGGGCACTTGTGGTGAGGTTTCGCCGCTCTCTCCTGACGGTTTGCCCGTGGGTCTGGAAGTCTGCTCGATGGGTGGAGACGATGACGTTGAGGGTTGGTTGTGGTGGTGAGCGACGCTGTGCCCAGGTTTGGGATGCCTGGTCCCAGGTTTGGTGTGGCAGGGTGCCTTCCGTCATGTCGCTGACCATTTCCTGGATGGCACTCTCTTGCTCTGCTGTCTGCCAACACATCTGTGATGTGTGGTTGGGGCGGCCGCAGGATTGGCAAGTTTTGCCAAATGCAGGGCATTGGGTCCTCCTGATGGCCGTCCTTGCTCTGGTGCCATGGCCTTGGCGGCCGCAGAAGTAGCATGCTGTCTTGCTGTTCGGATGTGGGGTGGGCGTAGTTGTGGGCCATATGGGCGTGGCTGACCGGTTGGGTTTGGAGTGCGTGGCTTTGGGTGGTGGGTGCTGCCGCTGGAGCTTATACCCACTATGCAGTGCATCCCCCTGGTCTGCCTCATCATTGATGGCACTGTTGCTAGCTTGGGGTGGGGTAGTCATTGTGGTAAATGATTGCTTGCCTATGACCCTCACCATTATAAACTGTACCAGCTCCTCGACTGTCTGGTCTTTGTCTGGCTCCCTCAACAGGTCCGCCTGGATGTCGGGGTCGGCGAGGCCGACGCACAGTTGGTCCGCCACTCTGTCCTCGCTCTGGCTGTTGACTATCGCACAGCCCGTGCATTTTCGGTCGAATCGACACACCTCGGCCTGGCCTCGCAGGCGGGCCACGAACGACCTGACGGTTTCGCCCCTGTCTTGAGTCATCCTAGAGAGCGTCACTCTGGCTGCCCTCTTGTTCTCCTCCTGCACTGCCATAGCTCTGATGGCTGCCAGGAGGTCTGGCTCTGTGTATTCCCTGAGGGGCGTGGGGCTGGTGGCGTTCATGGTGACGTCCCGGCGGAGCTTGGGGTCTAGGCATGCCAGCAGCTGGATGGTGATATGTGGGGCAGCCAGGCTGGCTGCCTGCGAGTACTCTTTCCACCGGTTCAGGAAGTACTGCCACCCTTTTGAGGTTTCTCCGGCTGATAGCTCTGGTCTGGGGATTTGGGTGGGCTTGAAGGAGGCTGCCTGACTGTGGTCCATCGAGATGTGGCCTGTCATGATGGCTACTGCCATTCCTGGTTCTGTCCCCTCCGCTATGGTGAAGGGGCAGCCGGCTTTGGGGCAGTTCGCTGCCATAAGGTGGGCGGGCGTTAATTGGAGAAGTGAAAATCGGTCTCCAAAGCGTCCTAACCTCTAGTCAGCACTCCTGCTGGTGAGGCACACTGTCTAGCTGGATATACTAGAGAGTTAGAGCACGCATAGTTAAATGCAATGCACCTTCTCATTCATGGATCAAACTGGATAATAAATCGATATGATTTTCAGAGATGCGTGCTCTAACTAAAGTGTATGACAAGGGGCATGCGCATGGTAAGGGGTCGCTAACATGGTAAGGGATCGCTATAACAGGGAGGTACATGATACAAGGTGTGTGCATGGAATGAATAGTTTAGATGGTTATTGTCTACTAAGCAAGATATCAAATGGAGCCAGTCTAGCCGGACTAGCGAGAGTAAGGTGTAGGGAAGTTGACAGTAACGGAGATAAAAAAGAACGAAGCCAAACTTCGAGAGTTCGCAGGCAACCTTGACTGTCGGGGGATAAGTTCAGCTCGCAAAGTCATGTACTTTGCTAAAGACAAACAACTAGAAAATGCTTTATATCTGTGGTTTGTTCAGAAAAGGGGGCAAGACACTCCAGTCAGTGGGCCATTGCTCAGAGAAAGTGAATATAAATAATATGAAAAAATATGTATGTAAAACAGCATGCCAGTTACTGAGGACCTAAATCCTTCTAGTACCAGGAAGTGAGCTTCTTATTATCCAAAGGACATGCAGATTAAAAGGATTGAAAATAGTTCCAACGTGATTCAGCATTCTAATTACATTCATGAATTAATTACATTCATGAATTTATAATTAATAGTGTTTTTTTGCATATCCGAACTTTTTGCTTATCCGAACTACCTTGGGTCCCAACGAGTGATAAGAGAGGGTCTACTGTACGTGGTCAAGCGGCGCAGGTGGAAAATTAATTTCGTTAATAATCCATAAAACTCATTTTCCACCCACGTCCTTGACCACGTACTTACATTTTAGTGCCTAATGAAAACACTCAGTAGAGCTTCCTAGCCACTGGTGCTAATTTCTAATTCGTAGCTTATAAGAGCATCTAGTGTGAGCTTATGAGAGCATCTAGTGTGAGCTTATAAGAGCATCTAGTGTGAGTATCACTTTGCAATCTGGAGATATTTATGCGGCAAAATCAGGCATTCAGGTTTTGAAGTTCCCTCCACTTTAGGTCCAGTAACTTGGCTATAGCAATACCTATGGAAAATATTTTAGTATTAAAAGAGAGCACACAGAGAGACATATCTTTTGAGCTATATATCAAGTCAATACCATGAAGTTTACAGAATCTACGGAGCTATAAAGTGGTAACCACACTTTTTTTTTTTTTTTTTTAATTAAAAAGATGGTGCTGTACCCTGGAACCAACAGCAAGTGTAGGTAACTCTGTCTAAGCCAAAATCAGCTTTCCTGCTGTCTCCCACTCGCGAAGAGTATAATTAAGAGCTGTAGGTTTAAATACTTTAACAATATAAACATAAATAAATAGTGCTAAATAATCATACACTAGTCTCAAACCAATAAGTATGTCTCAAAGCTAAACTAGCTCAGTTTACGCTATACGTCTAAAACTCGCTATCTCTGTTCGCTCGCTCCTCGCTCCTCTCTGTAGCCATACACGTGAGCATCAAATGATGGCCATGCATGTGAGAATCACATGATAGTCATGTATGTGAGCATCACATGATAGCTGTGCACGTGAGCATTACATGATAGCTGTGCATGTGAGCATCACATGATATCCATACATGTGAGCATCACATGATAGCCGTGCATGTGAGTATCACATGATAGTCATGCATGTGTGCATCACATATTAGCTGTGCATGCATGTGGTGTGATTTCTGGTAAATATAGCATAAATCCTGGCACTTATTGCATAGTCAGCAATAAAATAGGCTCTTAAATTATGGCCACGTGCAAAGGTAATGAATCTCCTATAGGCACGAATCTTTGTATCTACATACCTTGCTGGCTGTCGAAGATGGTGAACGACTGAACTCTTGCAGAGCAGAGCCTGGGGAGCTTCATATCTACTACAAGTCAATCTCACTCCTAGAAGTGGGCGTAACACTGACTCTTGGGCAGGAGGTGTAGTCTTAACAAGTGAAGACTGGAACCAACAGCAAGTGTAGATTGGCCAGCCAATGATGTGCTACTACAGCACTTAACAAGTGAAGGCTGGAACCAACAGCAAGTGTAGATATGGGTGGGCCAATGTTTACAATATGCACTTATATCTATGGAAATATTTAGTTTCATATTTGACACTTACATGCACAATATATGTCTGTGTGTGAAGTTGGAAAGGGTCAACAGTGCAATTTTCAAAAGGTTTGATAATGTCACTAATGAGATAGCTTTGACTATCAATCGGGTCATGAAACTGGATGCACAGGACCAGGCATCTATGCTGGAGGTTATTGCAGACTAGTTCACTCTCCCCACTCTTGATGATGAGCTTGATGAAGAGAATTTTGATGAGTTGGAATGTTGCAGTAAGAAGACATACAAAATACAATTCTTATAATTACAACATGGACATTACAATCACAACATACATTAGCAAGCTTGGAGGAAGATTGGGGCTGCCACATGGAGGATGAAGGTCACCATACTGAGGATTGTGGACATGATGGGAATGGGGGTTATGAAGATCATCGTATAATACACTGACTTTATTATTCAAATAAAAGCTTTACATGGCCATATTCAGTGTATACCTAGTTAGTACCTATGAATTAACTGCCACCTGCCTTATAGCTAGTAATGTATGGTAGTTATTGCTTGCTATCTACTAGACTGCTTGCTAGCTAATTTTGTAGTTAGATGACCAGTTGCTTGCTAGAGGACTAGCTAGCTATTTTTCTAGCTTGTTGCTTTTGCTAGTTACTAACCAATGACAATCAGGTAAACTATAGATGCTAGTCTCTATCCCAAAGCTTATAGCAACCTAGGAGGTTTAGCTAGCTAGCCTTGTTTTTCTTGTTATTTGTTTTAAAGTTACGACCACAGCTAGTAGCTATGCATACTAAGACTTACCTCAGCTACATGTAGAGTTTCAAGACCCTTCTCCTCACTTTAGCAGTCGTTTGAGTAGCGCTTTCATCCGAAGCGCTCGAAGTAAACTTGCACCAAAGCATCCGTCTTTCCCAATTGTTTTTAATTATGACGTCATTGAATAACACGGAGATACGCGCGGAAGTATACGGAAGTTTATTTTTTTATTTTTTTATTTAATTGCATTTTGTTCGAGGCGTTTTTCTCACAATCAGCGTCCCTGACGGGATGAAAGAAAAGCCCCTGTAACTTCCAAGTCATAATGTTTTACTAAAGTTACTTCAAGATTTTTATAAGTATTTTTTATAGCTCTTTCACATAAAACAATAAAATGAAAACAATTTTTTTCCCCATAAGGCGCAGATCCTGTCACATATTACCTGGTCAAGCCCGGTGGGTGGAAAATTGTAGGCGTTAACAATCAACGCCTTCAGTTTTGCACCCACGTGTCTGACCAGGTAATAAATTTTTAACGCCTATTTCAAACGGTCATTGTATGCTCTAGAGTCTAGAGGCCACTCGTACCATTTTTTTTTGGTACTTCGCAACTCGAGTGGTTTTGGACGGCGATTTTGGGGTGCAGGTTTTTGAGGTCCCTCCGCTTTAGGGTCTAGTAACTTGCCTATAGTTATACCTATGAAACATATTTCAAAAGAGAGCACACAGAGAGCCCTATCTTTTGAGCTATATATCAAGGCCATACCATGAAGTTTGCAGAATCTACTTAAAGTTGTAACCACAGGTAAAAAATATATATAATTTGTCCACCGTTCCCCCTTAGTGGGTATCCCCTGGCAGACATTGCCTGGTGCCACACACATTAACCCTGGTGCATGTGTAAGAGGTGAATTGCTTGAGTGTAGTGTGCTAGTGACACCTCAATGTGTGTGCATCACCTGACCAGGTTCCAGCAGTGAGCCTCGGATTGAAGACAAGCAAGCACTAGTCTCCTCTGCTACTTCTGCCACTGCGACATCAGATCATGGAGTGAGTGTGTTGAATATTGCTTGATGATTACTCTGTGTGTGCGAGTGTGTTCAAGTATTTGTGTTTGCCCTATAAGTAGATGGTGGGTGTGTGCAGTGAGTTGTTGATTATAATATGTTGATCTTGTTGGCCTAAGGAAGTATTGTAAGATGCACCACCAACTATGTCAGACTAACTGTGTAGCATGAGTATACCTGCTTGTCTCTGAGGCTGGCCATGTACAGTAAGATCACAAGGTTATGAGTGTCTGTGTTGCTTGCAGTCATCCTTAAAGTGATATGTTGATTGTTCTCTGACAGGCTGACTATTCTGACAAGCAAGACGATATCTCAGATATTGGTGGAAAAGTTTGTCAGCCGAGTGAAAGTGTGACTCACAGCAAGGCACGCGAAGGTGACCTTCCAGGAGTAATGGCTGCCATGAAGAATGAAGGATACAACCCTCTGGTGATTAGTAAACAATACACAATTATTACCACATCACATGATAGCCGTGCATGTGTGCATCACATGATAGTCATGCATGTGTGCATCACATGATAGCCATACATGTGATCATCACATGATAGTCATGCATGTGTGCATCACAAGATAGATGTGCATGTGTGCACACATGATAGCCGTGCATATGAGCATCACATGATAGCTGTGCATGTGAGCATCACATGATAGCCATGCATGTGAGCATCACATGATAGTCATGCATACAGTATGTGCATCACATGATAGCCATGCATGTGTGCATCACATGATAGCCGTACATGTGAGCATCACATGATAGCTGTGCATGTTAGCATCACATGATAACCGTGTATATGAGCATCACATGATAGCCGTGCATGTGAGCATCACATGATAGCCATGCATGTGAGTATCACATGATAGTCATGCATATGTGCATCACATGATAGCCGTACATGTGAGCATCACATGATAGCTGTGCATGTGAGCATCACATGATATTCGTACATGTGAGCATCACTTGATAGTCATGCATGTGTGCATCACATGATAGTCATGCATGTGTGCATGATATCTGTAAACATGAGCATCACATGATATTCGTACATGTGAGCATCACATGATAGTTATGCATGTTTGCATCACATGATAGCCGTACATGTGAGCATCACATGATAACCGTGCATGTGAGCATCACATGAAAGTCATGCATATGTGCATCACATGATAGCCGTGCATGTGCACATCACATGATAGTCATGAATATTTGCATCACATGATGGCCGTACATGTGAGCATCACATGACAGCCGTGCATGTGTGCATCACATGATATCTGTACATGTGAGCATCACATGATAGTTGTGCATGTGTGCATCACATGATAGCCATGCACGTGTGCATCATATCTGTACATGTGAGCATCACATGATATTCATACATGTGAGGATCACATGCTAGCCGTACATGTGAGCAGCACATGATAGTCATGCATGTGTGCATCACATGATAGCCATACATGTGAGCATCACATGATAGCCGTGCATGTGAGCATCATATGATACATGTTTCTGTACATGTGAGAATCACATGATAGTCATGCATATGTGCATCACATGATAGCTGTACATGTGAGCATCACATGATAGTCATGCATCTGTGCATCACATGATATCTGTACATGTGAGCATCACATGATAGCCATGCATGTGAGCTTTACATGATAGCCGTGCATGTGAGCATCACATGATAGCTGTGCATGTGAACATCACATGATACATGTATCTGTACATGTGAGAATCACATGATAGTCATGCATATGTGCATCACATGATAGCCATGCATGTGAGCATCACATGATAGTCATGCATCTGTGCATCACATGATATCTGTACATGTGAGCATCACATGATAGCCATGCATGTGAGCTTTACATGATAGCCGTGCATGTGAGCATCACATGATAGCTGTGCATGTGAACATCACATGATAGCTGTGCATGTGAGCATAACATGATAGCCATACACGTGAGCATCAAATGATGGCCATGCATGTGAGAATCACATGATAGTCATGTATGTGAGCATCACATGATAGCTGTGCACGTGAGCATTACATGATAGCTGTGCATGTGAGCATCACATGATATCCATACATGTGAGCATCACATGATAGCCGTGCATGTGAGTATCACATGATAGTCATGCATGTGTGCATCACATATTAGCTGTGCATGCATGTGGTGTGATTTCTGGTAAATATAGCATAAATCCTGGCACTTATTGCATAGTCAGCAATAAAATAGGCTCTTAAATTATGGCCACGTGCAAAGGTAATGAATCTCCTATAGGCACGAATCTTTGTATCTACATACCTTGCTGGCTGTCGAAGATGGTGAACGACTGAACTCTTGCAGAGCAGAGCCTGGGGAGCTTCATATCTACTACAAGTCAATCTCACTCCTAGAAGTGGGCGTAACACTGACTCTTGGGCAGGAGGTGTAGTCTTAACAAGTGAAGACTGGAACCAACAGCAAGTGTAGATTGGCCAGCCAATGATGTGCTACTACAGCACTTAACAAGTGAAGGCTGGAACCAACAGCAAGTGTAGATATGGGTGGGCCAATGTTTACAATATGCACTTATATCTATGGAAATATTTAGTTTCATATTTGACACTTACAGTACATCTTTAAAGATTATTTCTCCTATTAATGTGTGCATTTCTTAAATAAACAGCCACTTCCAGAACCTTCCCCTGGAGCCAGTGCTGAGCCTCAACCAGAAAGACAGTCTGCCTCTCCTAGACCCAGTACAGAGGATGTGTCTTCAGAAGGTAAAGTTGAGAATGTTCCCAACCGACTGGTCATTACAGTGTGAGTGCTGGCTGGTGCACACTTACTGCTCCCTCTAGTCATTACAGTGATACTGTCCTCCCCCATAGATTGGTTCACACAGAAGGAGCCTAGTGAGACTGTCCTCCCTCATAGATAGTTTCACACAGAAGGAGTCCAGTGAGACTGTTCTCCCCATAGATAGGTTCACACAGAAGGAGCCTAGTGAGACTGTCATCCCCCATAGATAGGTTCACACAGAAGGAGCCTAGTGAGACTATCCTCCCCCATAGATAGTTCACACAGAAGGAGCCTAGTGAGACTGTCCTCTCCATAGATAGGTACACAGAGAAGGAACCCAGTGAGACTGCTCATAGATAGGTTCACACAGAAGGAGCCTAGTGAGACTATCCTCCCCCATAGATACATGTAGTTCACACAGAAGGAGCCTAGTGAGACTGTCCTCCCCGTACATAGGTTCACACAGAAGGAGCCTAGTGAGACTGTCCTCCCCATACATAGGTTCACACAGAAGGAGCCTAGTGAGACTGTCCTCCCTCATAGATAGGTTCACACAGAAGGAGCCTAATGAGACTGTCCTCCCTCATAGATAGGGTAACATAGAAGGAGCCTAGTGAGACTGTCCTCCCTCATAGATAGGGTAACACAGAAGGAGCCTAGTAGTGAGACTGTCCCCCATTATGGATAGCTTCACACAGAAGGAGCCTAATGAGACTGTCCTCCCTCATAGATAGGGTAACACAGAAGGAGCCTAGTGAGACTGTCCTCTCTCATAGATAGGTTCACACAGAAGGAGTCTAGTGAGACTGTCCTCCCTCATAGATAGGTTCACACAGAAGGAGCCTAGTGAGACACTTCTCCCTCATAGATAGGTCCACACAGAAGGAGCCTAGTGAGACTGTCCTCCCCCATTGATAGGTTTACACAGAAGGAGCCTAGTGAGACTGTCCTCCCTCATAGATAGTTTCACACAGAAGGAGCCTAGTGAGACTCTTCTCCCTCATAGATAGGTCCACACAGAAGGAGCCTAGTGAGACTGTCCTCCCCCATTGATAGGTTCACACAGAAGGAGTCTAGTGAGACTGTCCTCCCTCATAGATAGGTTCACACAGAAGGAGCCTAGTGAGACACTTCTCCCTCATAGATAGGTCCACACAGAAGGAGCCTAGTGAGACTGTCCTCCCCCATTGATAGGTTTACACAGAAGGAGCCTAGTGAGACTGTCCTCCCTCATAGATAGTTTCACACAGAAGGAGCCTAGTGAGACTCTTCTCCCTCATAGATAGGTCCACACAGAAGGAGCCTAGTGAGACTGTCCTCCCCCATTGATAGGTTCACACAGAAGGAGTCTAGTGAGACTGTCCTCCCTCATTCATGTAGATAGGTTCACACCGAAGGAGCCTAGTGAGACTGTCCTGCCTCATAGATAAGTTCACACAGAAGGAGCCTAGTGAGACTCTTCACCCTCATAGATAGGTTCACACAGGAGCCTAGTGAGACTGTCCTCCCCCATAGATATGTTCACACAGAAGGAGCCTAGTAAGACGGTCTTCTTCCATAGAAGGAACTTTATCTGACCATGGCTGTAGCCAGAGCTTATAAACATACAAGCTAGGGTTTTCCGTGGTGTGTGCTCACCTGGAAATTATTTTTACCCTAGCTACACAGTCACTAGGTATGCATTCTGTGGGTAGTTAAGTGTGAGCAGAGAACTGTCATCAGTGCATCATTTCAGAGTGAGTCATTCATTCAATAGGAATATGATGGGAGAAAAATAATTGTTTCATTTGCCTCACTCTGGCTACAGTGCTGCCCCTTCTAGTTTAGCAAACCTCCTCCCCACCCCATCAATTACCCCCTCCTCCCTCTGCTGGCCCCTCTTGGCAAGACAATGTTGGCACATAATATGTAACTGAGACTCCACCCACTTACATGCACAATATGTGTGTGTGTGTGTGTGTGTGCAGATTTGAAGAAATCTGAAGAGAACATAGGCAAAGACAACATAGGTAAGGGAGACGAGGAAAGTGTCCTCAAGGGCGGGAGGGAGGTGTGTAGTTGAGACTCCACCCACATACTTGTAGCTCAATATGTACCATATTTGCTGGGATATAAGTCTCACCTGGGTTTAGGTCACACCCACAAATCTACTTAGCACTGTATTACATAGTTGGGCATAGAAGTTGTTCTTACCAGCAAAAGAAATAGCAAGTTGGCAGCTTGAAACTAGTGGTGAAGCTAATGCACTTCTCAGAGCTGAGGCCAACTGAAATTCCCTCTGTTGTGAGGAGTTCACTGATAGCTACTAGCTGTACGTGGGGAGGAACAGCGACCTGGACTAGTTCTCCACTGACGTAGACACAATTATCCAAGCCAGTAGTGAGTGACTCCATGCAGTGTCTATGAGGTTTAGCCAACCGGATGGGTCATGAGATATCGACAGACAGAGACTCGGAACAAAGATAATTTATTTTAAAATCGACAAGAATAATATTGATTTGACTGGTCCAAATACAACGAAAACTGTAGCATACACATGTACATGAAGACCACAATGAGATGACCCTTTACCATATACCTCAATGAGCAAGTCTCTCTCTAGTCACGGAGAGAATGGCCCTACTGTCATTGCCTACTCTTTAATCAAGTCTCTCTCTGGTCAAGGAGGGAATGGCACTAGAGACTTCGGCTCCATAGTCACTACAGTCATTGCAACCACAAACACTTAGTGGGGGGCGACAGTTGCAAATTTTATAAAAAATTTTTAAACCTGTGGTTACAACTTTAGAGCTCAGTAGATTCTGCAAACTTCATGGTATGGCCTTGATATATAGCTCAAAAGATAGGTCTCTCTGTGTGCTCTCTTTTGATACTAAAAATATGCTTCATAGGTATAACTATAGGCAAGTTAGACCTTAAAGCGGAGGGACCTCAAAAACCTGCACCCCAAAATTGCCGGGAAAAACCACTCCGGGTTCCCAAGTGCTAAAGACCTCTAATTGTTACCAGTGGCTAGAGGAAGCTCCTAGAGCATACAATGACCTTTCGTTAAAAATATATGTGATAGGATCTGCGAAAAACGTGCCTTATGACCAAATAGTACTTTTCTCAATAATACAAGTTTTAGAGCCTATTGTCATACACTATGAAATTTGACTTTTTGGGGTATTTATTATCTAGGGTCTTTCTCCTAACTGGTCAGAAAATTTTAAGCCTTCAATCCCTCTCACTCAGAAGTTACAGCAGTTAGAACTGGACTGACCAAACGTTAGCTACGTACGCGGGGAATAATAATTATTACGTAATAGGGACTTTCCCTTTTTATAATAACATTCATAGTTTGTAGTTGGAAAGGGTCAACAGTGCAATTTTCAAAAGGTTTGATAATGTCACTAATGAGATAGCTTTGACTATCAATCGGGTCATGAAACTGGATGCACAGGACCAGGCATCTATGCTGGAGGTTATTGCAGACTACTTCACTCTCCCCACTCTTGATGATGAGCTTGATGAAGAGAATTTTGATGAGTTGGAATGTTGCAGTAAGAAGACATACAAAATACAATTCTTATAATTACAATCACATGGACATTACAATCACAACATACATTAGCAAGCTTGGAGGAAGATTGGGGCTGCCACATGGAGGATGAAGGTCACCATACTGAGGATTGTGGACATGATGGGAATGGGGGTTATGAAGATCATCGTATAATACACTGACTTTATTATTCAAATAAAAGCTTTACATGGCCATATTCAGTGTATACCTAGTTAGTATCTATGAATTAACTGCCACCTGCCTTATAGCTAGTAATGTATGGTAGTTATTGCTTGCTATCTACTAGACTGCTTGCTAGCTAATTTTGTAGTTAGATGACCAGTTGCTTGCTAGAGGACTAGCTAGCTAGCTTGTTGCTTTTGCTAGTTACTAACCAATGACAATCAGGTAAGCTATAGATGCTAGTCTCTATCCCAAAGCTTATAGCAACCTAGGAGGTTTAGCTAGCTAGCCTTGTTTTTCTTGTTATTTGTTTTAAAGTTACGACCACAGCTAGTAGCTATCTAGCTATGCATACTAAGACTTACCTCAGCTACATGTAGAGTTTCAAGACCCTTCTCCTCACTTTAGCAGTCGTTTGAGTAGCGCTTTCATCCGAAGCGCTCGAAGTAAACTTGCACCAAAGCATCCGTCTTTCCCAATTGTTTTTAATTATGACATCATTGAATAACACGGAGATACCCGCGGAAGTATACGGAAGTTAATTGAATTTTGTTCGAGTCACAATCAGCGTCCCTGACGGATGAAAGAAAAGCCCCTGTAACTTCCAAGTCATAATGTTTTACTAAGTCACTTCAAGATTTTTATAAGTATTTTTTATAGCTCTTTCACATAAAACAATAAAATGAAAACAATTTTTTCCCCCATAAGGCGCAGATCCTGTCACATATTACCTGGTCAAGCGCGGTGGGTGGAAAATTGTAGGCGTTAACAATCAACGCCTTCAGTTTTGCACCCACGTGTCTGACCAGGTAATAAATTTTTAACGCCTATTTCAAACCGTCATTGTATGCTCTAGAGTCTAGAGGCCACTCGTACCATATATTTTTTTGTACTTCGCAACTCGAGTGGTTTTGGACGGCGATTTTGGGGTGCAGGTTTTTGAGGTCCCTCCGCTTTAGGGTCTAGTAAAGTTCTTGCCTATAGTTATACCTATGAAACATATTTCAAAAGAGAGCACACAGAGAGCCCTATCTTTTGAGCTATATATCAAGGCCATACCATGAAGTTTGCAGAATCTACTTAAAGTTGTAACCACAGGTAAAAAATATATATAATTTGTCCACCGTTCCCCCTTAGTGGGTATCCCCTGGCAGACATTGCCTGGTGCCACACACATTAACCCTGGTGCATGTGTAAGAGGTGAATTGCTTGAGTGTAGTGTGCTAGTGACACCTCAATGTGTGTGCATCACCTGACCAGGTTCCAGCAGTGAGCCTCGGATTGAAGACAAGCAAGCACTAGTCTCCTCTGCTACTTCTGCCACTGCGACATCAGATCATGGAGTGAGTGTGTTGAATATTGCTTGATGATTATTCAGTGTGTGCGAGTGTGTTCAAGTATTTGTGTTTGCCCTATAAGTAGATGGTGGGTGTGTGCAGTGAGTTGTTGATTATAATATGTTGATCTTGTTGGCCTAAGGAAGTATTGTAAGATGCACCACCAACTATGTCAGACTAACTGTGTAGCATGAGTATACCTGCTTGTCTCTGAGGCTGGCCATGTACAGTAAGATCACAAGGTTATGAGTGTCTGTGTTGCTTGCAGTCATCCTTAAAGTGATATGTTGATTGGTCTCTGACAGGCTGACCATTCTGACAAGCAAGACGATATCTCAGATATTGGTGGAAAAGTTTGTCAGCCGAGTGAAAGTGTGACTCACAGCAAGGCACGTGAAGGTGACCTTCCAGGAGTAATGGCTGCCATGAAGAATGAAGGATACAACCCTCTGGTGATTAGTAAACAATACACAATTATTACCACATCACATGATAGCCGTGCATGTGTGCATCACATGATAGTCATGCATGTGTGCATCACATGATAGCCATACATGTGATCATCACATGATAGTCATGCATGTGTGCATCACATGATAGATGTGCATGTGTGCACACATGATAGCTGTACATGTGAGCATCACATGATATTCATACATGTGAGAATCACATGATAGTCATGCATGTGTGCATCACATGATAGCCATGCATGTGTGCATCACATGATAGCCGTACATGTGAGCATCAGATGATAGTCATGCATGTGTGCACCACATGATAGCCGTGCATGTGAGCATCACATGATAGTCATGCATGTGTGCATCACATGATAGCTATGCATGTGAGCATCACATGATATCCATACATGTGAACATCACATGATAGCCATACATGTTAGCATCACATGATAGCCGTGCATTTGAGCATCACATGAAAGCCATGCATCACATGATAGTCAGGCATGTGTGCATCACACACGATAGCCATACGCATGCATGTGTTCTGATTTCTGTTAAATATAGCGTAAATTCTGGCACTTATTGCACAGTCAGCAATAAAGAAGGCTCTTAAATTAAGGCCCACGTGCAGAGGTAATGAATCGCCTATAGGCGTGAATCTTTGTATTTACATACCTTGCTGGCTGTCGAAGATGGTGAATGATGACTGAACTCTTGCAGAGCAGAGCCTGGGGAGCATCATATCTACTACAAGTCAATCTCACTCCTAGAAGTGGGCGTAACACTGACTCTTGGGCAGGAGGAGGTGTAGTCTTAACAAGTGAAGGCAACAGCAAGTGTAGATATGGCCAGCCAATGATGTGCTACTACACTCTTAACAAGTGAAGGCTGGAACCAACACCAAGTGTAGCCTGCCAATGATGTGGGTACTACTACAGAACTTGCATTTTTGGGGGGCGACTACTGCTCATGTATTTTCCCCCTTTTTCTTCTTGTGGTTACCACTATATGACTCCATAGAATCCGTAAACTTCATGGTGTGAACTTGATATATAGCTCAAAAGATAGGACTATCTTTGTGCTCTCCGTTGATGCTAAAGTATTTTTCGTAAGTATAACTATAGCCAAGTTACTTGAGCTACAAGTGGAGGGAACCTCAAAACCCCTAACAACTAATTTTGTGCATAAATATCTCCAGATTACAAAGTTCTAACGAGTTGAAATTAGCACCAGTGGCTAGAGGAAGCCAGACTCTATGCAATGAGTGTTTTCATTAAGCGCTAATATGTAAGTACATTATACCCTCGCATATCTGAACCTAACGCTCTGTACATTTTTATTAAAAAAACTGGTAATGGTTATCACTCTGCCAAATCGTTTACGTAAGTTGCACGTGCAAACTAGTTCAGTTTGCTTGTGCCAGCAATTAAGGAAGAGGCCAGCAAAAGGAAGAGTGTGATTTTGTCGATCGAGTCAAAGATAGCCATTCTAAGCAAGATATCAACTGGAGCCAGTCTAGCCGTACTAGCATAAGAGTAAGGCGTAGGGAAGTTGACAATAACGGAGATAAAAAAGAATGAAGCCAAACTTCCAGAGTTCGCAGGAAACCTTGACTGTCGGGGGATAAGTTCAGCTCACAAAGTCATGCGCCTTGCTAAAGACGAACAACTAGAAAATGCTTTATATCTGTGGTTTGTTCAGAAAAGCGGGCAAGACTCTCCAGTCAGTGGACCATTTCTCAGAGAAAATACAACATTATGAATATAAATAATATGAACAAATATGTATATAAAACCGCATGCCAGTTACTGAGGACCTAAATCCTTCTAGTACCAGGAAGTGAGCTTCTTATTATCCCAAGAACCTGCAGATTAAAAGGATATTGAAAATAGTTCCAACGTTATTCAGCATTTTAATTACATTCATGAATTTATAATTAATATTTTTGTATATCCGAACTTTTTGCTTATCCGAACTACCTTGGGTCCCAACGAGTTCAGATAAGAGAGGGTCTACTGTACGTGGTCAAGCGGCGCGGGTGGTAAATGAATTTCATTGATAATGCATAAAACTCATTTTCTACCAGCGCGCTTGACCACGTACTTACGTTTTAGCGCCTAATGAAAACACTCATTGCATAGAGTAGAGCTTCCTCTAGCTACTGGTGCTAATTTCAACTCGTTAGCATTTGCAATCTGGAGATATTTATGCGGCAAAATCAGGCACTCGGGTTTCGAAGTTCCCTCCACTTTAGGTCCAGTAACTTGACTATAGTTCTATAAAAAAAATTAGTATCAAAAGGGAACACACAGAGAGACCTATCTTTTGAGCTATAGATGTACAGTGGAACCTCTACTAACGGACATTCCCTATAGCGGACACCTACCTTATAACGGACAGGAGCACACGCACCAATTGGCTTTACTATTGAAATAGTACTCAGTCACCCTCCCTGTAACGGACACCTCTCAATTCCGGCTAACGGACAGCACCCAAAGCTCATCGTTGTAGAAATAAACCTCTTAACAGACAGTGGGTGGGGCCAGTACTGATCACGTGCGCATGCCAATTAATAATTATAATAACAATAAATGTTATGCATGAAACATAATTATTGTGAAATGCAGTAATATGGTAGTCTAAAGTAGGCCTCTTGCTTGAAGAGATGCTGTTATATCTCTTATTCTGTGCTGTGGTCCATACAAATGGTAGGTAGCTGGAACTTCAACTCCATATCCCGCTCCTCTGTTGACTCTGCCTCCTGTGACCTCAACAAATGCTTTATATTGCAGTCTCTCCTCAGGAACTGTGAGATTGTACAGGCAATGTTGTATGCAACATGACCTACAACTTTGCCGTCTTTGATTACGGCCACAGCAGACTGGTCCACGGCATTATCTGGCTCCCGTTTGAGTAGCAGAACTTCCCCAATGTGAGGTTTCCACACTTCTTTGTACACGTGGTGTCCTCTGATATAGGACTGAATCTGTGTCACACTCAAAGACATTGCACCACCACCAGGTCCACTATGACTACAGGCTTGGAAGCGATCTCACGCGCCAGGCGCACGAACTGCGTCAAGGCTATACCCATCTATCGAACGCGTGCTGGTTTAGCAGCTGCTTCATTCGAGTCATGGCTTCTTCGAGAAAGCGTAGATATCATCTCTCTTTACAGAAAAAGATTGAAGTTATCAAGGAAGCTGAGAAGAATGCTGGTGTTACTGTACGTTCACTTGGTGAACTCTTCGGCTGTGGAAAGACCCAAATTTCATATATTTTGAAAAACAAGGGATCTATTGTCACCTTGTATGAATCAAATGCTTCAAGCTCTTTGTCTCGTACAAACAAGAGATCTCGTGTGTCCGAATACTCGGAGATTAACGACGCTTTATATCAATGGTACCTCCTGGCATGCTCAAAGAACATTTACCCCTGTGGGCCCCAGCTTACTGAAAAAGCCAAGCAAATTGCTGTAATCCTGGACAAGGAGTTTAAGGGAAGCAATGGATGGTTAGAAAAGTGGAAGAAGCAATATAACATTAGAAGAGTGACTGTGTGTGGAGAATCAGGTGATGTACAAGGGGATACTGTTGAGTCATGGAAGGAGAGATTGCCCGAGATTTTGAGGGGATATGCAAAGGAAGATATCTATAACCTAGATGAAACAGGATGCTTTTGGAGGGCTCTTCCAGAGCAAGGATTTGCTCAGAAGGGGAAGAAGTGCAAGGGTGGGAAGAAGTGTAAGCAGAGGGTCACAGTGACTTTCATAGTGAATGGAGCTGGTGATAAGGAGACTCCTATTGTAATCTGGCAATCAGAAAACCCCAGGTGTTTTCGAGGTATGGATAAAAATTGTCTACCAGTCAAGTATTATCACCAGAAAAAAGCCTGGATGACAGGAGAAATCTTGGAAGTAGTATTGACCTCTTTTAACCGTAAAATGAGCATTAAAAAAGATCAATTTTGCTTTTTATGGATAATGCTGGTTGCCATCCAGAAAATTTAAAAGAAAAATATAGTAATATAAAAATAGTTTTTCTTCCACCAAATACATCTAAATTACAGCCACTAGACTTGGGGGATCATCCAGAACTTCAAGGTCCATTATCGTCGGCTTCTCCTTCGCTATGTGTTAGCCAAGATTGATGATTGCAGTTGTGCTTCTGAGATAACGAAGTGTATTAATGTACTAACTGCAATCAGGTGGATATCTCAGGCATGGAGTGAAGTAAAACCAGAAATGATATCTAAGTGCTTCAGAAGTGGTGGTTTTCTTAATAGTGAGTTGGATGTGACCAGCTTAAATGAAGAAGATCCTTTTCAAGACATTGATGCCGAATTTGTACTAGGTGCACTCATTTCAAAGACAATGGGCTCCAAGGGTAGTTGTTCACCTGATGAGTATGTCAACGGAGACAGCAATCTTCCTGTATGTACTGGGTTTGATGATGATACCTGGGAAGAAAGCAAGCCTTTCTGAACAGTCATCCATTGTTGAATGTGAGGAAGCACTTACAGATGGTGAAGACCTAGACCTACTACCACCTCCCCCCAAATTGAGAAACTATGGAGAAGCATTAGAGGAGGTGAGCATCACATGATAGCCGTACATGTTAGCATCACATGACCATGCATGTGAGCATCACATGATAGCCGTGCATGTGAGCATCACATGATAGCTGTGCATGTGAGCATCACATGATAGCCATGCACGTGTGCATGATATATGTAAACATGAGCATCACATGATATTCGCATCACATGATAGCTGTACATGTGAGCATCACATGATAGCCATGCATGTGAGCATCACATGATAGTCATGCATATGTACATCACATGATATCCATACATGTGAGTATCACATGATATTCATGCATATGTGCATCACATGATAGCCGTGCATGTGAACATCACATGATAGTCATGCACATGTGCATCACATGATAGCCGTACATATGAGCATCATATGATAACCGTGCATGTGAGCATCACATGATAGCCGTACATGTGAGCATCACATGATAACCGTGCATGTGAGCATCACATGATAGCTGTGCATGTGTGCATCACATGATATCTGTACATGTGAGCATCACATGATAGTTGTGCATGTGTGCATCACATGATATTTGTACATGTGAGCATCACATGATAGACATACATGTGAGCATCACGTGATAGTCATGCATATGTGCACAACATGGTAGCCGTATATGTGAGCATCACATGATAGATGTGCATGTGAGTATCACATGATACATGTATCTATACATGTTAGCATCACATGATAGTCATGCATATATGCATCACATGATAGACGTACATGTTAGCATCACATGATATCCGTACATGTGAGCATCACATGATATCCGTACATGTGAGCATCACATGATATCTGTACATGTGAGCATCACATGATAGCTGTGCATGTGTGCATCACATGATAAATGTATCTGTACATGTGAGAATCACATGATAGTCATGCAATAGTGCATCACATGATAGCCGTACACGTGAGCATCACATGATAGCCATGCATGTCAGCATCACATGATAGTCATGCATGTGTGAATCACATGATAGGCATGCATGTGTGTATCACATGATAGCCGTGCATGTCAGCATCACATGATAGTCATGCATGTGTGCATCACACACGTTAGCTGTGCATGCATGTGTTCTGATTTCTGGTAAATATAGCGTAAATACTGGCACTTATTGCACAGTCAGCAATAAAGTAGGCTCTTAAATTATGCCCTCTTTGTATCTACGTACCTTGCTGGCTGTCGAAGATGGTGAATGACTGAACTCTTGCAGAGCAGAGTCTGGGGAGCATCATATCTACTACAAGTCAATCTCACTCCTAGAAGTGGGCATAACACTGACTCTTTGGCAGGAGGAGGTGTAGTCTTAACAAGTGAAGGCTGGAACCAACAGCAAGTGTAGATATGGCTAGCCAATGTGGTGCTACTACAGAACTTAACAAGTGAAGGCTGGAACCAACAGCAAGTGTAGGTATGGCCAGCCAATGATGTGGTATTACAGCACTTAACAAGTGAAGGCTGGAACCAACAGCAAGTGTAGATATGGCCAGCCAATGATGTGGTACTACAGCACTTAACAAGTGAAGGCTGGAACCAACAGCAAGTGTAGGTATGGCCAGCCAATGATGTGGTATACAGCACTTGCATTTTTGGGGAAGACCACTGCACATGTATTTTTTTCTTTTTTCTTCTTGTAGTTACCACTTTATAACTCCATAGAATCCGTAAACTTGATGGTGTGGACTTGATATATAGCTCAAAAGCTATGTCTCTCTTTGTGCTCTCTGTTGATACTAAAATATTTTTCGTAAGTATAACTATAGCCAAGTTACTGGAGGAACCTAAAATAACTAACGACTGATTTTTTGGCATAAATATCTCCAGATTACAAAGTGCTAACGAGTTGAAATTAGTAGCAGTAGCTAGAGGCCGACTCTATGCAATGAGTGTTTTTATTAGCTGCGCTGAAATGTAAGTACAGTATACCCCCGCATATCTGAACCTCGATCATCCGAACACTCGGTAATTTTCCCCAAAACTGGTAAAGGTCGTCACTCTGCCAAATCGTTTACGTAAGTTGCACGTGATAACTAGTTCAGTTTGCTTGGGCCAGCAAAAGGAAGAGAGTAATTTTGTTGATCGAGTCAAAGATAGCCATTCTAAGCAAGATATGAAATGGAGCCAGTCTAGCCGGACTAGCGAGAGTAAGGTGTAGAGAAGTTGACAATAACGGAGATAAAAAAGAACGAAACCAAACTTCGAGAGTTCGCATGCAACCTTGAAGTCATGCGCCTTGCTAGAGACAAACAAAGAAAATGCCTTATGTTTGTGGTTTGTTCAGAAAAGGGGGCAAGACACTCCAGTCAGTGGACCATTGCTCAGAGAAAGTGAATATAAATAATATGAAAAAATATGTATGTAAAACAGCATGCCAGTTACTGAGGACCTAAATCCTTCTAGTACCAGGAAGTGAGCTTCTTATTATCCCAAGGACATGCAGATTAAAAGGATTGAAAATAGTTCCAATGTGATTCAGCATTTTAATTACATTCATGAATTAATTACATTCATGAATTTATAATTAAATATTTTTTGGTGCATATTCGAACTTTTTGCTTATCCGAACTACCTTGGGTCCCAACGAGTGATAAGAGAGGGTCTACTGTACGTGGTCAAGCGGCGCAGGTGGAAAATTTATTTCGTTAATAATCCATAAAACTCATTTCCCACCCACGTCCTTGACCACGTACTTCCGTTTTAGTGCCTAGTGAAAACACTCAGTAGCCACTGGTGCTAATTTCTATTTTGTTATCACTTTGCAATCTGGAGATATTTATGCGGGCATTCAGTTTTTGAAGTTCCCTCCACTTTAGGTCCAGTAACTTGGCTATAGCAATACCTATGGAAAATCTTTTAGTATCAAAAGAGAGCACACAGAGTTACCTATCTTTTGAGCTATATATCAAGTCAATACCATGAAGTTTACAGAATCTACGGAGCTATAAAGTGGTAACCACACGTTTTTTTAAGTTTTTTATTTATTAAAAAGATGGTGCTGTACACCCACACAAGGCTGGAACCAACAGCAAGTGTAGGTATGGGCGGGCCAATGTTTGCAATATGCACTATTTTGTTTCATATTTGACACTTACAGTATATCTTTAAAGATTATTTCTCCTATTAATGTGTACATTTCTTAAATAAACAGCCACTTCCAGAACCTTCCCCTGGAGCCAGTGCTGAGCCTCAACCAGAAAGACAGTCTGCCTCTACTAGACCCAGTACAGAGGATGTGTCCTCAGAAGGTAATGTTGAGAATATTCCCAACCGACTGGTCATTATACAGTGTGAGTGCTTGCTGGTGCACACTTACTGCTCCCTCTAGTCATTACAGTGAGACTGTCCTCCCCCATAGATAGTTCACACAGAAGGAGCCTAGTGAGACTGTCCCCCCCCATAGATAAGTTCACACAGAAGGAGCCTAGTGAGACTGTCCTCCCCATAGATAGGTTCACACAGAAGGAGCCTAGTGAGACTGCCCTCCACAATAGATAGGTTCACACAGAAGGAGCCTAGTGGGACTGTCTTCTTCCATATAAGGAGCTATACTCTGACCAGGGCTGTAGCCAGAGCTTAGAAACACACAAGGCTAGGAGCTTTCGGGGTGCATGCTCACCTGGAAATTATTTTTACCCTAGCTACATAGTCACTATACTTGTAGCTCAATATGTACCATATTTGCTGGGATATAAGTCTCACCTGGGTTTAGGTCACACCCACAAATCTACTTAGCACTGTATTATTACATAGAAGGTGTTCCTGCATAGAAGTTGTTCTTACCAGCAAAATAAATAGCCAGTTGGCAGCTTGAAACTAGCGGTGAAGCTAATGCACTTCTCAGAGCTGAGGCCAACTGAAATTCCCTCTGTTGTGTGTAGGTCACTGATAGCTACTAGCTGTACGTGGAGGAACAGTGACCTGGACTAGTTCTCCACTGACGTAGACACAATTGTCCAAGCCAGTAGTGAGTGACTCCATGCAGTGTCTATGAGGTTTAGCCAACCTGATGGGTCATCACATAGCGATAGGCAGAGACTCAGAACAAAGATATTTTATTTTAAAATCAGACAAGAATATTGAATTGACTGCTCCAAATAGAACGAAAACTGTAGCATACACATGTACATGAAGACCACAATCAGATGACCCTTTACCATATAATTCAATGAGCAAGTCTCTCTCTAGTCAGGGAGAGAATGGTACTAGAGACTTCGGCTCCATAGTCACTACAGTCATTGCCACCCCACACACTTGGTGGGTACACACTGGCAGGCATTGCCTGGTGCCACGCATATTAACCCTGGTGCATGTGTAAGAAGTGAATTGCTTGAGTGTAGTGTGCTAGTGACACCTCAATGTGTGTGCATCACTTGACCAGGTTCCAGCAGTGAGCCTCGGATTGAAGACAAGCAAGCACTAGTCTCCTCTGCTACTTCTGCCACTGCGACATCAGATCATGAAGTGAGTGTGTTGAATATTGCTTGGTGATTACTCTGTGTGTGTGTGTTCGCGTATTTGTGGTTGCCCTATAAGTAGATGGCTGGTGTGTGCAGTGAGTTGTTGATTATTATGTTGATTAGGAACATTCTTGTTGGCCTAAGGAATTATTGTAAGATGCACCACCAACTATGTCAGACTAACTGTGTAGCATGAGTATACCTGCTTGTCTCTAAGGCTGGCCATGTACAGTAAGATCACAAGGTTATGAGTGTCTGTGTTGCTTGCAGTCATCCTTAAAGTGATATGTTGATTGTTCTCTGACAGGCTGACCATTCTGACAAGCAAGATGATATCTCAGATATTGGTGGAAAAGTTTGTCAGCCGAATGAAAGTGTGACTCACAGCAAGGCACGCGAAGGAAACCTGCCAGGAGTAATGTCTACCATGAAGAATGAAGGATACGACACTCTGGTGATTACTAAACAATACACAATTATTACCACATCACATGATAGTCGTGCATGTGTGCATCACATGATAGTCATGCATGTGTGCATCACATGATAGCCGTACATGTGAGCATCACATGATAGTCATGCATGTGTGCATCAGATGATATCTATACATGTGAGCATCACATGATAGCCGTACATGTGAGCATCACATGATAGCTGTACATGTGAGCATCACATGATAACCGTGCATGTGAGCATCACATGATAGCTGTGCATGTGTGCATCACATGTTAGCTGTACATGTGAGCATCACATGATATTCGTGCATGTGAGCATCACATGATAGCTGTGCATGTGAGCATCACATGATACATGTATCTGTACATGTTAGCATCACATGCATATATGCATCACATGATAGCCGTACATGTTAGCATCACATGATATCCGTACATGTGAGCATCACATGATAGCTGTGCATGTGAGCATCACATGATAAATGTATCTGTACATGTGAGAATCACATGATAGTCATGCAATAGTGCATCACATGATAGCTGTACACGTGAGCATCACATGATAGCCATGCATGTCAGCATCACATGATAGTCATGCATGTGTGCATCACATGATAGTCATGCATGTGTGCATCACACACGTTAGCTGTGCATGCATGTGTTCTGATTTCTGGTAAATATAGCGTAAATCCTGGCACTTATTGCACAGTCAGCAATAAAGTAGGCTCTTAAATTATGCCCACGTGTAGAGGCCTATAGGCGTGAATCTTTGTATCTACATACCTTGCTGGCTGTCGAAGATGGTGAATGACTGAACTCTTGCAGAGCAGAGCCTGGGGAGCATCATATCTACTACAAGTCAATCTCACTCCTAGAAGTGGGCATAACACTGACTCTTTGGCAGGAGGAGGTGTAGTCTTAACAAGTGAAGGCTGGAACCAACAGCAAGTGTAGATATGGCCAGCCAATGTGGTGCTACTACAGCACTTAACAAGTGAAGGCTGGAACCAACAGGAAGTGTAGATATGGCTTGCCAATGATGTGCTACTACAGCACAAGGGGGGACATCTGTTTAACTAATTTTTATTTTTTTAACCTGTGGTTACAACTTGAGAGCTCAGTAGATTCTGCAAACTTCATGGTATATATAGACTTGATATATAGCTCAAAAGATAGGTCTCTCTGTGTGCTCTCTTTTGATACTAAAATATGTTTCATAGGTATAACTATAGGCAAGTTACTAGACCCTAAAGCGGAGGGACTTCAAAAACCTGCACCCGAAAATCGCCGGAGAAAACCACTCCGAGTTGCGAAGTTCCAAAAAGATTAAAAATGGTACGAGTGGCTAGAGGAAGCTCTAGAGCATACAAGGACCGTTTTGAGTAGGCGTTAAAAATTTATTACCTGGTCAAGCGAGCGGGTGGAAAATTGAAGGTGTTGATTGTGTCGACGCCTTGTCCGACGCCTTCAATTTTCCACCCGCGAGCTAATAAATTTTTAACGCCTACTCAAAACGGTCTCTAGCCACTCGTACCATTTTTAATTTTTTTGCACGGAGTGGTTTTGGACGGCGATTTTGGGGTGCAGGTTTTTGAGGTCCCTCGCTTTAGGGACTAGTAACTTGCCTATAGTTATACCTATGAAGCATATTTTAGTATCAAAAGAGAGCACTCAGAGAGACCTATCTTTTGAGCTATATATCAAGTCCATACCATGAAGTTTGCAGAATCTACTGAGCTCTAAAGTTGTAACCACAGGTTAAAAAAGAAAGAAAAAAGTTAACAGATGTCCCCCCTATATTATAGTGAAGGCTGGAACCAACAGCAAGTGTAGATATGGCCAGCCAATGATGTGGTACTACAGCAGCACTTAACAAGTGAAGGCTGGAACCAACAGCAAGTGTAGATATGGCCTGCCAATGATGTGCACTTAACAAGTGAAGGCTGGAACCAACAGCAAGTGTAGGTATGGCCAGCCAATGATGTGGTATTACAGCACTTGCATTTTTGGGGAAGACCACTGCACATGTATTTTTTTCTTTTTTCTTCTTGTAGTTACCACTTTATAACTCCATAGAATCCGTAAACTTGATGGTGTGGACTTGATATATAGCTCAATAGCTATGTCTCTCTTTGTGCTCTCTGTTGATACTAAAATATTTTTCGTAAGTATAACTATAGCCAAGTTACTGGAGGAACCTAAAATAACTAACGACTGATTTTGTGGCATAAATATCTCCAGATTACAAAGTGCTAACGAGTTGAAATTAGCAGCAGTAGCTAGAGGCCGACTCTATGCAATGAGAGTTTTTATTGGGCGCTGAAATGTAAGTACAGTATACCCTCGCATATCTGAACCTCGATCATCTGAACACTCGGTAATTTTAAACCGGTAAAGGTCGTCACTCAGCCAAATCGTTTACGTAAGTTGCACGTGCTAACTAGTTCAGTTTGCTTGGGCCAGCAAAAGGAAGAAAAAGGAAGAGAGTAATTTTTTTTGATCGAGTCAAAGATAGCCATTCTAAGCAAGATATCAAATGGAGCCAGTCTAGCCGGACTAGCGAGAGTAAGGTGTAGGGAAGTTGACAGTAACGGAGATAAAAAAGAACGAAGCCAAACTTCGAGAGTTCGCAGGCAACCTTGACTAGTTCAGCTCGCAAAGTCATGTACCTTGCTAAAGACAAACAACTAGAAAATGCTTTATGTCTGTGGTTTGTTCAGAAAAGGGGGCAAGACACTCCAGTCAGTGGGCCATTGCTCAGAGAAAGTGAATATAAAAAATATGTATGTAAAACAGCATGCCAGTTACTGAGGACCTAAATCCTTCTAGTACCAGGAAGTGAGCTTCTTATTATCCCAAGGACATGCAGATTAAAAGGATTGAAAATAGTTCCAACGTGATTCAGCATTCTAATTACATTCATGAATTAATTACATTCATGAATTTATAATTAATAGTGTTTTTTTTGCATAACCGAACTTTTTGCTTATCCGAACTACGGGGTCCCAACGAGTGATAAGAGAGGGTCTACTGTACGTGGTCAAGCGGCGCAGGTGGAAAATTAATTTCGTTAATAATCCATAAAAGTCATTTTCCACCCACGTCCTTGACCACGTACTTACGTTTTAGTGCCTAATGAAAACACTCAGTAGAGCTTCCTAGCCACTGGTGCTAATTTCAAATTCGTTATCACTTTGCAATCGGGAGATATTTATGCGGCAAAATCAGGCATTGAGGTTTTGAAGTTCCCTCCACTTTAGGTCCAGTAACTTGGCTATAGCAATACCTATGGAAAATATTTTAGTATCAAAAGAGAGCACACAGAGTTACCTATCTTTTGAGCTATATATCAAGTCAATACCATGAAGTTTACAGAATCTACGGAGCTATAAAGTGGTAACCACACGTTTTTTAAAGTTTTTTATTTATTAAAAAGATGGTGCTGTACACCCACACAAGGCTGGAACCAACAGCAAGTGTAGGTATGGGCGGGCCAATGTTTGCAATATGCACTATTTTGTTTCATATTTGACACTTACAGTATATCTTTAAAGATTATTTCTCCTATTAATGTGTACATTTCTTAAATAAACAGCCACTTCCAGAACCTTCCCCTGGAGCCAGTGCTGAGCCTCAACCAGAAAGACAGTCTGCCTCTACTAGACCCAGTACAGAGGATGTGTCCTCAGAAGGTAATGTTGAGAATATTCCCAACCGACTGGTCATTATACAGTGTGAGTGCTTGCTGGTGCACACTTACTGCTCCCTCTAGTCATTACAGTGAGACTGTCCTCCCCCATAGATAGTTCACACAGAAGGAGCCTAGTGAGACTGTCCCCCCCCATAGATAAGTTCACACAGAAGGAGCCTAGTGAGACTGTCCTCCCCATAGATAGGTTCACACAGAAGGAGCCTAGTGAGACTGCCCTCCACAATAGATAGGTTCACACAGAAGGAGCCTAGTGGGACTGTCTTCTTCCATATAAGGAGCTATACTCTGACCAGGGCTGTAGCCAGAGCTTAGAAACACACAAGGCTAGGAGCTTTCGGGGTGCATGCTCACCTGGAAATTATTTTTACCCTAGCTACATAGTCACTATACTTGTAGCTCAATATGTACCATATTTGCTGGGATATAAGTCTCACCTGGGTTTAGGTCACACCCACAAATCTACTTAGCACTGTATTATTACATAGAAGGTGTTCCTGCATAGAAGTTGTTCTTACCAGCAAAATAAATAGCCAGTTGGCAGCTTGAAACTAGTGGTGAAGCTAATGCACTTCTCAGAGCTGAGGCCAACTGAAATTCCCTCTGTTGTGAGGAGGTCACTGATATACTCGCTGTACGTGGAGGAACAGCGACCTGGACTAGTTCTCCACTGACGTAGACGCAATTGTCCAAGCCAGTAGTGAGTGACTCCATGCAGTGTCTATGAGGTTTAGCCAACCGGATGGTCATGACATAGCGATAGGCAAAGACTCAGAACAAAGATATTTATTTTAAAATCAGACATGAATATTGAATTGACTGCTCCAAATAGAACGAAAACTGTAGCATACACATGTACATGAAGACCATAATAAGATGACCCTTTACCATATACCTCAATGAGCAAGTCTCTCTCTAGTCAGGGAGAGAATGGGCCTACAGTCATTGCCTACTCCAATGATATATTTAAGCAAGTCTCTCTCTGGTCAGGGAGGAAATGGCACTAGAGACTTCGGCTCCATAGTCACTACAGTCATTGCAACCCCACACACTTGGTGGGTACCCCCTGGCGGACATTGCCTGGTGCCACACACATTAACCCTGGTGCATGTGTAAGAGGTGAATTGCTTGAGTGTAGTGTGCTAGTGACACCTCAATGTGTGTGCATCACTTGACCAGGTTCCAGCAGTGAGCCTCGGATTGAAGACAAGCAAGCACTAGTCTCCTCTGCTACTTCTGCCACTGCGACATCAGATCATGAAGTGAGTGTCTTGAATATTGCTTGGTGATTACAGTGTGTGTGTGTGTTCGCGTATTTGTGGTTGCCCTATAAGTAGATGGCTGGTGTGTGCAGTGAGTTGTTGGATTATTATGTTGATTAGGAACATTCTTGTTGTCCTAAGGAAGTATTGTAAGATGCACCACCAACTATGTCAGACTAACTGTGTAGCATGAGTATACCTGCTTGTCTCTGAGGCTGGCCATGTACAGTAAGATCACAAGGTTATGAGTGTCTGTGTTGCTTGCAGTCATCCTTAAAGTGATATGTTGATTGTTCTCTGACAGGCTGACCATTCTGACAAGCAAGATGATATCTCAGATATTGGTGGAAAAGTTTGTCAGCCGAGTGAAAGTGTGACTCACAGCAAGGCACGCGAAGGTGACCTGCCAGGAGTAATGTCTACCATGAAGAATGAAGGATACGACACTCTGGTGATTACTAAACAATACACAATTATTACCACATCATAGTCATGCATGTGTGCATCACATGATTGTCATGCATGTGTGCATCACATGATAGCCGTACATGTGAGCATCACATGATAGTCATGCATGTGTGCATCACATGATAGCCGTACATGTGAGCATCACATGATAGTCATGCATGTGTGCATCACATGATATCTATACATGTGAGCATCACATGATAGCCGTACATGTGATCATCACATGATAGCTGTACATGTGAGCATCACATGATAACCGTGCATGTGAGAAACACATGATAGTCATGCATGTGTGCATCACATGATAGTCATGCATGTATGCATCACATGATATTCGTACATGTGAGCATCACATGATAGCCATACATGTGAGCATCACATGATAGTTATGCATGTGTGCATCACATGATAGCTGTACATGTTAGCATCACATGACCATGCATGTGAGCATCACATGATAGCTGTGCATGTGAGCATCACATGATAGCCATGCACGTGTGCATGATATATGTAAACATGAGCATCACATGATGTGAGCATCACATGATAGCTGTGCATGTGAGCATCAGATAGCCATGCATGTGAGCATCACATGATAGTCATGCATATGTGCATCACATGATATCCATACATGTGAGTATCACATTCATACATATGTGCACCACATGATAGCCGTGCATGTGAACATCACATGATAGTCATGCACATGTGCATCACATAATAGCCGTACATGTGAGCATCATATGATGATAACCGTGCATGTGAGCATCACATGATAGCCGTGCATGTGCACATCACATGATAGTCATGCATATGTGCATCACATGATAGCCATGCATGTGAGCATCACATGATAGCCGTACATGTGAGCATCACATGATAACCGTGCATGTGAGCATCACATGATAGCTGTGCATGTGTTTATCACATGATATCTGTACATGTGAGCATCACATGATAGTTGTGCATGTGTGCATCACATGATAGCCATGCACGTGTGCATCATATCTGTACATGAGAACATCACATGATATTCGTACATGTGAGCATCACATGATAGCCGTACATGTGAGCATCACGTGATAGTCATGCATATGTGCACAACATGGTAGCCGTACATGTGAGCATCACATGATATTCGTGCATGTGAGCATCACATGATAGCTGTGCATGTGTGCATCACATGTTAGCTGTACATGTGAGCATCACATGATATTTGTGCATGTGAGCATCACATGATAGCTGTGCATGTGAGCATCACATGATACATGTATCTGTACATGTTAGCATCACATGCATATATGCATCACATGATAGCCGTACATGTTAGCATCACATGATATCCGTACATGTGAGCATCACATGATAGCTGTGCATGTGAGTATCACATGATAGTCATGCATGTGTGTATCACATGATAGCCGTGCATGTGTGTATCACATGATAGTCATGCATGTGTGCATCACACACGTTAGCTGTGCATGCATGTGTTCTTATTCTGGTAAATATAGCGTAAATCCTGGCACTTATTGCACAGTCAGCAATAAAGTAGGCTCTTAAATTATGCCCACGTGTAGAGGCCTATAGGCGTGAATCTTTGTATCTACATACCTTGCTGGCTGTCGAAGATGGTGAATGACTGAACTCTTGCAGAGCAGAGCCTGGGGAGCATCATATCTACTACAAGTCAATCTCACTCCTAGAAGTGGGCATAACACTGACTCTTTGGCAGGAGGAGGTGTAGTCTTAACAAGTGAAGGCTGGAACCAACAGGAAGTGTAGATATGGCCAGCCATGCTACTACAGCACAAGGGGGGACATCTGTTAACTAATTTTTATTTTTTTAACCTGTGGTTACAACTTTAGAGCTCAGTAGATTCTGCAAACTTCATGGTATGGACTTGATATATAGCTCAAAAGATAGGTCTCTCTGTGTGCTCTCTTTTGATACTAAAATATGTTTCATAGGTATAACTATAGGCAAGTTACTAGACCCTAAAGCGGAGGGACTTCAAAAACCTGCACCCGAAAATCGCCGGAGAAAACCACTCGAGTTGCGAAGTTCAAAAAAATTAAAAATGGTACGAGTGGCTAGAGGAAGCTCTAGAGCAGGGGTCGGCAACCCGAGGCACGCGTGCCACCATTGGCACGCGGCAGCATAATCATTGGCACACGGAAGCATAATCTTAAAAAAATAAAATAATTTTTTTAAATTTTTTTAAATTTTTTTTATTTTTATTTTTTATTATTATTTTTTTAATAACCATTGCCGATAATCCCGTACGAGAGGATTTTTTCTTGTTAATAGTGCAGCGGTAGAGTTCGGTAGGTCTATATGTCATGATGGCAACCCCTCCAGCTAAGAAAGCTAAAGTAAAGGAAGTTCGGGCATTCCAGCCCTTGTGGACAGAAGAGTACGGTTTTGTTTGTCAGAAGGACCGTGCTGTGTGTGCGTTATGTTTGGAAAATGTTGTTTGCCGAACGTCAAGTGTTAAGCGCCATTTTGAGACCAAGCATAAGGAAACTTTCAAAGATCAGGCGGACAGGGCAGAATCCATCAAACGTGCCGTGTCCAGGTATGGGAAGCAAGCCAGCACCCTCAAAGTATTCGCCACTACTAAAAACCATGTCACTGAAGCAAGCTATCGCATAGCTCATTACATTGCAAAACGTGGAAAGCCATTCACTGATGGTGAATATATCAAGGAGGCTTTTCTCTGTAGCTCAGAGGTTCTGTTTGAAGGCTTACCAAACAAAGAGACAATTAAATCAAGGATAAAATGTATCCCCATGTCAGCTAGAAGTGTTGAGCGACGCATTGAAGAAATGGCAGAAAATGTCAGAGCACAGCAAACAGCTGGGTTAAAAGATGCTGCGGTGTTTAGCATTGCACTTGATGAGAGCATGGATGTCAACGACATACCACGTTTGGCAGTCATAGCAAGATACTGTGATTCGACTGTGAGAGAGGAGCTTTGCTCCTTAAAGCCAATGACTGACACAACAAAAGGTGAGGACATAGCCAAGGTGTTTATGGAACACTTTGAGGAGAGAGGGATTGATATCAGGAAGATTTTTGCAGTGACAACAGACGGGGCACCCGCCATGGTCGGGAAACAGAAGGGAGCAGTCAAATTAGTTGAGGAAGAAGTTGGTCACCCCATCATGAAACTCCACTGCATAATACACCAAGAAAACCTCTGTGCAAAGATGTCAAACTCAGAGCTTAATGAGGTTATGGCTACGGTGGCAAAGATTGTTAACTTCATAGTTAAGAGGTCTGCTCTGACACACAGACAGTTCCAGGCCCTACTCGAGGAAATGGAATGTGCATACAAAGATCTCCCTCTCCACTCAGCGGTTAGGTGGCTAAGCTGTGGAAAAGTTTTGGAGAGGTTTGTTGGCTGCTTTGATGCCATCAAGGCCTTCCTGGCTGAAAAGGGCCAAGACTACCCTGAACTTGAGGACGAGAAGTGGGTTGTGAAACTGATGTTTCTCACGGATATTACGGGACACCTCAACGAGCTCAATCTCCAACTGCAAGGTGCAGGGCACACTGTTTTGGACATGTTCGACACATGGACAGCTTTTGTCGGCAAGCTAGCAATCTTTTCAAATGATGTTGCTACTTCCACTTTCCGCTACTTCAGACACGTAAGGGAGCTGTCCTCGCAGCACAGCATCAGCACCGCTGAAATATGCAAATACATGAGCGAGCTTGAGTCGGAGTTCACAAGACGATTTGGGGACTTTAAGAAGTATGGACCCATGTTCTCTTTCTTGATCAAGCCAGACAGCTTTGATGGACATGAATTGGATTTATCTCTGATAGACTGGTTGGATACACAGGACATAGAAATGCAGCTGATCGAGCTGAAGAGTTCAACACTGTGGGTGACCAAGTTCGCAGAGCTACGGAAACAACTAGAAACTACGGCAGTGAAAGATCACGGAACCTGCATCTTCACCTGCTGGACATCTGTACCGAAGAAGTTCAGCTGTCTCCAGAATGTTGCACTGGCTTTGCTGACAGTCTTCGGGTCAACGTATCTCTGTGAGCAGATCATCTCGCACATGAAGGACGTGCTCAGCCCCTCCCGGAGTCGTTTGACAACCGACCACTCTGAAGCATGTGTGCAACTTAAAGTGACTAACTACAGCCCCCAGATAACGGAGCTCAGCAATGCAAAACAGGGCCAGGGATCACACTGACCGGCAGGCAGCCGTTTATTTTCCTACATATGTGTTTGGATGTGAACTTGAACTTGCAAAGTAGCTGTTTGTCTCCAGCTCTTTTCTTTCCCCAACACAGATGTGGATGTATGAGGATGGCAGCATTCTTGTATAGTAGGCCTACTGATATTTCTGGTTGATACAACAAACAAGACAGAGTGTGGTTAATGTTGTTAAAAAAAAATTATCATTAAAAAGACCTGATTATGAGAGTAAAATGTTGTTGCTATGCATATATTGTAGCCTATAGGTATTTTATTGTTATGGCACACTAATTAACAAGATCATTTCAAATGGCACTTCATGTCAAAAAGGTTGCTGACCCCTGCTCTAGAGCATACAAGGACTGTTTTGAGTAGGCGTTAAAAATTTATTACCTGGTCAAGCGCGTGGGTGGAAAATTGAAGGTGTTGATTGTCGAGGCCTTGTCCGACGCCTTCAATTTTCCACCCGCGAGCTAATAAATTTTTAACGCCTACTCAAAACGGTCTCTAGCCACTCGTACCATTTTTAATTTTTTTGCACGGAGTGGTTTTGGACGGCGATTTTGGGGTGCAGGTTTTTGAGGTCCCTCGCTTTAGGGACTAGTAACTTGCCTATAGTTATACCTATGAAGCATATTTTAGTATCAAAAGAGAGCACTCAGAGAGACCTATCTTTTGAGCTATATATCAAGTCCATACCATGAAGTTTGCAGAATCTACTGAGCTCTAAAGTTGTAACCACAGGTTAAAAAATAAATAAATAAGTTAACAGATGTCCCCCCTATATTATAGTGAAGGCTGGAACCAACAGCAAGTGTAGATATGGCCAGCCAATGATGTGGTACTACAGCAGCACTTAACAAGTGAAGGCTGGAACCAACAGCAAGTGTAGATATGGCCTGCCAATGATGTGGTACTACAGCACTTAACAAGTGAAGGCTGGAACCAACAGCAAGTGTAGATATGGCCTGCCAATGATGTGCACTTAACAAGTGAAGGCTGGAACCAACAGCAAGTGTAGGTATGGCCAGCCAATGATGTGGTATTACAGCACTTGCATTTTTGGGGAAGACCACTGCACATGTATTTTTTTCTTTTTTCTTCTTGTAGTTACCACTTTATAACTCCATAGAATCCGTAAACTTGATGGTGTGGACTTGATATATAGCTCAATAGCTATGTCTCTCTTTGTGCTCTCTGTTGATACTAAAATATTTTTCGTAAGTATAACTATAGCCAAGTTACTGGAGGAACCTAAAATAACTAACGACTGATTTTGTGGCATAAATATCTCCAGATTACAAAGTGCTAACGAGTTGAAATTAGCAGCAGTAGCTAGAGGCCGACTCTATGCAATGAGAGTTTTTATTGGGCGCTGAAATGTAAGTACAGTATACCCTCGCATATCTGAACCTCGATCATCTGAACACTCGGTAATTTTAAACCGGTAAAGGTCGTCACTCAGCCAAATCGTTTACGTAAGTTGCACGTGCTAACTAGTTCAGTTTGCTTGGGCCAGCAAAAGGAAGAAAAAGGAAGAGAGTAATTTTTTTTGATCGAGTCAAAGATAGCCATTCTAAGCAAGATATCAAATGGAGCCAGTCTAGCCGGACTAGCGAGAGTAAGGTGTAGGGAAGTTGACAGTAACGGAGATAAAAAAGAACGAAGCCAAACTTCGAGAGTTCGCAGGCAACCTTGACTAGTTCAGCTCGCAAAGTCATGTACCTTGCTAAAGACAAACAACTAGAAAATGCTTTATGTCTGTGGTTTGTTCAGAAAAGGGGGCAAGACACTCCAGTCAGTGGGCCATTGCTCAGAGAAAGTGAATATAAAAAATATGTATGTAAAACAGCATGCCAGTTACTGAGGACCTAAATCCTTCTAGTACCAGGAAGTGAGCTTCTTATTATCCCAAGGACATGCAGATTAAAAGGATTGAAAATAGTTCCAATGTGATTCAGCATTTTAATTACATTCATGAATTAATTACATTCATGAATTTATAATTAATAAATTTTTTGTTGCATATTCGAACTTTTTGCTTATCCGAACTACCTTGGGTCCCAACGAGTGATAAGAGAGGGTCTACTGTACGTGGTCAAGCGGCGCAGGTGGAAAATTTATTTCGTTAATAATCCATAAAACTCATTTCCCACCCACGTCCTTGATCACATACTTCCGTTTTAGTGCCTAATGAAAACACTCAGTAGCAACTGGTGCTAATTTCTATTTTGTTATCACTTTGCAATCTGGAGATATTTATGCGGGCATTCAGGTTTTGAAGTTCCCTCCACTTTAGGTCCAGTAACTTGGCTATAGCAATACCTATGGAAAATATTTTAGTATCAAAAGAGAGCACACAGAGTTACCTATCTTTTGAGCTATAATAATTATATCAAGTCAATACCATGAAGTTTACAGAATCTACGGAGCTATAAAGTGGTAACCACACGTTTTTGGGGTTTTTTTTAATTAAAAAGATGGTGCTGGACCCACACAAGGCTGGAACCAACAGCAAGTGTAGGTATGGGCGGGCCAATGTTTGCAATATACACTAATTTAGTTTCATATTTGACACTTACAGTATATCTTTAAAGATTATTTCTCCTATTAATGTGTACATTTCTTAAATAAACAGCCACTTCCAGAACCTTCCCCTGGAGCCAGTGCCGAGCCTCAACCAGAAAGACAGTCTGCCTCTACTAGACCCAGTACAGAGGATGTGTCCTCAGAAGGTAATGTTGAGAATATTCCCAACCGACTGGTCATTACAGTGTGAGTGCTTGCTGGTGCACACTTACTGCTCCCTCTAGTCATTACAGTGAGACTGTCCTCCACCATAGATAGGTTCACACAGAAGGAGCCTAGTGAGACTGTCCTCCACCATAGATAGGTTCACACAGAAGGAGCCTAGTGAGACTGTCCTCCACCATAGATAGGTTCACACAGAAGGAGCCTAGTGAGACTGTCCTCCCCCATAGATAGTTCACACAGAAGGAGCCTAGTGAGACTGTCCTCCCCCATAGATAGGTTCACATAGAAGGAGTCTAGTGAGAGTGTCCTCCCCATAGATAGGTTCACACAGAAGGAGCCTAGTGGGACTGTCTTCTTCCATATAAGGAGCTATACTCTGACCAGCGCTGTAGCCAGAGCTTAGAAACACACAAGGCTGGGGGCTTTCGGGGTGCATGCTCACCTGGAAATTATTTTTACCCTAGCTACATAGTCACTAGGTATGCATTCTGTGGGTAGTTAAGTGTGAGCAGAGAACTGTCATCAGTGCATCATTTCAGAGTGAGTCATTCATTCAATAGGAATATGATGGGAGAAAAATAATTGTTTCATTTGCCTCACGCTGGCTACAGTGCTGCCCCTTCTAGTTTAGCAAACCTCCTCCCCACCCCATCAATTACCCCCTCCTCCCTCTGCTGGCCCCTCTTGGCAAGACAATGTTGGCACATAATATGTAACTGAGACTCCACCCACTTATATGTACAATATGTGTGTGTGTGTGTGTGTGTGCAGAGTTGAAGAAATCTGAGGAGAACACAGGCAAAGACAACATAGGTAAGGGAGACGAGGAAAGTGTCCTCAAGGGAGGGAGGGAGGTATGTAGTTGAGACTCCACCCACATACTTGTAGCTCGATATGTACCATATTTGCTGGGATATAAGTCTCACCTGGGTTTAGGTCACACCCACAAATCTACTTAGCACTGTATTATTACATAGAAGGTGTTCCTGCATAGAAGTTGTTCTTACCAGCAAAAGAAATAGCCAGTTGGCAGCTTGGAACTAGTGATGAAGCTAATGCACTTCTCAGATCTGAGGCCGACTGAAATTCCCTCTGTTGTTAAGAGGTCACTGATAGCTACTAGCTGTACGTGGAGGAACAGCGACCTGGACTAGTTCTCCACTGACGTAGACACAATTGTCCAAGCCAGTAGTGAGTGACTCCATGCAGTGTCTATGAGGTTTAGCCAACCGGATCGGTCATGAGATATCGACAGGCAGAGACTCAGAACAAAGATATTTTATTTTAAAATCAGACAAGAATATTGAATTGACTGCTCCAAATAGAATGAAAACTGTAGCATACACATGTACATGAAGACCACAATGAGATGACCCTTTACCATATACCTCAATGAGCAAGTCTCTCTCTAGTCACAGAGAGAATGGCCCTACAGTCATTGCGTACTCCAATGATATATTTAAGCAAGTCTCTCAGGGAGGAAATGGCACTGGAGACTTCGGCTCCATAGTCACTACAGTCATTGCAACCCCACACACTTGGTGGGTAACCCCTGGCGGACATTGCCTGGGGCAACGCATATTAACCCTGGTGCATGTGTAAAGGTGAATTGCTTGAGTGTAGTGTGCTAGTGAAACCTCAATGTGTGTGCATCACTTGACCAGGTTCCAGCAGTGAGCCTCGGATTGAAGACAAGCAAGCACTAGTCTCTTCTGCCACTGCGACATCAGATCATGAAGTGAGTGTGTTGAATATTGCTTGGTGATTACTGTGTGTGTTCAAGTATTTGTGGTTTCCCTATAAGTAGATGGTGCGTGTGTGCAGTGAGTTGTTGATTATATGTTGATCTTGTTGTCCTAAGGAAGTATTGTAAGATGCACCAACAACTATGTCAGACTAACTGTGTAGCATGAGTATACCTGCTTGTCTCTGAGGCTGGCCATGTACAGTAAGATCACAAGGTTATGAATGTCTGTGTTGCTTGCAGTCATCCTTAAAGTGATGTGTTGATTGTTCTCTGACAGGCTGACCATTCTGACAAGGAAGACGATATCTCAGATATTGGTGGAAAAGTTTGTCAGCCGAGTGAAAGTGTGACTCACAGCAAGGCATGCGAAGGTGACCTTCCAGGAGTAATGGCTGCCATGAAGAATGAAGGATACAACCCTCTGGTGATTAGTAAACAATACACAATTATTACCACATCACATGATAGCCGTGCATGTGTGCATCACATGATAGTCATGCATATGTGCATCACATGATAGTCATGCATGTGTGCATCACATGATAGTCATGCATGTGTGCATCACATGATAGCCATACATGTGATCATCACATGATAGTCATGCATGTGTGCATCACATGATAGCCATGCATGTGTGCATCACATGATAGCCGTACATGTGAGCATCACATGATAGCCATACAAGTCAGCATCACATGATAGCTATGCATGTGAGCATCACATGATAGCTGTGCATGTGAGCATCACATGATAGTCATGCATGTGTGCATCACATGATATCCGTGTATGTGAGCATCACATGATAGCTATGCATGTGAGCATCACATGATAGCCATACATGTGAGAATCACATGATAGCCGTGCATTTGAGCATCACATGAAAGCCATGCATGTGAGTATCACATGATAGTCATGCATGTGTGCATCACATGATAGCTGTATATGTGAGCATCACATGATAACCGTGCATGTGAGAATCACATGATAGTCATGCATCACATGATAGTCATGCATGTGTACATCACATGATAGTCGTGCATGTGTGCATCACATGATAGCCGTACATGTGAGCATCACATGATATCCGTACATGTGAGCATCAAATGATAGCTGTGCATGTGTTCATCACGTTATAGCAGTGCATGTGAGCATCACATGATAGTCATGCATGTTTGCATCACATGATAGCCATGCATTTGTGCATCACATGATAGCCGTACATGTGAGCATCACATCATAGCCGGGCATGTTGGCATCACATGATAGTCATGCATGTGTGCATCACAAGATAGCCATGCATGCATGTGGTGTGATTTCTGGTAACTATAGCGTAAATTGTGGCACTTATTGCACAGTCAGCAATAAAGTAGGCTCTTAAATTATGGCCCACGTGCAGAGGTAATGAATCTCCTATAGGCGTGAATCTTTGTATCTACATACCTTGCTGTGTGTCGAAGATGGTGAACGACTGAACTCTTGCAGAGCAGAGCCTGGGGAGCATCATATCTACTACAAGTCAATCTCACTCCTAGAAGTGGGCGTAACACTGACTCTTGGGCAGGAGGAGGTGTAGTCTTAACAAGTGAAGGCTGGAACCAACAGCAAGTGTAGATATGGCCAGCCAATGTGGTGCTACTACAGCACTTAAACAAGTGAAGGCTGGAACCAACAGCAAGTGTAGGTATGGCCAGCCAATGATGTGGTACTACAGGGCTTAACAAATGACGGCTGGAACCAACAGCAAGTGTAGATATGGCCAGCCAATGATGTGCGACTACAGCACTTAACAAGTGAAGGCTGGAACCATGCATGTGTAGATATGGCCAGCCAATGATGTGGTACTACAGCACTTAACAAGTGAAGGCTGGAACCAACAGCAAGTGTAGCCTGCCAATGATGTGGGTACTACTACAGAACTTGCATTTTTGGGGGGACACTAATGCTGATGTATTTTCCCCCTTTTTCTTCTTGTGGTTACCACTATATGACTCCATAGAATCCGTAAACTTCATGGTGTGAACTTGATATATAGCTCAAAAGATAGGATTATCTTTGTGCTCTCCGTTGATACTAAAGTATTTTTCGTAAGTATAACTATAGCCAAGTTACTGGAGCTACAAGTGGAGGGAACCTCAAAACCCCTAACAACTAATTTTGTGCATAAATATCTCCAGATTACAAAGTTCTAACGAGTTGAAATTAGCACCAGTGGCTAGAGGAAGCCAGACTCTATGCAATGAGTGTTTTCATTAAGCGCTAATATGTAAGTACATTATACCCTCGCATATCTGAACCTAACGCTCGGTACATTTTTATTAAAAAAACTGGTAATGGTTATCACTCTGCCAACTAGTTCAGTTTGCTTGGGCCAGCAATTAAGGAAGAGGCCAGCAAAAGGAAGAGTGTAATTTTGTCGATCGAGTCAAAGATAGCCATTCTAAGCAAGATATCAAATGGAGCCAGTCTAGCCGGACTAGCAGAAGAGTAAGGCGTAGGGAAGTTGACAATAACGGAGATAAAAAAGAATGAAGCCAAACTTCGAGAGTTCGCAGGCAACCTTGACTGTCGGGGGATAAGTTCAGCTAACAAAGTCATGCGCCTTGCTAAAGACGAACAACTAGAAAATGCTTTATATCTGTGGTTTGTTCAGAAAAGCGGGCAAGACTCTCCAGTCAGTGGACCATTGCTCAGAGAAAATACAACATTATGAATATAAATAATATGAAAAAATATGTATATAAATATGTATATAAAACAGCATGCCAGTTACTGAGGACCTAAATCCTTCTAGTACCAGGAAGTGAGCTTCTTATTATCCCAAGAACCTGCAGATTAAAAGGATATTGAAAATAGTTCCAACGTTATTCAGCATTTTAATTACATTCATGAATTTATAATTAATATTTTTGTATATCCGAACTTTTTGCTTATCCAAACTATCTTGGGTCCCAACGAGTTCAGATAAGAGAGGGTCTACTGTACGTGGTCAAGCGGCGCGGGTGGTAAATGAATTTCGTTGATAATGCATAAAACTCATTTTCTACCAGCGTGCTTGACCACGTACTTACGTTTTAGCGCCTAATGAAAACACTCATTGCATAGAGTAGAGCTTCCTCTAGCCACTGGTACCAATTTCAACTCGTTAGCATTTGCAATCTGGAGATATTTATGCGGCAAAATCAGGCACTCAGGTTTTGAAGTTCCCTCCACTTTAGGTCCAGTAACTTGACTATAGTTCTATAAAAAAAAATTAGTATCAAAAGAGAACACACAGAGAGACCTATCTTTTGAGCTATAGATGTACAGTGGAACATCTACTAACGGACATTCCCTATAGCGGACACCTACCTTATAACGGACAGGAGCACACGCACCAATTGGCTTTACTATTGAAATAGTACTCAGTCACCCTCCCTGTAACGGACACCTCTCAATTCCGGCTAACGGACAGCACCCAAAGCTCATCGTTGTAGAAATAAACCTCTTAACAGACAGTGGGTGGGGCCAGTACTGATCACGTGCGCATGCCAATTAATAATTATAATAACAATAAATGTTATGCATGAAACATAATTATTGTGAAATGCAGTAATATGGTAGTCTAAAGTAGTCTAAAGTAGGCCTCTTGCTTGAAGAGATGCTGTTATATCTCTTATTCTGTGCTGTGGGTCCATACAAATGGTAGGTAGCTGGAACTTCAACTCCATATCCCGCTCCTCTGTTGACTCTGCCTCCTGTGACCTCAACAAATGCTTTATATTGCAGTCTCTCCTCAGGAACTGTGAGATTGTACAGGCAATGTTGTATGCAACATGACCTACAACTTCGCCGTCTTTGATTACGGCCACAGCAGACTGGTCCACGGCATTATCTGGCTCCCGTTTGAGTAGCAGAACTTCCCCAATGTGAGGTTTCCACACTTCTTTGTACACGTGGTGTCCTCTGATATAGGACTGAATCTGTGTCACACTCAAAGACATTGCACCACCACCAGGTCCACTATGACTACAGGCTTGGAAGCTATCTCATGCGCCAGGCGCACGAACTGCGTCAAGGCTATACCCATCTATCGAACGCGTGCTGGTTTAGCAGCTGCTTCATTCGAGTCATGGCTTCTTCGAGAAAGCGTAGATATCATCTCTCTTTACAGAAAAAGATTGAAGTTATCAAGGAAGCTGAGAAGAATGCTGGTGTTACTGTACGTTCACTTGGTGAACTCTTCGGCTGTGGAAAGACCCAAATTTCATATATTTTGAAAAACAAGGGATCTATTGTCACCTTGTATGAATCAAATGCTTCAAGCTCTTTGTCTCGTACAAACAAGAGATCTCGTGTGTCCGAATACTCGGAGATTAACGACGCTTTATATCAATGGTACCTCCTGGCATGCTCAAAGAACATTTACCCCTGTGGGCCCCAGCTTACTGAAAAAGCCAAGCAAATTGCTGTAATCCTGGACAAGGAGTTTAAGGGAAGCAATGGATGGTTAGAAAAGTGGAAGAAGCAATATAACATTAGAAGAGTGACTGTGTGTGGAGAATCAGGTGATGTACAAGGGGATACTGTTGAGTCATGGAAGGAGAGATTGCCCGAGATTTTGAGGGGATATGCAAAGGAAGATATCTATAACCTAGATGAAACAGGATGCTTTTGGAGGGCTCTTCCAGAGCAAGGATTTGCTCAGAAGGGGAAGAAGTGCAAGGGTGGGAAGAAGTGTAAGCAGAGGGTCACAGTGACTTTCATAGTGAATGGAGCTGGTGATAAGGAGACTCCTATTGTAATCTGGCAATCAGAAAACCCCAGGTGTTTTCGAGGTATGGATAAAAATTGTCTACCAGTCAAGTATTATCACCAGAAAAAAGCCTGGATGACAGGAGAAATCTTGGAAGTAGTATTGACCTCTTTTAACCGTAAAATGAGCATTAAAAAAGATCAATTTTGCTTTTTATGGATAATGCTGGTTGCCATCCAGAAAATTTAAAAGAAAAATATAGTAATATAAAAATAGTTTTTCTTCCACCAAATACATCTAAATTACAGCCACTAGACTTGGGGGATCATCCAGAACTTCAAGGTCCATTATCGTCGGCTTCTCCTTCGCTATGTGTTAGCCAAGATTGATGATTGCAGTTGTGCTTCTGAGATAACGAAGTGTATTAATGTACTAACTGCAATCAGGTGGATATCTCAGGCATGGAGTGAAGTAAAACCAGAAATGATATCTAAGTGCTTCAGAAGTGGTGGTTTTCTTAATAGTGAGTTGGATGTGACCAGCTTAAATGAAGAAGATCCTTTTCAAGACATTGATGCCGAATTTGTACTAGGTGCACTCATTTCAAAGACAATGGGCTCCAAGGGTAGTTGTTCACCTGATGAGAATGTCAACGGAGACAGCAATCTTCCTGTATGTACTGGGTTTGATGATGATACCTGGGAAGAAAGCAAGCCTTTCTGAACAGTCATCCATTGTTGAATGTGAGGAAGCACTTACAGATGGTGAAGACCTAGACCTACTACCACCTCCCCCCAAATTGAGAAACTATGGAGAAGCATTAGAGGAGGTGAGCATCACATGATAGCCGTACATGTTAGCATCACAAGACCATGCATGTGAGCATCACATGATAGCCGTGCATGTGAGCATCACATGATAGCTGTGCATGTGAGCATCACATGATAGCCATGCACGTGTGCATGATATATGTAAACATGAGCATCACATGATATTCGCATCACATGATAGCTGTACATGTGAGCATCACATGATAGCCATGCATGTGAGCATCACATGATAGTCATGCATATGTGCATCACATGATATCCATACATGTGAGTATCACATGATATTCATGCATATGTGCATCACATGATAGCCGTGCATGTGAACATCACATGATAGTCATGCACATGTGCATCACATGATAGCCGTACATATGAGCATCATATGATAACCGTGCATGTGAGCATCACATGATAGCCGTACATGTGAGCATCACATGATAACCGTGCATGTGAGCATCACATGATAGCTGTGCATGTGTGCATCACATGATATCTGTACATGTGAGCATCACATGATAGTTGTGCATGTGTGCATCACATGATATTTGTACATGTGAGCATCACATGATAGACATACATGTGAGCATCACGTGATAGTCATGCATATGTGCACAACATGGTAGCCGTATATGTGAGCATCACATGATAGATGTGCATGTGAGTATCACATGATACATGTATCTATACATGTTAGCATCACATGATAGTCATGCATATATGCATCACATGATAGACGTACATGTTAGCATCACATGATATCCGTACATGTGAGCATCACATGATATCCGTACATGTGAGCATCACATGATATCTGTACATGTGAGCATCACATGATAGCTGTGCATGTGTGCATCACATGATAAATGTATCTGTACATGTGAGAATCACATGATAGTCATGCAATAGTGCATCACATGATAGCCGTACACGTGAGCATCACATGATAGCCATGCATGTCAGCATCACATGATAGTCATGCATGTGTGCATCACACACGTTAGCTGTGCATGCATGTGTTCTGATTTCTGGTAAATATAGCGTAAATACTGGCACTTATTGCACAGTCAGCAATAAAGTAGGCTCTTAAATTATGCCCTCTTTGTATCTACATCCCTTGCTGGCTGTCGAAGATGGTGAATGACTGAACTCTTGCAGAGCAGAGCCTGGGGAGCATCATATCTACTACAAGTCAATCTCACTCCTAGAAGTGGGCATAACACTGACTCTTTGGCAGGAGGAGGTGTAGTCTTAACAAGTGAAGGCTGGAACCAACAGCAAGTGTAGATATGGCTAGCCAATGTGGTGCTACTACAGCACTTAACAAGTGAAGGCTGGAACCAACAGCAAGTGTAGGTATGGCCAGCCAATGATGTGGTATTACAGCACTTAACAAGTGAAGGCTGGAACCAACAGCAAGTGTAGATATGGCCAGCCTACTACAGCACTTAACAAGTGAAGGCTGGAACCAACAGCAAGTGTAGGTATGGCCAGCCAATGATGTGGTATACAGCACTTGCATTTTTGGGGAAGACCACTGCACATGTATTTTTTTATTTTTTCTTCTTGTAGTTACCACTTTATAACTCCATAGAATCCGTAAACTTGATGGTGTGGACTTGATATATAGCTCAAAAGCTATGTCTCTCTTTGTGCTCTCTGTTGATACTAAAATATTTTTCGTAAGTATAACTATAGCCAAGTTACTGGAGGAACCTAAAATAACTAACGACTGATTTTTTGGCATAAATATCTCCAGATTACAAAGTGCTAACGAGTTGAAATTAGTAGCAGTAGCTAGAGGCCGACTCTATGCAATGAGTGTTTTTATTAGCTGCGCTGAAATGTAAGTACAGTATACCCTCGCATATCTGAACCTCGATCATCCGAACACTCGGTAATTTTTTCAAAACTGGTAAAGGTCGTCACTCTGCCAAATCGTTTACGTAAGTTGCACGTGCTAACTAGTTCAGTTTGCTTGGGCCAGCAAAAGGAAGAGAGTAATTTTGTTGATCGAGTCAAAGATAGCCATTCTAAGCAAGATATGAAATGGAGCCAGTCTAGCCGGACTAGCGAGAGTAAGGTGTAGGGAAGTTGACAATAACGGAGATAAAAAAGAACGAAACCAAACTTCGAGAGTTCGCATGCAACCTTGAAGTCAAGCGCCTTGCTAGAGACAAACAAAGAAAATGCCTTATGTTTGTGGTTTGTTCAGAAAAGGGGGCAAGACACTCCAGTCAGTGGACCATTGCTCAGAGAAAGTGAATATAAATAATATGAAAAAATATGTATGTAAAACAGCATGCCAGTTACTGAGGACCTAAATCCTTCTAGTACCAGGAAGTGAGCTTCTTATTATCCCAAGGACATGCAGATTAAAAGGATTGAAAATAGTTCCAATGTGATTCAGCATTTTAATTACATTCATGAATTAATTACATTCATGAATTTATAATTAAATTTTTTTTGGTGCATATTCGAACTTTTTTGCTTATCCGAACTACCTTGGGTCCCAACGAGTGATAAGAGAGGGTCTACTGTACGTGGTCAAGCGGCGCAGGTGGAAAATTTATTTCGTTAATAATCCATAAAACTCATTTCCCACCCACGTCCTTGACCACGTACTTCCGTTTTAGTGCCTAGTGAAAACACTCAGTAGCCACTGGTGCTAATTTCTATTTTGTTATCACTTTGCAATCTGGAGATATTTATGCGGGCATTCAGGTTTTGAAGTTCCTCCACTTTAGGTCCAGTAACTTGGCTATAGCAATACCTATGGAAAATATTTTAGTATCAAAAGAGAGCACACAGAGTTACCTATCTTTTGAGCTATTAATTATATCAAGTCAATACCATGAAGTTTACAGAATCTACGGAGCTATAAAGTGGTAACCACACGTTTTTGGGGTTTTTTTTAATTAAAAAGATGGTGCTTTACCCACACAAGGCTGGCAAGTGTAGGTATGGGCGGGCCAATGTTTGCAATATACACTAATTTAGTTTCATATTTGACACTTACAGTATATCTTTAAAGATTATTTCTCCTATTAATGTGTACATTTCTTAAATAAACAGCCACTTCCAGAACCTTCCCCTGGAGCCAGTGCTGAGCCTCAACCAGAAAGACAGTCTGCCTCTACTAGACCCAGTACAGAGGATGTGTCCTCAGAAGGTAATGTTGAGAATATTCCCAACTGACTTGTCATTACAGTGTGAGTGCTTGCTGGTGCACACTTACTGCTCCCTCTAGTCATTACAGTGAGACTGTCCTCCACCATAGATAGGTTCACACAGAAGGAGCCTAGTGAGACTGTCCTCCACCATAGATAGGTTCACACAGAAGGAGCCTAGTGAGACTGTCCTCCCCCATAGATAGTTCACACAGAAGGAGCCTAGTGAGACTGTCCTCCCCCATAGATAGTTCACACAGAAGGAGTCTAGTGGGACTGTCTTCTTCCATATAAGGAGCTATACTCTGACCAGGGCTGTAGCCAGAGCTTATAAACACACAAGGCTAGGGGCTTCCGGGGTGCATGCTCACCTGGAAATTATTTTTACCCTAGCTACATAGTCACTAGGTATGCATTCTGTGGGTAGTCAACTGTGAGCAGAGAACTGTCATCAGTGCATCATTTCAGAGTGAGTCATTCATTCAATAGGAATATGATGGGAGAAAAATAATTGTTTCATTTGCCTCACGCTGGCTACAGTGCTGCCCCTTCTAGTTTAGCAAACCTCCACCCCACCCCATCAATTACCCCCTCCTCCCTCTGCTGGCCCCTCTTGGCAAGACAATGTTGGCACATCATATGTAACTGAGACTCCACCCACTTACATGTACAATATATGTGTGTGTGTGTGCAGAGTTGAAGAAATCTGAGGAGAACACAGGCAAAGACAACATAGGTAAGAGAGACTAGGAAAGTGTCCTCAAGGAAGGGAGGGAGGTATGTAGTTGAGACTCCACCCACGTACTTGTAGGTCAATATGTACCATATTTGCTGGTATATGTACATAAGTCTCACCTGGGTTTAGGTCACACCCACAAATCTACTTAGCACTGTATTACATAGTTGGTGTTCCTGCATAGAAGTTGTTCTTACCAGCAAAAGAAATAGCCAGTTGGCTCTATGAGGTTTAGCCAACCGGATGGGTCATGAGATATCGACATGCAGAGACTCAGAACAAAGATATTTTGCAGACAAATTGATTACTCCAAATAGAATGAAAACTTTTCATACCCATATACTGTACATGAAGACCACAACCAGGTGACCCTTACCAGATACCAATGATATACAGTAGCGGTCAAAAATAACTTTACGTTGCATTTCTGTACAATGTACGTAGTACGCTCGAGCATTTAAAAAGCAACGCACGAGCTACCATTTAAGAACGCACGGCGAACGGTACGCACGAACGTTGCAACGCACTGTTGGAACGCATCGTTGTTTATTTTTACCTCGATCTGACACGTGACAAATATGAATACGCGCGCATTTTGGAGGTTAAATTCTATTTAGGTCACATTGCAGCAGCGGGCTAGTTTTGGTAGCTCTGTCAAATCGATCAGAAAATATCTGAGGATACTATTCCCAAAAGAAGTAAGTGCTTGCTCTTGATGTGTTGAGGTACTTTTTCAATTTTTTGTCTTGCTAGCTCAGCTAGTCCCTTTCTCTGAATAAATTTTATTTCAGTGTAGCTTAGATTTGCTGTTACAAGCTACTTCAGTGCTAATTCTTTTGCTTTTTGCCAACATTTCCAACGAAATACTTTGGTCTTTGTCAGGGCATCTTAGTAATCATCTGGTTGACAGGTCTTTGTCAGGGCATCTTAGTAATCATCTGGTTGACAATCTACATGTAAGTAGCTCTATTTTAACTAGAGCTTGATCAGAACATACTTGTATATGAGCTAAAGTTGTTTCACACAAAATGGTCTTGAAGACCTCCACCTGTTTGTCAAATGTAACAAGCTTGGATTATGTGATCAGTGGCTCGCTAAGTGATGTGTATGTCTTAATGCAAGTTACTGTGCGATATTTTGGCTGCATGAGAACTGTCGCCATTATATGATGATGTAGCCTGTTTTTTTGGGGTTTTTTTTGGGGGGTGGCTCCCAAAGGGGGAAGCTAGTCAGCAACTGTTGTGACTAATAGCACTTTAGATGTTGGATGTCTGTGGTTTGTAAATGCAGGTATCCAGTCCGAGGATGGAGATGTCCAACTGGCCCAGAAGATATAAACCAACAACTAGCTTTACACCTACATAACCGGACCTTTACTTACCTTGTCAATATTGTCAGATAACAACGACTGCACCAAACCACACACAAAGATGTTGCATAAATTGAAATACACATTATCAATAGTAGCACTGCTATTTAGTTTGATGATGTGAAGAATCGCCTCAACAAATCTGGGTAGCAGAAGCTTCACAGTACACTTGTCAAACCAGATGATATTCTCAAATACACTTGCTGACAAATTGCTGTGCCACTCCCGATCTCTTGACCTGGAGTGTGGGAGACAAAATACGGTGTTAAAAAAACCAAAAAAACCCTGGTTACTTGAGCTCCACCAGGGTTGAGCTCTGGCACGCAAGTTATGTGTATCTTAGTTTGCTTATACATCGCCCGTGTCGTCTCAAATAGGTTAAGTACACATAAGCCAAATCATTACTTTGTTTGCCTCAGAATAGATGGCAATATGAATTGCCATGCAGCAATGTACAACCACTCGATGTTTGTCCTACACCAAAGCCGCCACTCATTGCTTTGAAGAAAGCCTCGACTGTAGTTAGTAGGCCATGTTGTCAATGTAATATAGTATGGTTTTTGTAATGCTCTGCACATAAAGGCATTTCAGGTTCCTGATTTCATATATTCCTTGTAATGTAAGCTACCAGTTTTCTATAATTCATGGCATGGCACAAAAACTTAACCTGCCACTTGAGCCTCTGACAACCAATTTGCTCCTTGAACAAAAGGTCGTGTGTGATTGCAGGTAATGTTTCAGGAAGCTCAGGTCGTCCCATCAATATCTTTGGTGCTTCAAAGCTTAGGCTAAGGTTCAGAATTCTTTGCTTTTGCTTCTTGTAGGCCGATACACCACAGCGCGAGAAAGAGAGCTGTAAGCTACTCGAGCGAGCGACGAAGCGTATCACGTGAACGTTTATACTATGAACGCATGCGTTCCAGCTGCACAACGCACCTACGTTTTAGAAGTACGATTGGAAAAACAGTAAGGAATGCACATGCAATGCTTGCTCTCAAAACGTAGTACGTACGTTGTCCGAAAACGCAACGTAAAGTTATTTTTGGCCGCTACTGTACATGTATTTAAGCAAGTCTCTCTCTAGTCAGGGAGAGAATGGCACTACAGTCATTGGCCACTGTAGATACAAATGATATAGTTAAGCAAGTCTCTCTCTGGTAAGGGAAAGGATGGCACTAGAAACCCACCCACTCGGTGTTAACCCCCCCCCCCCCCCGGCCTGGGGTCACGCACCTTAACCCTTGTGTGTAAGAGGTGAATTGCTTGAGTGCAGTGTGCTAATGATACTAAATGTGTGTGCATGGTTGGTTTGACCAGGTTCCAACAGTCAGCCTCGGACTGAAGACAAGCATGCACTGGACTCCTCTGCCCATGCTACATCTGATCATGAGGTGAGTGTGCTTAATGATCTTGGTGGATTATTTTATGTGTGTATGTGTGTTTCAAGTATTTATGGTTGCCCTATAAGTAGATGATGGGTGTGTGCTCTGAGTTGTTGATTTTATGTTGATTAGGAATATTCTTGTTGGCCTAAGGAAGTATTGTAAGATGCACCACCAACTATGTCAGACTAACTGTGTAGCATGAGTATACCTGCTTGTCTCTAAGGCTGGCCAAGTACAGTAAGATCACAAGGTTATGAATGTCTGTGTTGCTTGCAGTCATCCTTAAAGTGATATGTTGATTGTTCTCTGACAGGCTGACCATTCTGACAAGCAAGACGATATCTCAGATATTGGTGGAAAAGTTTGTCAGCCAAGTGAAAGTGCGACTCACAGTAAGGCAAGCGAAGGAGACCTTCCAGGAATAATGGCTGCCATGAAGAATGAAGGATACAACCCTCTGGAAAGAGATGGACAGGGCAGCAACGCCTTGCACTGTGCAGCTCTCGGGGGACACGTGTCTGTGGTTAAGTTTTTTCTGGAAGATCTGAAGTATGACCCAACAATTCCTAGTAAATATGGCCATACAGTTCTTCACCTAGTAGCTGCTTCATGTGGTCATCTTGAGCTGCTACGATACCTGTTGGAGGAGCGGCAGCTTGAAGCTCTGAGCATGGATGCCATAGGACGTACTCCATTACATCATGCTTGTTGCTTGAACTCTGACCTTAGCAGTATGAGTGGAGGGAAAAGGACAAGTGAGCATTTTGATGTTGTCAAGTATCTCATAGAGGAGCTCGGCTGCGACCCACTTGTGAGTGATGTTAATGAAGACACTCCACTTCACCTTGCTGCTGAATGTGGTAAGCTAGAGGTTGTCAAGTACTTTATACAAGACCTGAAGTGGGACACTAACATCAGAGGTTATTTGGGAAGGACACCTCTTCATGAGTCTTGTGAGAATGGACAGTTTGATGTTGTCAAGTATCTCGTGGAGGAGCTCGGCTGTGACCCACTTGTGAGAGATGTTAATGAAGACACTCCACTTCACCTTGCTGCTCAAACGGGTAAGCTGGAGATTGTCAAGTACTTTATACAAGACCTGAAGTGGGACACTAACATCAGAGGTTATTGGGGAAGGACACCGCTTCATAAGTCTTGTTTGGGAGGACATTTTGATGTTGTCAAATGTCTCGTAGAGGAGCTCGGCTGCGACCCATTTTTGAGAGATGTTAATGAAGACACTCCACTTCACCTTGCTGCTCGATGGGGTAAGCTGGAGATTGTCAAGTACTTTATACAAGACCTGAAGTGGGACACTAACATCAGAGGTTATTGGGGAAGGATACCTCTTCATAATTCTTGTGAGGGAGGACATTTGGATGTTGTCAAGTATCTCGTAGAGGAGCTCGGCTGCGACCCACTTGTGAGAGATGTTAGTGAAGACACTCCACTTCACCTTGCTGCTCTAACCGGTAAGCTAGACATTGTCAAGTACTTTATACAAGACCTGAAGTGGGACACTAACATCAGAGGTTATTGGGGAAGGACACCGCTTCATAAGTCTTGTTTGGGAGGACATTTTGATGTTGTCAAATGTCTCGTAGAGGAGCTCGGCTGCGACCCATTTTTGAGAGATGTTAATGAAGTCACTCCACTTCACCTTGCTGCTCGATGGGGTAAGCTGGAGATTGTCAAGTACTTTATACAAGACCTGAAGTGGGACACTAACATCAGAGGTTATTGGGGAAGGATACCTCTTCATAATTCTTGTTTTGGAGGACATTTTGATGTTGTCAAGTATCTCGTAGAGGAGCTCGGCTGCGACCCACTTGTGAGAGATGTTAGTGAAGACACTCCACTTCACCTTGCTGCTATAGAGGGTAGGCTAGATATTGTCAAGTACTTTATACAAGACCTGAAGTGGGACACTAACATCAGAGGTGAATTGGGAAGGACACCTCTTCATAAGTCTTGTGTGGGAGGACATTTTGATGTTGTCAAGTATCTCGTAGAGGAGCTCGGCTGTGACCCACTTGTGAGAGATGTTAATGAAGACACTCCACTTCACCTTGCTGCTCAATTTGGTGGGCTAGAGATTGTCAAGTACTTTATACAAGACCTGAAGTGGGACACTAACATCAGAGGGTATTTGGGAAGGACACCTCTTCATAAGTCTTGTGTAGGAGGAGATTTTGATGTTGTCAAGTATCTCGTAGAGGAGCTCGGCTGCGACCTACTTGTGAGAGATGTTAATGAAGACACTCCACTTCACCTTGCTGCTCTAAATGGTAAGCTAGAGATAGTCAAGTACTTTATACAAGACCTGAAGTGGGACACTAACATCAGAGGTCATTTTGGAAGGATACCTCTTCATAAGTCTTGTGTGGGAGGACATTTTGATGTTGTCAAGTATCTCATAGAGGAGCTCGGCTGCGACCCACTTGTGAGAGATGTTAATGAAGACACTCCACTTCACCTTGCTGCTCGGGAGGGTAAGCTAGAGATTGTCAAGTACTTTATACAAGACCTGAAGTGGGACACTAACATCAGAGGTTATTTGGGAAGGACACCTCTTCATAAGTCTTGTGTGGGAGGACATTTTGATGTTGTCAAGTATCTCGTAGAGGAGCTCGGCTGCGACCCACTTGTGAGAGATGTTAGTGAAGACACTCCACTTCACCTTGCTGCTGACGAGGGTAAGCTAGAGATTATCAAGTACTTTATACAAGACCTGAAGTGGGACACTAACATCAGAGGTTATTTGGGAAGGACACCTCTTCATAAGTCTTGTCTGGGAGGACATTTTGATGTTGTCAAGTATCTCGTAGAGGAGCTCGGCTGCGACCCACTTGTGAGAGATGTTAATGAATACACTCCACTTCACCTTGCTGCTGAATGGGGTAACCTAGATATTGTCAAGTACTTTATACAAGACCTGAAGTGGGACACTAACATCAGAGGTGAATTGGGAAGGACACCTCTTCATAATTCTTGTGAGGGAGGACATTTGGATGTTGTCAAGTATCTCGTAGAGGAGCTCGGCTGCGACCCACTTGTGAGAGATGTTAATGAAGACACTCCACTTCACCTTGCTGCTCTAGGGGGTAAGCTAGATATTGTCAAGTACTTGATACAAGACCTGAAGTGGGACACTAACATCAGAGGTTATTTGGGAAGGACACCTCTTCATATGTCTTGTCAGTATGGACATTTTGATGTTGTCAAGTATTTCGTAGAGGAGCTCGGCTGTGACCCACTTGTGAGAGATGTTAGTGAAGACACTCCACTTCACCTTGCTGCTGACGAGGGTAAGCTAGAGATTATCAAGTACTTTATACAAGACCTGAAGTGGGACACTAACATCAGAGGGTATTTGGGAAGGACACCTCTTCATAAGTCTTGTGTGGGAGGACATTTTGATGTTGTCAAGTATCTCATAGAGGAGCTCGGCTGCGACCCACTTGTGAGAGATGTTAATGAAGACACTCCACTTCACCTTGCTGCTCAATTTGGTGGGCTAGAGATGGTCAAGTACTTTATACAAGACCTGAAGCGGGACACTAACATCAGAGGTTATTGGGGAAGGACACCTCTTCATAAGTCTTGTGTGGGAGGACATTTGGATGTTGTCAAGTATCTGGTAGAGGAGCTCGGCTGCGACCCACTTGTGAGAGATGTTAATGAAGACACTCCACTTCACCTTGCTGCTCTAGGGGGTAAGCTAGATATTGTCAAGTACTTGATACAAGACCTGAAGTGGGACACTAACATCAGAGGTTATTTGGGAAGGACACCTCTTCATAAGTCTTGTCAGTATGGACATTTTGATGTTGTCAAGTATTTCGTAGAGGAGCTCGGCTGTGACCCACTTGTGAAAGATAAATACGAACACACTCCCTTAGATCTTGCCTCCAGTAATGATCACTTTGAAATCCTGCAATACTTCACAACACTCCAACTCGATGATCCTCGTATGAAAGGTGTTCACTCTGCTTCTCTCAAGGGTAAGATGGGGAGGGTTGTGATTAGAGTAGCGAGCACACAGCACATGTGGGGAGGATATCATTACATCATAGTATATTGATGGTGTGTTTAGAGTAGCGAGCACACAGCACATGTGGGGAGGATATCATTACATCATAGTATATTGATGGTGTGATTAGAGAAGTGAGCACACAGCACATGTGGGGAGGATATCATTACATTGATGGTGTGATTAGAGAAGTGAGCACACAGCACATGTGGGGAGGATATTATTACATCATAGTATATTGATGGTGTGATGGCTCTAGAACAAATTCAATTATCAATACCTAAAAAGTGTATTGAGCAAGTATATTTCTGAAGAAGTATTTCCCAGACCGCCCTAACACATAACTCTTATGGGATCATTTGCAAAGTCCCTTACCAACACCCTGTATTGCCACTGCTTTGTGCATTCCAGATGGCCAGCCTCTGCATCAGGGAATGCAGCAGAAGAGATCTCAGGCCTCTTAAGAATTTCGTGTATTTCCTGAGGCAGTGTGACCCACCCCCCAGTCTTACAAGCCACACCCTCTTAAGTGCATGCACACACATGGAGAAAGAATCTGCCCAAACCCCTATTGTTTTGACTAGAACAAACACAAACACTTTTTATGTAAGATAATCTGCCAGTGAGACTATCCTGCCCATAGTTAGATTCACACAGAAGGAGCCTAGTGAGACTGTCCTCCCCCATAGATAGGTTCACACAGAAGGAGCCTAGTGAGACTGTCCTCCACCATAGATAGGTTCACACAGAAGGAGCCTAGTGAGACTGTCCTCCACCATAGATAGGTTCACACAGAAGGAGCCTAGTGAGACTGTCCTCCCCCATAGATAGGTCACACAGAAGGAGCCTAGTGAGACTGTCCTCCATAGATAGGTTCACACAGAAGGAGCCTAGTGAGACAGTCCTCCCTCATAGATAGGTTCACACAGAAGGAGCCTAGTGAGACTATCCTCCCCCATAGATAGGTTCACACAGAAGGAGCCTAGTGAGACTGTCCTCCTCCATAGATAGGTTCACACAGAAGGAGCCTAGTGAGAATGTCCTCCTCCATATATAGGTTCACACAGAAGGAGCCTAGTGAGACTGTCCTCCATAGATAGGTTCACACAGAAGGAGCTTAGTGAGACTGTCCTCCACCATAGATAGGTTCACACAGAAGGAGCTTAGTGAGACTGTCCTCCGCCATGTAGATAGGTTCACACAGAAGGAGCCTAGTGAGACTGTCCTCCCCCATAGATAGATAGGTTCACACAGAAGGAGCCTAGTGAGACTGTACTCCGACATAGATAGGTTCACACAGAAGGAGCCTAGTGAGACTGTCCTCCCCCATAGATAGGTTCACACAGAAGGAGCCTAGTGAGACTGTCCTCCCCCATAGATAGGTTCACACAGAAGGAGCCTAGTGAGACTGTCTTATTCCATATAAGGTATAAGGAGCTATACTCTGACCAGGGCTGTAGCCAGAGCTTAGAAACACACAAGGCTAGGGGCTTTCGGGGTGCATGCTCATCTGGAAATTATTTTTGCCCTAGCTACATAGTCACTAGGTATGCATTCTGTGGGTAGTCAAGTGTGAGCAGAGAACTGTCATCAGTGCATCATTTCAGAGTGAGTCATTCATTCAATAGGAATATGATGGGAGAAAAATAATTGTTTCATTTGCCTCACGCTGGCTACAGTGCTGCACCTTCTAGTTTAGTAAACCTCCTCCCCACCCCATCAATTACCCCCTCCTTCCTCTGCTGGCCCCTCTTGGCAAGACAATGTTGGAACATAATTTGTAACTGAGACTCCACCCACTTACATGTACAATATATATGTGTGTTTGTGTGTGCAGAGTTGAAGAAATCTGAGGAGAACACAGGCAAAGACAACATAGGTAAGGGAGACGAGGAAAATGTCCTCAAGGGAGGGAGGGAGGTGTGTAGTTGAGACTCCACCCACATACTTGTAGCTCAATATGTACCATATTTGCTGGGATATAAGTCTCACCTGGGTTTAGGTCACACCCACAAATCTACTTAGCACTGTAGTACATAGTTGGTGTTCCTGCATAGAAGTTGTTCTTACCAGCAAAAGAAATAGCCAGTTGGCAGCTTGAAACTAGTGGTGAAGCTAATGCACTTCTCAGAGCTGAGGCCAACTGAAATTCCCTCTGTTGTGAGGAGGTCACTGATAGCTACTAGCTGTACGTGGAGGAACAGTGACCTGGACTAGTTCTCCACTGACGTAGACACAATTGTCCAAGCCAGTAGTGAGTGACTCCATGCAGTGTCTATGAGGTTTAGCCAACCGGATGGGTCATGACATAGCGATAGACAGAGACTCAGAACAAAGATATTTTATTTTAAAATCGACAAGAATAATATTGATTTGACTGGTCCAAATACAACGAAAACTGTAGCATACACATGTACATGAAGACCACAATGAGATGACCCTTTACCATATACCTCAATGAGCAAGTCTCTCTCTAGTCACAGAGAGAATGGCCCTACAGTCATTGCCTACTCTTTAATCAAGTCTCTCTCTGGTCAGGGAGGTAGAGACTTCAGCTCCATAGTCACTACAGTCATTGCAACCACACACACTTAGTGGGGGGTGACAGTTGCAAATTTTATTATTATTATTTTTACCTGTGGTTACAACTTTAGAGCTCAGTAGATTCTGCAAACTTCAGGGTATGGCCATGATATATAGCTCAAAAGATAGGTCTCTCTGTGTGCTCTCTTTTGATACTAAAATATGTTTCATAGGTATAACTATAGGCAAGTTACTAGACCCTAAAGCAGAGGGACTTCAAAAACCTGCACCCCAAAATTGCCGGGAAAAACCACTCCGGGTTGCCAGGTGCTAAAGACCTCTAATTGTTACCGATGGCTAGAGGAAGCTCTAGAGCATACAATGACCGTTTGTTAAAAAATGTATTACCTGGTCAAGCGGGGCGTGGAAAATTGAAGGCGTTAACAATCAACGCCTTCAGTTTGCACCCACGTGTCTGACCAGGTAATAAATTTTTAACGCCTATTTCTAACGGTCATTGTATGCTCTAGAGGCCACTCGTACCATTTTTTTTTGCACTTGGCAACTCGGAGTGGTTTTGGACGGCGATTTTGGGGTGCAGGTTTTTGAGGTCCCTCCGCTTTAGGGTCTAGTAACTTGCCTATAGTTATACCTATGAAACATATTTCAAAAGAGAGCACAGAGAGAGACCTATCTTTTGAGCTATATATCAAGGCCATACCATGAAGTTTGCAGAATCTACTTAAAGTTGTAACCACAGGTTAAAAAAAAAATTAATTTGTCCACCATTCCCCCTTAGTGGGTATCCCCTGGCAGACATTGCCTGGTGCCACACACATTAACCCTGGTGCATGTGTAAGAGGTGAATTGCTTGAGTGTAGTGTGCTAGTGACACCTCAATGTGTGTGCATCACTTGACCAGGTTCCAGCAGTGAGCCTCGGATTGAAGACAAGCAAGCACTAGTCTCCTCTGCTACTTCTGCCACTGCGACATCAGATCATGAAGTGAGTGTGTTGAATATTGCTTGATGATTACTCTGTGTGTGTGAGTATGTTCAAGTATTTGTGTTTGCCCTATAAGTAGATGGTGGGTGTGTGCAGTGAGTTGTTGATTATATGTTGATCTTGTTGGCCTAAGGAAGTATTGTAAGATGCACCACCAACTATGTCAGACTAACTGTGTAGCATGAGTATACCTGCTTGTCTCTAAGGCTGGCCAAGTACAGTAAGATCACAAGGTTATGAGTGTCTGTGTTGCTTACAGTCATCCTTAAAGTGATATGTTGATTGTTCTCTGACAGGCTGACCATTCTGACAAGCAAGAAGATATCTCAGATATTGGTGGAAAAGTTTGTCAGCCGAGTGAAACTGTGACTCACAGCAAGGCACGCGAAGGAAACCTGCCAGGAGTAATGTCTGCCATGAAGAATGAAGGATACAACACTCTGGTGATTAGTAAACAATACACAATCATTACCACATCACATGATAGCCGTTCATGTGAGCATCACATGATATCCGTACATGTGAGCATCACATGATAGTCATGCATGTGTGCATCACATGATAACTGTACATGTGATTATCACATGATAGTCATGCATGTGTGCATCACATGATAGCTGTGCATGTGTGCACACATGATGCCATGCATGTGAGCATCATTGATAGCCATGCACATGTGCATCACATGATAGCCGTACATGTTAGCATCACATGATATCCGTACATGTGAGCATCACATGATATCCGTACATGTGAGCATCACATGATAGATGTGCATGTGAGCATCACATGATATATGTATCTGTACATGTGAGCATCACATGATAGTCATGCATATGTGCATCACATGATAGCTGTGCATGTGTGCACACATCATGCCATGCATGTGAGCATCATTGATAGCCATGCACATGTGCATCACATGATAGCCGTACATGTTAGCATCACATGATATCCGTACATGTGAGCATCACATGATATATGTGCATGTGAGCATCACATGATATATGTATCTGTACATGTGAGCATCACATGATAGCCATGCACATGTGCATCACATGATAGCCGTACATGTTAGCATCACATGATAGCTGTATATGTGAGCATCACATGATAGCCATGCATGTGAGAATCACATGATAGTCATGCATGCGTGCATAGGCATGCATGTAAGCATCACATGATAGCCGCACATGTGAGCATCACATGATAGTCATGCATGTGTACATCACATTATAGCCGTGCATGTGTGCATCACATGATATTTGTACATGTGATCAGCACATGATATTTGTGCATGTGCACATCACATGATATTTGTGCATGTGCACATCACATGATAGCTGTGCACGTGTGCATGATATCTGTACATGTGAGCATCAAATGATATTCGTACATGTGTGCATCACATGATAGCCATACATGTTAGCATCACATGATATCTGTGCATGTGAGCATCACATGATACATGTATTTGTACATGTGAGCATCACATGATAGTCACATCACATGATAGCCGTACACATGAGCATCACATGATAGCCATGCATTACGCGTATCACATGATAGGCATGCATGTAAGCATAACATGATAGTCGTGCATGTGTGCATCACATGAAAGCCGTACATGTGAGCATCACATGATAACTGTGCATGTGAGCATCACATGATAGCGGTGCATGTGAGCATCACATGATAGCCATGCATATGTGCATCACATGATAGCTGTACATGTGAGCATCACATGCTAGTTGTGCATGTGTGCATCACATGATAGATGTGCATGTGTGCATCACATGATAGCCATGCATGTGATCCTCATATGATAGCCATGCATGTGAGCTCACATGTTACATGTAGCTGTGCATGCATGTGGTGTGATGTCTGGTAAATATAGTGTAAATACTGGCACTTATTGTACAGTCAGCAATAAAGTAGGCTCTTAAATTATGCCCATGTGCAGAGGTAATGAATCTCCTATAGGTGTGAATCTTTGTATGTACATACTTTGCTGGCTGTCGAAGATGGTGAACGGCTGAACTCTTGCAGAGCAGAGCCTGGGGAGCATCATATCTACTACAAGTCAATCTCACTCCTAGAATTAGGCGTAACACTGACTCTTGGGCAGGAGGAGTTGTAGTCTTAACAAGAAGGCTGGAACCAACAGCAAGCGAAGATATGTCCAGCCAATGGTGTGCTACTACAGCAATTAATTAACTAGTGAAGGCTGGAACCAACAGCAAGTGTAGGTATGGGCGGGCCAATGTGTGCAATATGTACTTATTTCTAATGGAAATATTTGGTTTCATATTTGACACTTACAGTACATCTTTAAAGATTATTTCTCCTATTAATGTGTAGCCATTTCCAGAACCTTCCCCTGGAGTCAGTGCTGAGCCTCAACCAGAAAGCTCTCCTAGACCCAGTACAGAGGATGTGCCCTCAGAAGGTAAAGTTGAGAATGTTCCCAACCGACTGGTCATTACAGTGTGAGTGCTTGCTGGTGCACACTTACTGCTCCCTCTAGTCATTACAGTGATACTGTCCTCCACCATAGATAGGTTCACACAGAAGGAGCCTAGTGAGACTGTACTCCCTCATAGATAGGTTCACACAGAAGGAGCCTAGTGGGACTATCCTTGCCATAGATAGTTTCACACGAAGGAGCCTAGTGAGACTGTCCTCCCCCATAGATAGGTTCACACAGAAGGAGCCTAGTGAGAGTGTCCTCCGACATAGATAGGTTCACACAGAAGGAGCCTAGTGAGACTGCCCTCCCCCATAGATAGGTTCACACAAAAGAAGCCTAGTGAGACTGTCCTCCTCCATAGATAGGTTCACACAAAAGAAGCCTAGTGAGATGGTCCTCCCTCATAGATAGTTCACACAGAAGGAGCCTAGTGAGACTGTCCTCCACCATAGATAGGTTCACACAGAAGGAGCCTAGTGGGACTGTCTTCTTCCATATAAGGAGCTATACTCTGACCAGGACTGTAGCCAGAGCTTATAAACACACAAGGCTAGGGGCTTTCGGGGTGCATGCTCACCTGGAAATTATTTTTACCCTAGCTACATAGTCACTAGGTATGCATTCTGTGGGTAGTTAAGTGTGAGCAGAGAACTGTCATCAGTGCATCATTTCAGAGTGAGTCATTCATTCAATAGGAATATGATGGGAGAAAAATAATTGTTTCATTTGCCTCACGCTGGCTACAGTGCTGCCCCTTCTAGTTTAGCAAACCTCCTCCCCACCCCATTAATTACCCCCTCCTCCCTCTGCTGGTCCCTCTTGGCAAGACAATGTTGGCACATAATATGTAACTGAGACTCCACCCACTTATATGTACAATATGTGTGTGTGTGTGTGTGTGCAGAGTTGAAGAAATCTGAGGAGAACACAGGCAAAGACAACATAGGTAAGGGAGATGAGGAAAGTGTCCTCAAGGGAGGGAGGGAGGTATGTAGATGAGACTCCACCCACATACTTGTAGCTCAATATGTACCATATTTGCTGGGATATAAGTCTCACCTGGGTTTAGGTCACACCCACAAATCTACTTAGCATAGTTGGTGTTCCTGCATAGAAGTTGTTCTTACCAGCAAAAGAAATAGCCAGTTGGCAGCTTGAAACTAGTGAAGCTAATGCACTTCTCAGAGCTGAGACCAACTGAAATTCCCTCTGTTGTGAGGAGGTCACTGATAGCTACTAGCTGTACGTGGAGGAACAGTGACCTGGACTAGTTCTCCACTGACGTAGACACAATTGTCCAAGCCAGTAGTGAGTGACTCCATGCAGTGTCTATGAGGTTTAGCCAACCGGATGGGTCATGAGATACCGACATGCAGAGAACTCAGAACAAAGATATTTTGCAGACAAATTGATTACTCCAAATAGAATGAAAACTTTTCATACCCATATACTGTACATGAAGACCACAACCAGGTGACCCTTACCAGATACCAATGATATACAGTAGCGGTCAAAAATAACTTTACGTTGCATTTCTGTACAATGTACGTAGTACGCTCGAGCATTTAAAAAGCAACGCACGAGCTACCATTTAAGAACGCACAGCGAACGGTACGCACGAACGTTGCAACGCACCGTTGGAACGCATCGTTGTTTATTTTTACCTCGATCTGACACGTGACAAATATGAATACGCGCGCATTTCGGAGGTTAAATTCTATTTAGGTCACATTGCAGCAGCGGGCTAGTTTTGGTAGCTCTGTCAAATCGATCAGAAAATATCTGAGGATACTATTCCCAAAAGAAGTAAGTGCTTGCTCTTGATGTGTTGAGGTACTTTTTCAATTTTTTGTCTTGCTAGCTCAGCTAGTCCCTTTCTCTGAATAAATTTTATTTCAGTGTAGCTTAGATTTGCTGTTACAAGCTACTTCAGTGCTAATTCTTTTGCTTTTTGCCAACATTTCCAACGAAATACTTTGGTCTTTGTCAGGGCATCTTAGTAATCATCTGGTTGACAATCGACATGTAAGTAGCTCTATTTTCACTAGAGCTTGATCAGAACATACTTGTATATGAGCTAAAGTTGTTTCACACAAAATGGTCTTGAAGACCTCCACCTGTTTGTCAAATGTAACAAGCTTGGATTATGTGATCAGTGGCTCGCTAAGTGATGTGTATGTCTTAATGCAAGTTACTGTGCGATATTTTGGCTGCATGAGAACTGTCGCCATTATATGATGATGTAGCCTGTTTTTTTTTGTTTTTTTTGGGGGGGTGGCTCCCAAAGGGGGAAGCTAGTCAGCAACTGTTGTGACTAATAGCACTTTAGATGTTGGATGTCTGTGGTTTGTAAATGCAGGTATCCAGTCCGAGGATGGAGATGTCAAACTGGCCCAGAAGATATAAACCAACAACTAGTACATAACCGGACCTTTACTTACCTTGTCAATATTGTCAGATAACAACGACTGCACCAAACCACACACAAAGATGTTGCATAAATTGAAATACACATTATCAATAGTAGCACTGCTATTTAGTTTGATGATGTGAAGAATCGCCTCAACAAATCTGGGTAGCAGAAGCTTCACAGTACACTTGTCAAACCAGATGATATTCTCAAATACACTTGCTGACAAATTGCTGTGCCACTCCCGATCTCTTGACCTGGAGTGTGGGAGACAAAATACGGTGTTAAAAACCCCCAAAAAACCCTGGTTACTTGAGCTCCACCAGGGTTGAGCTCTGGCATGCAAGTTATGTGTATCTTAGTTTGCTTATACATCGCCCGTGTCGTCTCAAATAGGTTAAGTACACATAAGCCAAATCATTACTTTGTTTGCCTCAGAATAGATGGCAATATGATGAATTGCCATGCAGCAATGTACAACCACTCGATGTTTGTCCTACACCAAAGCCGCCACTCATTGCTTTGAAGAAAGCCTCGACTGTAGTTAGTAGGCCATGTTGTCAATGTAATATAGTATGGTTTTTGTAATGCTCTGCACATAAGGCATTTCAGGTTCCTGATTTCATATATTCCTTGTAATGTAAGCTACCAGTTTTCTATAATTCATGGCATGGCACAAAAACTTAACCTGCCACTTGAGCCTCTGACAACCAATTTGCTCCTTGAACAAAAGGTCGTGTGTGATTGCAGGTAATGTTTCAGGAAGCTCAGGTCGTCCCATCAATATCTTTGGTGCTTCAAAGCTTAGGCTAAGGTTCAGAATTCTTTGCTTTTGCTTCTTGTAGGCCGATACACCACAGCGCGAGAAAGAGAGCTGTAAGCTACTCGAGCGAGCGACGAAGCGTATCACGTGAACGTTTATACTATGAACGCATGCGTTCCAGCTGCACAACGCACCTACGTTTTAGAAGTACGATTGGAAAAACAGTAAGGAATGCACATGCAACGCTTGCTCTCAAAACGTAGTACGTACGTTGTCCGAAAACGCAACGTAAAGTTATTTTTGGCCGCTACTGTACATGTATTTAAGCAAGTCTCTCTCTAGTCAGGGAGAGAATGGCACTACAGTCATTGGCCACTGTAGATACAAATGATATAGTTAAGCAAGTCTCTCTCTGGTAAGGGAAAGAATGGCACTAGAAACCCACCCACTCGGTGGTTAACCCCCCCCCCCCCCCCCCCCCCCCGGCCTGGGGTCACGCACCTTAACCCTTGTGTGTAAGAGGTGAATTGCTTGAGTGCAGTGTGCTAATGATACTAAATGTCTGTGCATGGTTGGTTTGACCAGGTTCCAACAGTCACCCTCGGACTGAAGACAAGCATGCACTGGACTCCTCTGCTATTTCTGCCCATGCTACATCTGATCATGAGGTGAGTGTGCTTAATGATCTTGGTGGATTATTTTATGTGTGTATGTGTGTTTCAAGTATTTATGGTTGCCCTATAAGTAGATGATGGGTGTGTGCTCTGAGTTGTTGATTTTATGTTGATTAGGAATATTCTTGTTGGCCTAAGGAAGTATTGTAAGATGCACCACCAACTATGTCAGACTAACTGTGTAGCATGAGTATACCTGCTTGTCTCTAAGGCTGGCCATGTACAGTAAGATCACAAGGTTATGAATGTCTGTGTTGCTTGCAGTCATCCTTAAAGTGATATGTTGATTGTTCTCTGACAGGCTGACCATTCTGACAAGCAAGACAATATCTCAGATATTGGTGGAAAAGTTTGTCAGCTGAGTGAAAGTGTGACTCACAGCAAGGCACGCGAAGGTGACCTTCCAGGAATAATGGCTGCCATGAAGAATGAAGGATACAACCCTCTGGAAAGAGATGGACAGGGCAGCAACGCCTTGCACTGTGCAGCTCTCGGGGGACACGTGTCTGTGGTGAATTCTGGAAGATCTGAAGTATGACCCAACAATTCCTAGTAAAGATGGCCATACAGTTCTTCACCTAGCTGCTTCATGTGGTCATCTTGAGCTGCTACGATACCTGTTGGAGGAGCGGCAGCTTGAAGCTCTGAGCATGGATGCCATAGGACGTACTCCATTACATCATGCTTGTTGCTTGAACTCTGACCTTAGCAGTATGAGTGGAGGGAAAAGGACAAGTGAGCATTTTGATGTTGTCAAGTATCTCATAGAGGAGCTCGGCTGCGACCCACTTGTGAGAGATGTTAATGAAGACACTCCACTTCACCTTGCTGCTGAATGTGGTAAGCTAGAGGTTGTCAAGTACTTTATACAAGACCTGAAGTGGGACACTAACATCAGAGGTTATTTGGGAAGGACACCTCTTCATGAGTCTTGTGAGAATGGACAGTTTGATGTTGTCAAGTATCTCGTGGAGGAGCTCGGCTGTGACCCACTTGTGAGAGATGTTAATGAAGACACTCCACTTCACCTTGCTGCTCTAGAGGGTAAGCTAGAGATTGTCAAGTACTTTATACAAGACCTGAAGTGGGACACTAACATCAGAGGTTATTTGGGAAGGACACCTCTTCATAGGTCTTGTGTGGGAGGACATTTTGATGTTGTCAAGTATCTCGTAGAGGAGCTCGGCTGCGACCCACTTGTGAGAGATGTTAATGAAGACACTCCACTTCACCTTGCTGCTGGAGAGGGTAAGCTAGAGATTGTCAAGTACTTTATACAAGACCTGAAGTGGGACACTAACATCAGAGGTGAATTGGGAATGACACTTCTTCATAATTCTTGTTTTGGAGGACATTTTGATGTTGTCAAGTATCTCGTAGAGGAGCTCGGCTGCGACCCACTTGTGAGAGATGTTAATGAAGACACTCCACTTCACCTTGCTGCTCGAGAGAGTAAACTAGAGATTGTCAAGTACTTTATACAAGACCTGAAGTGGGACACTAACATCAGAGGTTATTTGGGAAGGACACCTCTTCATATGTCTTGTGGGGCAGGACATTTTGATGTTGTCAAGTATCTCGTAGAGGAGCTCGGCTGCGACCCACTTGTGAAAGATAAATACGAAGACACTCCCTTAGATCTTGCCTCCAGAAATTATCACTTTGAAATCCTGCAATACTTCACAACCCTCCAACTCCATGATCCACGTATGAAAGGTGTTCGCTCTGCTGCTCTCAAGGGTAAGATGGGGAGGTTTGTGATTAATTAGTGAAGTGAGCACACAGCACATGTGAGGAAGATATCATTACATCATAGTATATTGATGGTGTGATTAGAGAAGTGAGCACACAGCACATGTGTGGAGGATATTATTACATCATAGTATATTGATGGTGTGATTAGAGAAGTGAGCACACAGCACATGTGTGGAGGATATTATTACATCATAGTATATTGATGGTGTGATTAGAGAAGTGAGCACACAGCACATGTGTGGAGGATATTATTACATCATAGTATATTGATGGTGTGATTAGAGAAGTGAGCACACAGCACATGTGTGGAGGATATTATTACATCATAGTATATTGATGGTGTGATTAGGGAAGTGAGCACACAGCACATGTGTGGAGGATATTATTACATCATAGTATATTGATGGTGTGATTAGAGAAGTGTGCACACAGCACATGTGGGGAGGATATTATTACATCATAGTATATTGATTGTGTGATGCCTCTAGAACAAATTCTATTACCAAATAAACAAATACCTAAAAAGTTTAGTGAGCAAGTATATTTCTTGGGGAGTATTTCCCCAGACCACCATAGCTGTGGTCAGTCATGTAACTCATAGTGGATCATTTTCAAGCCCCTTACCACACCCTGTATTGCCACTGCTTTGTGCATTCCAGATGGCCAGCCTCTGCATCAGAGAATGCAGCAAAAGAGATCTCAGAATGGCCTCATCTGCCAGTCTCACAAGCCACACCCTCTTAAGTGTATAGACACACATGGAGAAAGAATCTGCTTAAAAGTGCTTTGTTTTGATTTGCTGAATTTTTTTAAAATGCACAAATAGTGTCAAATTTTATCTGTGAGATCACGTGTGCCATGCAAGTTTGAAGATGTTGACTAGCACAAACACATACACTTATGTAAGAGAATCTGCCTAGTGAGACTCGTCCCCCATAGATAGGTTCACACAGAAGGAGCCTAGTGAGGCTCTCTTCCCCATTGATAGGTTCACACAGAAGGAGCCTAGTGAGACTGTCCTACCCATAGATAGGTTCACACAGAAGGAGCCTAGTGAGGCTCTCCTCCCCATATATAGGTTCACACAGAAGGAGCTTTACACCAATGACGGCCATTGCCACAGGTGAAAAACAGACAAGGGTAGGAGATTCTAGAAGCTTGCTCCCCATTTAATCCTCATCGCCAAATCATGCATTCTGAGGGCACTTAAGTGTGAACAAGTCGGCCATCAACACATCATTTTACAGAGAAAGCCTTCCCTTCTTCAGGAAGGATGAGAGCTACATAGTGTGAAATGCAATACTCACTTGCCTGGTGCTGGCTACAGGCCTGCCCCTCTCTAGTAGAGGCAAGATAATATTTACCTCTTCTCCACATCCCCCACCCTAATATGGCCCTGTGCATGTGCACAAGGACTCCACCCAACTACACTCCACCCACCTACACATGTGTACAACATAATTGAGCCAGTATGTACATGTATGTATATGTGTGTGAATGCATCTGTGTGCAGAGCTGAAGAAATCTGAGAAGAAGAAGAGCAGAGGTGCCATAGGCATGGGAGAGGATGGAAGTGCCAAAAAGCGAAGGCAGGAGGAAGGTGTGTACATTATGTAGCTCCACCCACCTACTTGTATCTCAATATGTTCCATATCTGCTGGGATGCAAGTCTCACCTGGGAGTAAGCCACACACACATCTGCTTAGCTCTGTAGAAGTACACGGTTGGTGTTCCCTTTCTGTAAGGTGGAGATGGCTGGACTTCAGGGAGCTGTGGCAACTGAGCAGCAGATGACAAACTCTGCATTTCAAATTCAATTAAAGAAAAACCGGTAGCTTGCTTACCTGCTACGGTGCCTCTCTGTGCAGGCATGCAAATGCTTCTTGCTGGCTGTAGCCTTAGACATACACAATACAATAGTACAGCTTTTGAATAATTTCATGTTTATTGAGGTGACTCCCATTGTTGGACTTGATGATTTGTGGTGGAATTACTTACCCATCGATTGGAGAGGAAATTTGCAGCTGCCACTAGAGTTTTTCCTGTAGTGTCAGATATGGTAGTTGAGACTCCACCCACCTATTCATGTGCCAAATATGTCATTGTGTATGTATGTGTGTATGAATGTATCTGTGTGCAGAGCTGAAGAAATCTGAGAAGAAGAAGAGCAGAGGTGCCATAGGCATGGGAGAGGATGGAAGTGTCCGAAAGAGAGGGCAGGAGGAAGGTGTGTACATTATGTAGTTGCACCCACCTACTTGTATCTCCATATCTGCTGGGATGCAAGTCTCACATGGGACTAAGCCACACACACATATGCTTAGCGCTGTAGAAGTACATGGTTGGTGTTCCCTTTCTGTAAGGTGGAGATGGCTGGACTTGAGTGAGCTTTGGCAACTGAGCAGCTGGTTGTGATAGACACACACACACAATACAATAGTGCCAGCTTGAAGCTAGTGGTGTAGCTCATTCACTTCCTGCTGGCTGTAGCCATAGATACGCAGGACTCAAAATCGGCTTTTGAATAATTTCATGTTTATTGAGGTGAGACTCCCATTATTGGACTTGATGATTTGTGGTGGCTGTGCTTGCCTCTTGATTGGAGAGGAAATTTGCAGCTGCCACTAGACTTTTCCCTGTCAAATATCGTAGTTGAGACTCCACCCACCTATTCATGTGCTACAGTATGTAATTGAGCCATTGTGTATGTACATGTATGTATGTGTGTGTGTGTGTATGTGTCTATGTGCAGAGTTGATGACTTATGAGAAGCCGTATAGGAGAGCTCCCATAGGTGAGGGAGGGAGACAGGGTGGGGAGATAGGAGAGAGATGGACTAGGATGGGGAGAGAAGGGAAGAAGCAGAATAGAGGAGAGTGAGAAGGAGATTTCTTATTTTCCCTTTGTAGGCTTCAGGTTACTTCCATATGTTGCTCGCGCTGTGAGGAGGAAGGTTCAAGATATGCCCTCCATCAAAGATAGGAGGATGATTGGACGTAGGAGGAGAGATGAAGTGGACCAGGACCTGCCGGACGTGCAATGAGGTACGAATCTTCATCTGGTGGTATCTGACATTTATACTGGTTGTGTGAGAGGCCATCATATAGACCATCCTAGAACACAAGGATATCAGAGATACTAGTTGTGTGAGAGGCCACCATATAGACCATCCTAGAACACAAGGACATCAGAGCTGCTAGTTGTGTGAGAGGCCATCATATAGACCATCCTAGAACACAAGGACATCAGAGCTACTAGTTGTGTGAGAGGCCAGCATATAGACCATCCTAGAACACAAGGACATCAGAGCTACTAGTTGTGTGAGAGGCCATCATATAGACCATCCTAGAACACAAGGACATCAGAGCTGCTAGTTGTGTGAGAGGCCATCATATAGACCATCCTAGAGCACAAGGACATCAGAGCTGCTAGTTGTGTGAGAGGCCATCATATAGTCCTTCCTAGAACACAAGGACATCAGAGCTGCTAGTTGTGTGAGAGGCCATCATATAGACCATCCTAGAACACAAGGACATCAGAGCTACTAGTTGTGTGAGAGGCCATCATATAGACCATCCTAGAACACAAGGACATCAGAGCTGATACCTGAGTAATTGACACTGAGTAAGTGGGGTGGGTGTAGTCTTGTTGTCATGGAGACTGGTTGACTGAGTGAAACCTGCCCCTATGATTGTACATAAATCAACTTGTCATGCCAGTGTTCTGTCTAGTACTCAGAACATCACATGATTATGGTAAGGGATATCATTGCCACACACTGAGCATGCTCCTCTCTGCCATACATGTTGCTAATTCCCCCCATACATAATTATTATTGTCCTTCCTTAACAGACTCTCACCTCAGCCATGAAGCAGTTTCACTCCAGATCTGCCCTGACAATGAAGGATTGCTGACTGGGCTGGGACGAGGGAGGATGGCAGAGTTCCCTCTAGAGGCATAACTTGTACCTGTAGCATCTAACACTGACAGTGTGAACATATACTACTCTGATTAAGTAAATATATATGCAGTGGAACCCTCTTATCCATACTTACGGGCACTTCTCTACCGAAGAGCAAAAAAAATTATTACAATTTTAATAGGAGAAGTTTGTGAGTGTATGTGAGGACTGTGAATGGGTGGAGATGACAGTATATTGAACAGAGCAAGGTCAAGATGGTTCACCGTTGAAAATGGGCTTAGGCAGGGATGCCCGTTGTCTCCACTTTTTTCTCGATATCTATTTGATGTGGATGGCAGAGGAGCTAGGGGTTGAGGTAAGGTTGTTGGTGGGTAGCTTATGTGTACAGATAACTCTCTTTAGGCAGACTCAGGGCTGGAGCTGTAAGCTCTGTTGGGTGTGGTGCAGATGTATGTGGAAGATGAAGTTTGAATACTTCATCTGGTGATATATGAATGTAGCTCATATAGTAGGCCATATACTTCATCTGGTGATGTATGAATGTAGCTCATATAGTAGGTCATATACTTCATCTGGTGATGTATGAATGTAGCTCATATAGTGGTCATATACTTCATCTGGTGATGTATGAATGTAGCTCATATAGTAGGTCATATACTTCATCTGGTGATGTATGAATGTAGCTCATATAGTAGGTCATATACTTCATCTGGTGATGTATGAATGTAGCTCATATAGTAGGTCATATACTTCATTGGTGATGTATGAATGTAGCTCATATAGTAGGCCATATACTTCATCTGGTGATGTATGAATGTAGCTCATATAGTAGGTCATATACTTCATCTGGTGATGTATGAATGTAGCTCATATAGTAGGTCATATACTTCATTTGGTGATGTATGAATCTCATATAGTAGGTCATATACTTCATCTGGTGATGTATGAATGTAGCTCATATAGTAGGTCATATACTTCATCTGGTGATGTATGAATGTAGCTCATATAGTAGGTCATATACTTCATCTGGTGATGTATGAATGTAGCTCATATAGTAGGTCATATACTTCATCTGGTAATGTATGAATGTAGCTCATATAGTAGGTCATATACTTCATCTGGTGATGTATGAATGTAGCTCATATAGTAGGTCATATACTTCATCTGGTGATGTATGAATGTAGCTCATATAGTAGGTCATATACTTCATCTGGTGATGTATGAATGTTGCTCATATAGTAGGTCATATACTTCATCTGGTGATGTGTGAATGTAGCTCATATAGTAGGTCATATACTTCATCTGGTGATGTATGAATGTAGCTCATATAGTAGGCCATATACTTCATCTGGTGATGTATGAATGTAGCTCATATAGTAGGCCATATACTTCATCTGGTGATGTATGAATGTAGCTCATATAGTAGGTCATATACTTCATCTGGTGATGTATGAATGTAGCTCATATAGTAGGTCATATACTTCATCTGGTGATGTATGAATGTAGCTCATATAGTAGGTCATATACTTCATCTGGTGATGTATGAATGCTCATATAGTAGGTCATATACTTCATCTGGTGATGTATGAATGTAGCTCATATAGTAGGCCATATACTTCATCTGGTGATGTATGAATGTAGCTCATATAGTAGGCCATATACTTCATCTGGTGATGTATGAATGTAGCTCATATAGTAGGTCATATACTTCATCTGGTGATGTATGGATGTAGCTCATATAGTAGGTCATATACTTCATCTGGTGATGTATGAATGTAGCTCATATAGTAGGTCATATACTTCATCTGGTGATGTATGAATGTAGCTCACATGGTAGGTGACTCATGCACGCATCACCCAAAGACACACCCCTCATTACCAACTCATACACACATCACAAGTCACAACCCTCATTACCAACTTATACACACCACACCCCAAAATAAACCCCTCATTACCAACTCATACACACATCATATCAAGACCCACCCCTACTAAATCAGATCATGAGGTGAATGCTGCTTGGTGGAATACTCTTGTGTGTGTGTGTGTGTACATGTGGTTTGTGGTTGCCCTATAATTAGATGGTGTGTGTGTGCTCTGAGTTGTTGATTATATGACATTTGATTAGGAATATTCTTGTTGGCCTAAGGAAGAGGAACCACCAACTATGTCAGACTAACTGTGTGGCATGAGTATACCTGCTTGTCTCTAAGGCTCGGTAAGATCACAAGGTTATGAGTGTCTGTTTTACCTGAACTCATTCTTAAAAGTGCTATGTTGATTGTTCTCTGACATTCTGACAAGCAAGAAGATATCTCAGATATTGGTGGTTAAAGTTTGCCAGCCAACTGAAAGTGTGACGCACAACAAGGCATGCCAAGGGGACCTGGCAGGAGTAATGGCTGCCATGAAGAGTGAAGGATACAACCCTCTGGACAGAGATGAACATGGAAACAACGCCTTGCACTGTGCAGTTCTCGTGGGGCACGTGTGGTGGTGAAGTTTTTTCTGGAGGATCTGATGTATGACCCAACACTTCCTAGTACAGATGGCCGTATAGTTGTTCACCTAGCTGCTTCATGTGGTCATCTTTGAGCTGCTACGATCCCTCTGGGAGGAGAGGTTACCATTCTTAATTGAATACCTTAAGAGTTTGTTGAGGAAGTATTCCTGATAAGGTATTTCCACAGACCACCCTAGCCGTGGTCAGTCACAAAACTCATATGGGATCATTTGGAAGTCCCTTACCAAAACGTTGCATTGCCACTGCTTTATGCATTCCAGATGGCCAGCCTCTGCATCAGAGAATGCAGCAGAAGAGATCTCAGAATGGCCTCTTAAGAATTTCTTGTATTTCCTGAGGCAGCGTGACCCCACCCCCCAGTCTCACAAGCCACACCCTCTTAAGTGCATGCACACACATGGAGAAAGAATCCCCTGAAATGCCATTTTATTTTCATTTGCTTCAAAAATTCTTGCATTGTGAGATCACATGTGCAAAAGCTAGTGACATTGTCCTCCCCATAGATAGGTTCACACAGAAGGAGCCTAGTGAGACTGTCCTCCCCATAGATAGGTTCACACAGAGAGCCTAGTGAGACTGTACTCCCCCATTGCATAGATAGGTTCACACAGAAGGAGCCTAGTGAGACTGTACTCCCCATAGATAGGTTCACACAGAAGGAGCCTAGTGAGACTGTCCTCCCCATAGATAGGGTCACACAGAAGGAGCCTAGTGAGACTGCCCTCCCCCATAGATAGGTTCACACAGAAGGAGCCTAGTGAGACTGTCCTCCCCATAGATAGGGAGGAGCCTAGTGAGACTGTCCTCCCCATAGATAGGTTCACACAGAAGGAGCCTAGTGAGACTGTCCTCCCCATAGATAGGTTCACACAGAAGAAGCCTAGTGAGACTGTCCTCTCCAAAGATAGGTTCACACAGAAGGACCCTAGTGAGACTGTCCTCCCCCATAGATAGGTTCACATAGAAGGAGCCTAGTGAGACTGTACTCCCCATAGATAGGTTCACAGAAGGAGCCTAGCGAGATTGCCCTTCCTCATAGATAGGTGCACACAGATGAAGCCTAGTGAGACTGTTCTCCCTCATAGATAGGTTCACACAGAAGAGACTGCTCCCCATAAATAGGTTCAAAGGAGCCTAGTGAGATTGCCCTTCCTCATAGATAGGTGCACACAGAAGGAGCCTGGTGAGATTGTCCTCCCCCATAGATAGGTTCACACAGAAGGAGCCTAGTGAGACTGTCCTCCCCCATAGATAGGTTCACACAGAAGGAACCTAGTGAGACTGTCCTCCCTCATAGATTGTGTCATAACTGACTCATTAGTAGAAACATTAATCATTATGCATGCTTAATTACCATGGTTTTATTCTGTTTCCTGTTTCCTGTTAAGAGTTTATAGTTCAGAAATCGCACCATTTGATGCTTCAGTTGTTCAAGCAGCGATAATTTTCTAGTTAAATTAGTTATAGTTGGCAGTTGTTAGTTACTAGTCTAATGACTGTGACTGGTCCTCAAGAGCGTACATCTCGGAGTTACCACACTTCTGGCGACGAGGATGAAGCACCTACTATGACTACTTATTACAGCAAAATCAAGCCTTTCAACCCGACCTTGATGGCTGGAACACATACGAGGAGAAACTCCAGTTTCTAACAGCATAGAGAATGTAGCCAAGAAGCGCTCGATTCTGCTTACCGGGTGCGGCGACCCAACCTTCAAGCTTAGTACTAGATGGCAAGCTGGACGCCGAAGATGTCACACTGACGGTGTAGCAGTATCTGGTGACCTCCCTTTATGACCTCTGGCCACTGTATTGTTGTATACAGTGACCTACCACGGGACGGAGAGACTCCCCTTCTTGTCAATGATCGGCTGAGGAGGCAGTTCATTTTAGCGCTAGATTCAACGAGGGGAATAGAGCATCTGTTATTGGAATAGTTAGCCAAGATATTAGTCCGAGGATGGAGTGCAGTTGTGTAAGGAAGCAGTGACCACTGTACTTGAGACTAACTGCTTCGCTATCCATGATCTTCCAGAATATGCAGTTATGATTTCAGTGAGGCTGACAGCTGAGGATTGCAATTTAGAATAGCTAGGGGGAAATATTTGTCTTGCTTAGTTGAGACCTATCCGAGTGCATTTGAATGGGAGAATAGTGACAGAGAACAGTGACAGTGACCCCTCCTACCTCTGAATGGAGTACCCTACACGAGTTTGTTGTGCTCTGTCTAAGCAGGTATTTCAGGTGCAGCCCCACATCACGAGAGGGGAGTCAGCTTTATTAGTTTAAAAATATCCTTTCAGGTTCTTGTTGGTAGCTATCTACAAATTCTTAGCTTCTGTCTTTCTTATCTACACTCTGAAGGGACATTTTTGGAAATTTTGAACTGATGGCTACAACTCGAATAATTCCCTTATTTATCCTATACAATTGCCAGTGAGTGTGGATGTGTTAGTTTTCATTTGTCCTGATTGAAGAACGAGGTATTGCGTTGAAAAATTGGCTTCAAAAACCAAACATTTAAGAGAAAGCTTAAAACTTCTTTGCTGCTGATGTGAGCTCCAAAAAGGCTTCTAGCAAGCCTTGAATCCATTGCTAAGGTAGTTAACTGGCAGCACAAGAAAGTGTTGAAAATGGAAACCCCCTCAAAATTCATCTTCAAGGATCCATCTACGTTTCTGTCCATGTACATGTATCTATCCTTTTTCCTCTCACACAACTTGCACAGAATACATACATGCATTCATAGAACATAGACTCCAAAATCTTGCAATACGAATAAAGTGGTTGGTAAGGATCAGCGGCAGGATTCGTTAACACAATCAAGCTAGCGCGCGTGCTGTATTATAGAACCACCTTCAAGTCCGCCAGTGTTTGTGGAGTTCTTGGAGCAACTGCTAGCAAGTGAAAATGAGGCTTTAGCTGATCCTCTATTAAAACATCTACTGTTTAGTTGGGGAGTTGTCCTATTATCTGTTACCAAGCCCTTGAAGGAGAGGCTGTAGCTGAACCTACGTTGGTTCAGTCAACAATAACAATAAGGTATGGAATGTGTGATTTTTTAAACATGGTTTACATGTGCACAGTCAACAATAGCAACAAACCATGACACGCCCTCATATGTGTAGTGTCCAGTCTACTACAAACAAAACGACCTATGTAGCCCACAACCAGCTAGACGATCCTTTACCATTTATCGTCTTGTCGGCCATTATTGTGCTGCTCTTAAAATTAGTATAACGATTAATTTAAATTGTAAAGGTTAAAGGTAATTGGTATTGGTATGTTCTACATGAGAACAGCCTTGCTTATTTTGGGCTAGGATTGGTATATAGAAGATTTGAAATGGTAAAGGGTCCATGTAACTGCTTGTCTCGTTCCTTTAAAATAAAATAAATTATAAAAAAAAACATTTTTGCATTTTTGTTGTCATGTTGTTGTCATGGCAAGTTTGTTGTTTGCTTGCTGTTGTTGTTTCTATTAATTGGAGCTGAGCGGTGGAGAGCTACAAGACTGTCCAACAGCAAAGCGAGCTTCTGGAACCCCAACACACTTCATCCAACTTTTTCCTTCTTGTAATTGCACGCCAAAAAAATTGAAAATGGTATGAGTGGCTAGAGGAAGCTCTAGCGCATACAATGAGCGTTTTGAATAGGCGTTAAAATTTTTATCACCTGGTCAAGCGCGCAGGTGGAAAATTGAAGGCGTTGATTTGTCAACGCCTTCAATTTTCCACCCGCGCGCTTGATCAGGTGATACATTTTTAAGCTTCCTCTAGCCACTCGTACCATTTTCAATTTTTTTGCACTTCGCAACTCGGAGTGGTTTTGGCGAAGGTTGGAGCGATTCAGATTTTTGAGGTCCCTCCGCTTTAGGGTCTAGGAACTTGCCTATAGTTATACCTATGAAACATATTTTAGTATCAAAAGAGAGCACACAGAGAGACCTATCTTTTGAGCTATATATCAAGTCCATACCAAGTCCATACCATGAAGTTTGCAGAATCTAAAGTTGTAACCACAAGAAGAAAAAATATTAAAAATGCAGCTGTCACCCCTTAATATTGGGGAGGGCAGAGATGCTCTGTATCCTACCCTGAATACACACAAACAATGATGTCAGCCATTTAAAAGAAATTAATCTTGTAGGTTATTGTTGTTATTATTATTATTATTATTATTATATTATTATAATTATTTAAAAACATTTCAAAAAGAAATTATAGTCTTCTGGAGGTGCATGGCTATATGTGTGTAGTCTTCTAGAGGTGCATGGCTATATGTGTGTAGTCTTCTAGAGGTGCATGGCTATATGTGTGTAGTCTTCTAGAGGTGCATGGCTATATGTGTGTAGTCTTCTAGAGGTGCATGGCTATATGTGTGTAGTCTTCTAGAGGTGCATGGCTATATGTGTGTAGTCTTCTAGAGGTGCATGGCTATATGTGTGTAGTCTTCTAGAGGTGTCTGGCTATATGTGTGTAGTCTTCTAGAGGTGCATGGCTATATGTGTGTAGTCTTCTAGAGGTGCATGGCTATATGTATGTAGTCTTCTAGAGGTGCATGGCTATATGTGTGTAGTCTTCTAGAGGTGCATGGCTATATGTGTGTAGTCTTCTAGAGGTGCATGGCTATATGTGTGTAGTCTTCTAGAGGTGCATGGCTATATGTGTGTAGTCTTCTAGAGGTGCATGGCTTGTGTGTGGTCTTCTAGAGGTGCATGGCTATATGTGTGTAGTCTTCTAGAGGTGCATGGCTATATGTGTGTAGTCTTCTAGAGGTGCATGGCTATATGTGTGTAGTCTTCTAGAGGTGCATGGCTATATGTGTGTAGTCTTCTAGAGGTGCATGGCTATATGTGTGTAGTCTTCTAGAGGTGCATGGCTATATGTGTGTAGTCTTCTAGAGGTGCATGGCTATATGTGTGTAGTCTTCTAGAGGTGCATGGCTATATGTGTGTAGTCTTCTAGAGGTGCATGGCTATATGTGTGTAGTCTTCTAGAGGTGCATGGCTATATGTGTGTAGTCTTCTAGAGGTGTATGGCTATATGTGTGTAGTCTTCTAGAGGTGCATGGCTATATGTGTGTAGTCTTCTAGAGGTGCATGGCTATATGTGTGTAGTCTTCTAGAGGTGCATGGCTATATGTGTGTAGTCTTCTAGAGGTGCATGGCTATATGTGTGTAGTCTTCTAGAGGTGCATGGCTATATGTGTGTAGTCTTCTAGAGGTGCATGGCTATATGTGTGTAGTCTTCTAGAGGTGTATGGCTATATGTGTGTAGTCTTCTAGAGGTGCATGGCTATATGTGTGTAGTCTTCTAGAGGTGCATGGCTATATGTGTGTAGTCTTCTAGAGGTGCATGGCTATATGTGTGTAGTCTTCTAGAGGTGCATGGCTATATGTGTGTAGTCTTCTAGAGGTGCATGGCTATATGTGTGTAGTCTTCTAGAGGTGCATGGCTATATGTATGTAGTCTTCTAGAGGTGCATGGCTATATGTGTGTGGTCTTCTAGAGGTGCATGGCTATATGTGTGTAGTCATCTAGAGGTGCATGGCTATATGTGTGTAGTCTTCTAGAGGTGCATGGCTATATGTGTGTAGTCTTCTAGAGGTGCATGGCTATATGTGTGTAGTCTTCTAGAGGTGCATGGCTATATGTGTGTAGTCTTCTAGAGGTGCATGGCTATATGTGTGTAGTCTTCTAGAGGTGCATGGCTATATGTGTGTAGTCTTCTAGAGGTGCATGGCTATATGTGTGTAGTCTTCTAGAGGTGCATGGCTATATGTGTGTAGTCTTCTAGAGGTGCATGGCTATATGTGTGTAGTCTTCTAGAGGTGCATGGCTATATGTGCGTAGTCTTCTAGAGGTGTATGGCTATATGTGTGTAGTCTTCTAGAGGTGCATGGCTATATGTGTGTAGTCTTCTAGAGGTGCATGGCTATATGTGTGTAGTCTTCTAGAGGTGCATGGCTATATGTGTGTAGTCTTCTAGAGGTGCATGGCTATATGTGTGTAGTCTTCTGGAGGTGCATGGCTATATGTGTGTAGTCTTCTAGAGGTGCATGGCTATATGTGTGCAGTCTTCTAGAGGTGCATGGCTATATGTGTGTAGTCTTCTAGAGGTGCATGGCTATATGTGTGTAGTCTTCTAGAGGTGCATGGCTATATGTGTGTAGTCTTCTAGAGGTGTATGGCTATATGTGTGTAGTCTTAACTCAGTAAGTTTAAGGATTTTGGTGCGTGTTGTTTATGGATGAGAAATGGTGAGATTTGTTTTGTGGGTGTCCTTAGTAGGTAATTATTTAAGGCTGAAAACTTGTGGGGAGGACAGCCTGTGGTGGCAGGACAGTCTGTGGTGGCAGGACAGCCTGTGGTGGCAGGACAGCCTGTGGTGGAGGACAGCCTGTGGTGGCAGGACAGCCTGTGGTGGCAGGACAGCGTGTGGTGGTAAAGCTAATCTTCGTGTAAGAAGTTTTCTCCTGTGTCTTTTATTCTGATTATTGTGCATCTGTATGGGGCGTGGCAATGGCTTGGATTTGAAGAGGTAAAGTTTGTGGACATTATGAGTCTCATGTTTAAAGTTGCATGCAGGATCTGGTGTATTGGCTCGTCTATAATGATTTGTTGTTGTTTACGTGTGTGGAAAAAGCACAAAAATATCTCATCTCTAGACAAGTAGTGCTATTTATGGTATAGCTCTATTTTTTGAGAGTTATCATTTCAAGCTTTTTGCGGACTTGATCCTGAATGCAAAAATTATTTGGTTCAATATTGGTAAGGGGTTGCAATATCCTCGAAGATTATTCCTCGCAACAATTTGGTTACAGCTAGCACTCCTATAAACTTGAACTCCTCTGAAAGCAGAGGCTGACCACCACGAGTGTCTCTCTTCCTGTCCTAGTCCACACAGAATAATTTGCTAGGTGGAGAGTTCAGCTAGAACTCTTGCCAAAGCCTCTACATCTGTCCATTGAGGTGAGCAGTAGCGTACTTGTATGCATGCTTGACCAAAGGTCAAAGAGTCCAGCTCTTGAACATCACTCTCTGCTAGACACTGGTCTTCCTCCTGGCTGCAGTTGTTACAAGCTCCGTGAAAAAAGATGAATTTTAAGGAAAACGGAGTTACTCAAAATTTGGCTATCAATTTTAGGTTCCTGCTAAACATTAGCCTCTGCCTTCTGGTTCTCTTAGCTTTTGTTCTGGATGGATATACGAGCTGATTCAAGTTCCATTCTGTAGGTCATGTTGTGCTCTTTGACCTGATACCAATGCCTCAAATTTGTCTACACTTGATCATACATGTACATGTACATATATGTATCAGCAGGTCTGCATACTGCATGCATCAGCAGGGCTGTGTACTGCATGCATCAGCAGGTCTGCATACTGCATGCATCAGCAGGGCTGTGTACTGCATGCACCAGCAGGGCTGTGTACTGCATGCATCAGCAGGGCTGTGTACTGCATGCATCAGCAGGGCTGCGTACTGCATGCGCCAGCAGGGCTGTGTGCTGCATTAACCAGCAGGGCTGTGTGCTGCATGCAACAGCAGGGCTGTGTACTGCATGTATCAGCAGGGCTGTGTGTACTGACCTGCAGTGTTTAGGACACCATGGGTCTGCCCCTGTAGCCCCTCTCTCCCTGACCTGCAGTAGTTAGGACACCATGAGTCTGCCCCTGCAGCCCCTCTCTCCCTGACCTGCAGTGGTTAGGACACCATGAGTGTCCCTGTAGCCCCTTCTCTCTCCCAGACCTGTAGTGTTTAGGACACCATGAGTCTGTCCCTGTAGTCCCTCTCTCCCTGACCTGCAGTAGTTAGGACACCATGAGTCTGCCCCTGTAGCCCCTCTCTCCCTGACCTGCAGTAGTTAGAACAGCAAAGGTCAAGCATTGTTTCTTGTGTAGGAGTTTATGTAGAGAGATGAGGCAAATCAGGTTTTATTAAATTATAGGGAGGGGGGCAGACATGCCGAAATTTATGGGGAAGATGTGCAGAAATGTATCGGTCACACTCTTATGTCATTTACAGGGAGAGAGGGGGTTGGGGGGGGGGGGGGGGGAGTAAATGGGAGTACCATTCCCCCAAAAAGAAATCGTGTCCTGTGTTCCTTCACTCAGGGTAGAGTGGTGATGTGGCTGACCACCAGGCCTGACCAGGTTGTTGTTGTTGCTGCTGCTGCTGTTGTTACTGGAGGTGTGGTAATGACACTCTGGTGTGCTGGTTGAAGTGGTGGTACACATTTTATATTGCTGTTTGTTTGTTTGTTTGTTTGCGTGGTTGGTATGCTGTTGTACCAAGTAGCATTAATTACTCCCTCCATAAGGAAAGTGGCAGGGCCGACATCCCCATCCAGTGAGTTCTCTTCCCACTAACTACTAGTCAGGCCAAGACTAGCATGTGCAGGTACTAATAGTAGCACGTGATGAGACTAATAGTAGCACGTGCAGATACTAACAGTAGCACATGCAGAGACTAACAGTAGCACATGCAGAGACTAATAGTAGCACATGCAGAGACTAATAGTAGCACGTGCAGAGACTAATAGTAGCATGTGCAGTAACTGATAGTAGCCCGTGCAAAGATAGCTCTCATGTAAAATTGCCTTCTTTGCTATTATTGCAATGATAACAATTCCTTCCTTGCTTACATGCTAGTTTACTGGTTAGTTTACTAGTTGTCATTGCTTTACTGGTTTGTTTGCTACAATAGTTGCACCAAGCTGAGGTACGACACCATCGGAGAGGTGCACAAATGTCGCTATCTCCTCTGACAATCTGCCCGGTAGTGTTTGCCGTTGATCGCCGGAGCCACTTCCTCATCTTCATCCCTAAACATGGAGACAAGATTTGTCAGAAGTAGGTGTTGAATTGAAGGGCCTTGCTAGGGCTAGACTGGAGTTGTGAGGTGACCCTGTACCTGGTGTAGCTGAGTGGGGAGGGGGTTATTGTGACCTCATTTCCCCACCAATAATCTAATATCAGGGCATGTGAAATGCAATAAGTAAATCTGGACTACTTCCTGTTCGGAATAATCCGTATGAAAATATTTCATGTCCTTATATTTTCGTAGAACTTGTCTACGAATTATTTCTCGCTGTGTGCGACTGACCACGATACCATATGCAATTAATTGACTTCTGAAGAGAAACCTGCTGAAGAGCTAAGGATGAGATTGCTAGGCCATTCTTGAAAGAAACCTGCTGAAGAGCTACGAATGAAATTGCTAGGCCATTCTTGAAAAAAACCTGCTGAAGAGCTACGGATGAGATTGCTAGGCCATTCTGGAAAGAAACCTGCTGAAGAGCTACGGATGAGATTGCTAAGCCATTCTTGAAAGAAACCTGCTAACGAGCTACGGATGAGATTGCTAGGCCATTCTTGAAAGAAACCTGCTGAAGAGCTATGGATGAGATTGCTGGGCCATTCTTGAAAGAAACCTGCTGAAGAGCTATGGATGTGATTGCTAGGCCATTCTTGAAAGAAACCTGCTGAAGAGCTACGGATGAGATTGCTAGGCCATTCTTGAAAGAAACCTGCTGAAGAGCTATGGATGAGATTGCTAGGCCATTCTTGAAAGAAACCTGCTGAAGAGCTATGGATGAGGTTGCTAGGCCATTCTTGAAAGAAACCTGCTGAAGAGCTATGGATGAGATTGCTAGGCCATACTTGAAAGACACCAGCTGAAGAGTTATGGATGAGATAGCTAGGCCATTCTTGAAAGAAACCTGCTTAAGAGCTATGGATGAGATTGCTGGGTCATTCTTGAAAGAGGCTATCATGTTTATCTTTATGGAAACCTTCAGCTGAGGAATTGTGATAGAGAGCCATTAGCTAAGAGATCACTATGCAGCAGCTATCAGTGCAGAAAAATGCCCCATCCATATGTAGAACACACACCTAGGAAAGTGCCAAAGCCATGTACACTGCTCTGATCTCCAAATATCTTAGAGAGAGAGATTTCCAGCACTTCATGGAGCTAGCTGCATCTCTGCCCCAACTGGTGTGCCTGCAGTAGCAGGAGCTAGAGCTACCCCCTCATATATCTATCTATCTATCTCATTTATTTTTCCAGTTTTTAATTTTCGTAGTTAATAGGACGACAAATATATATATGAACAGCAAACAATTCCATATTTACAGTAGCTTGCATAGGCAGTCAATATGCTGGCAGCTGCTGCTGCTGGATAAGCTTGCTCCCCTGTAGCTAGCCATGAAGAGAGCCCACTCCAGGCTCATGTTTGTGGGACTTGATGGATTGGAATGACTGGCTGTGTATGAAACTGCTCGTGTCTGCTTCATGCTCGTGTCTGCTTCATGCTCGCGTCTGCTTCATGCTCGTGTCTGCTTCATGCTCGCGTCTGCTTCATGCTCGTGTCTGCTTCATGCTCGTGTCTGCTTCATGCTCGTGTCTGCTTCATGCTCGTGTCTGCTTCATGCTCGTGCCTGCTTCATGCTCGTGTCTGCTTCATGCTCGTGTCTGCTTCATGCTCGTGTCTGCTTCATGCTCGTGTCTGCTTCATGCTCGCGTCTGCTTCATGCTCGCGTCTGCTTCATGCTCGCGTCTGCTTCATGCTCGCGTCTGCTTCATGCTCGTGTCTGCTTCATGCTCGTGTCTGCTTCATGCTCGTGTCTGCTTGATGCTCGTGTCTGCTTCATTCTCGTGTCTGCTTCATGCTCGTGTCTGCTTCATGCTCGCGTCTGCTTCATGCTCGTGTCTGCTTCATGCTCGTGTCTGCTTCATGCTCGTGTCTGCTTCATGCTCGTGTCTGCTTCATGCTCGTGTCTGCTTCATGCTCGTGCCTGCTTCATGCTCGTGTCTGCTTCATGCTCGTGTCTGCTTCATGCTCGCGTCTGCTTCATGCTCGCGTCTGCTTCATGCTCGCGTCTGCTTCATGCTCGTGTCTGCTTCATGCTCGTGCCTGCTTCATGCTCGTGTCTGCTCGTGTCTGCTTCATGCTCGTGTCTGCTTCATGCTCGCGCCTGCTTCATGCTCGTGTCTGCTTCATGCTCGTGCCTGCTTCATGCTCGTGTCTGCTTCATGCTCGTGTCTGCTTCATGCTCGTGTCTGCTTCATGCTCGTGTCTGCTTCATGCTCGTGTCTGCTTCATGTACTTGTGTCTAGGGCTAGGGGTGTAGCTAGGGATAGGGTGCACATGTGTCTAGGGCTAGTATACTCATGTGTCTAGGGCTAGAGTATGTAGCTAGGGCTAATATGCACATGTGTCTAGGGGCTAGAGAATGTACACTGTAGCTAGGGCTAGGATGCACCTACAGTATGTCTAGGGCTAGAATTCTAGGGCTAGAGAATGTGCACATCTGAGTGCACATTTGTCTAGGGCTGGAGAGTGTAGCTAGAGCTAGGATGCACATCTCTACATCGCCTCCATCTTTGTCTTCCCCCTGACGTTGGCATGGATACCGTTCATCTGGAGGTCATACGGCCGGGTAGGGGCCTGGTGCTGGATACGGACAGTAGAACGAGGAACATGCGATTAAGGGCTGATATAACTAAGACTGCAAGTTAGAGCTGTAACATTATTAGGAAACCATTTTGTTAATCCATCTCTACATGGCTGGTCCTTGCTCTATCTCGACTTCTCTCTGTGTCCAAGACCTCCCTCCCACAAGGAGACGGCCACAATATAGCTGGGATGCATCCATAAATGCCCCTAAGGGGCTCTTCTCCATCCTGACTGGTGAGAAGAAGATGGTGGACAAGTGAGTGGCCTTGGCCCTGGCCCTAGACTACACCAGTGAGGTAAGCATAGCCCTGGCCCTGGCCCTGGCCCTAGACTACATCAGTGAGGTAATCATATTCCTGGAACTAGCCCTAGACTACACCAGTGAGATAATCATAGCCCTGGCCCTGGCCCTAGACTACACCAGTGAGGTAAGCATGGCCCTGGCCCTGGCCCTAGACTACACCAGTGAGGTAAGCATAGCCCTGGCCCTGGCCCTAGACTACACCAGTGAGGTAAGCATAGGCCTGGCCCTGGCCCTAGACTACACCAGTGAGGTAAGCATGGCCCTGGCCCTGGCCCTAGACTACACCAGTGAGGTAAGCATGGCCCTGGCCCTGGCCCTAGACTACACCAGTGAGGTAAGCATAGCCCTGGCCCTGGCCCTAGACTACACCAGTGAGGTAAGCATAGCCCTGGCCCTGGCCCTAGACTACACCAGTGAGGTAAGCATAGTCCTGGCCCTGGCCCTAGACTACACCAGTGAGGTAAGCATGGCCCTGGCCCTGGCCCTAGCCCTAGACTACACCAGTGAGGTAAGCATAGCCCTGGCCCTGGCCCTAGACTACACCAGTGAGGTAAGCATAGCCCTGGCCCTGGCCCTAGACTACACCAGTGAGGTAAGCATAGCCCTGGCCCTGGCCCTAGACTACACCAGTGAGGTAAGCATAGCCCTGGCCCTAGCCCTGGCCCTAGACTACACCAGTGAGGTAAGCATGGCCCTGGCCCTGGCCCTAGACTACACCAGTGAGGTAAGCATAGCCCTGGCCCTGGCCCTAGACTACACCAGTGAGGTAAGCATAGCCCTGGCCCTGGTCCTAGACTACACCAGTGAGGTAAGCATAGCCCTAGCCCTAGACTACACCAGTGAGGTAAGCATAGCCCTGGGCCTGGCCCTAGACTACACCAGTGAGATAAGCATGGCCCTGGCCCTGGCTTACTTTGTTATATTAACAAAAGGTTTTGTGTTGTTGTTATTGTCATTATTCCTACTACTCTAACCAATTTATTGGCATAAATAGGGCATACATAATATCTACTTAATTATTTATCTATTTATCTATACATTCATTGTTGATACTTGGACCCTGGACCTCACTGACCCCAAGGTCTTCCGTGACCTCTCCAAACACATGGGTGCTCTGACTGAGCCTAGGTTGAAGCCATTCGTCAAAAGGTTCAAGTACTTTGGAGACCCGATGGGGGAGAACACCCCTGCATATTACTATGCCCCCTCCAGAGGACACAGGTTAGTGTACATGCTCTAGCAGTGTCCCCTCCAGAGCATACAGGTTAGTGTACATGCTCTAGCAATGCCCCCTCCAGAGCACACAGGTTAGTGTACATGCTCTAGCAATGCCCCCTCCAGAGCACACAGGTTAGTGTACATGCTCTAGCAGTGCCCCCTCCAGAGCACACAGGTTAGTGTACATGCTCTAGCAATGTCCCCTCCAGAGCACACAGGTTAGTGTACATGCTCTAGCAGTGTCCCCTCCAGAGCACACAGGTTAGTGTACATGCTCTAGCAGTGTCCCTCCAGAGCACACAGGTTAGTGTACATGCTCTAGCAATGCCCTCTCCGGAGCACACAGGTTAGTGTACATGCTCTAGCAGTGCCCCCTCCAGAGCACACAGGTTAGTGTACATGCTCTAGCAGTGCCCCCTCCAGAGCACACAGGTTAGTGTACATGCTCTAGCAGTGTCCCCTCCAGAGCACACAGGTTAATGTACATGCTCTAGCAGTGCCCCCTCCAGAGCACACAGGTTAGTGTACATGCTCTAGTAATGTCCCCTCCAGAGCACACTGGTTAGTGTACATGCTCTAGCAGTGCCCCCTCCAGAGCACACAGGTTAGTGTACATGCTCTAGCCGTGCCCCCTACAGAGCACACAGGTTAGTGTACATGCTCTAGTAATGTCCCCTCCAGAGCACACAGGTTAGTGTATATGCTCTAGCAATGCCCCCTCCAGAGCACACAGGTTAGTGTACATGCTCTAGCAATGCCCCCTACAGAGCACACAGGTTAGTGTACATGCTCTAGCAGTGCCCCCTCCAGAGCACACAGGTTAGTGTAAGTACTAGGTACAGCCTCCAGGGCATACTCTAGCATTGAAATCTCTTACATCTCTGTTTTCCTTTTAGTGTATGTGGGGTTAAATCATATGGGGAAATCAGGGGTTTTGAAACTATGTGGGAGGGAATCAGAGTGTGTTAAATTATATGGGGGGTCAGGGTTTTTGAAATTATAGGGGGGAAGTCAGGGTTCATGAAATTGTGAGGGGGGGGGGGGGGGGCGGCAATGAAGCATGCACCCTTCTGGTAAAACATGGTAGCATTGAGAACAAGAGAAGAAAGACTCAGTTGATATAGCATATTGTAATGACCTTAAAACAATTTTGAGAAAGTTTATTGTAAAAGAAGAGTTCTCTTTATTTTAGCGGCTGAATACTTAACCTCAAGGAGAATTTTCTCTGCTTAGAATTTTCTCTGCTTAAATCATTATAGTACCAGCATCTCAACCAATAGACTTGAGCCAAAGGACATTAGTTGAAGTGCTGGTGGAATAGCTGAAACCTACTGTCTGAAGAGATTTAAATAGTAGATTAGCGTCTCATTGGTCAGGTGGTTGTTTGTGTGTTGCTATTAACTTACTTTGAGATTTCAGGTTTGTATACCGTTCACAGGCTATCTTCTCAGGAGTCGGGAAATGTTTCGTCCTACAGGTCAGGACAGTTCCAAGGGAGTGTCAGATGACCTACACGTGCTTGCAAACACTTGACTTCATCCCAATACTTGTTGTCCACAGATGGTTCCAAACCTGATTTAAATACTAGCCCCCATAACAATACGTTCTCTTGGAAGATGAAGAGGAGAAGAGAGCAGCAGGGAGCAGGTTGGATGGTTTAATCGACAACGTTTCATTCGACAGCAATAAAATAGGTGGTGATTATCACTAGGAAGTGGTGAGTCACACAAACACCTGGAGTTGAAGAGACCAATGTCCATTGGCTTCGAAAGAGATATGTGCATGGCATCTGAGGAGGATAAGGTTGGTCAAAGGACACCTGCAGTGAAGGGTAACAGTGCTCGGGGGACACCTGAGGTGGAGGATAACGGCAGTTATGGGACATCTGATGAGGAGGATGAGGATGGTCAAAGGACACCAGAGGTGGGTGATAAGGGTACTGCCAAGGTGCAAGGTGGAGGGCAACTTGAGGTGGATGGTGAGGTGAAGGTTGATGCACAAGGTACTGGTGCAGCAGTGGAGGAGCTGATGATGGTGAACTCAGCCTATGTCAAGGACCTCCTGGAGAAGAGGAAGGCATCCGAAGAGCTGAAGCAGAAAAGTAAGTTGACTCTTCCTTAGCTTTATTAGGCAATTCATGCAGCAATACGAGTTGGGAGGCATCATAATTATGCTTATTGTGTATACTAGCAGTGAGGGATCTGGGTTCTGGGTGGAGTGTATCTCTTATCACTGACCAGATTGTAGGTCTAGTGTTTTAGTGAGGGATGCTCAGGAAGTCCATGTTTGGAAAACCTCTCCCTTTGCCTGCTGCAGAACTCAGGAGCTCACAGCATTTTAAAAAAGTGCTAATAGGAAGATGCACAAAGACAGACTGTCATGGGGAACACCCACAGTGATGTCTGGTTCCCTGTCATTGTGTGTATGCTCCATAGTCTCTGGGGAACACCCACAGTGATGGCAGGTTCCCTATCATTGTGTGCATGCTCCATAGTCTCTGGGGAACACCCACAGTGATGTCAGGTTCCCTATCGTTGTGTGCATCCATAGTCTTATGGGAACACCCACAGTGATGTCAGGTTCCCTCTCATTGTGTGCATCCATAGTCTCTGGGGAACACCCACAGTGATGTCAGGTTCCCTCTCATTGTGTGCACGCTCCATAGTCTCTAGGGAACACCCACAGTGATGTCAGGTTCCCTGTCATTGTGTGCATGCTCCTTAGTCTCTGGGGAACACCCACAGTGATGTCAGGTTCCCTCTCATTGTGTACATGCTCCATAGTCTCTGGGGAACACCCACAGTGATGTCAGGTTCCCTCTCATTGTGTACATGCTCCATAGTCTCTGGGGAACACCCACAGGGATGTCAGGTTCCCTCTCATTGTGTGCATCCATAGTCTCTGGGGAACACCCACAGTGATGTCAGGTTCCCTCTCATTGTGTGCATCCATAGTCTCTGGGGAACACCCACAGTGATGTCAGGTTCCCTCTCATTGTGTGTACGCTCCATAGTCTTGACGATCATTCTGTTTAGAGCAATGAGAATCGGTAGACATCATCGCTTGTGTGAGGTTTGGCCTCGGCCTCTGTTCATGGAGACAACTAAAGCTGCAGGAAGGAAACTGCATGCTTGAACCTGAAGAGAACAGTGGCTGGGAAGCGTCCGTAGACCTTAATCGTACGACCGTGCAGCAGCAAACTTGGCATATGTCACTAATAAAATGGTAGACGGCCGCAAATTGTTGTTTTGAGTATCTCTTCAAGGGATAATTCTGCGGCTTATTGGGTAATGCAGCATGGCCTAAGTCCAGCCCAGTCTGTGCCAATATCCTCTTCCTAGCTTCAAAACTGTTTGGTTGACCCCTGGAAATACAGCACAGCTGTCAGCCTTATATATATATATATATGTACCTTGAACTCTGGTTGTTAACCTCTTGATGTTTGGCACACATAAAGTTGTTAAACGTCCATTTTCTTGTCAAGATCTTTCCTTATTTATTTTGCTGTGAAGCGCTGATGTTGTCATTGAAATAAGGACTGATTATGCACTTGTACATTAGCTGCACTGCCTGGCAATGAATTTCAACAACACATTGAGGCAAGCATTTTACCAATATTATCACGTCTATTATTAGCTTCAATTGTCTGTAGTTGTCTGTAATTTCCAGAGCTTCTTGCTGTTCTTTTGCGGGGGAATGCTGACCCTTTACCCAGTCTTCTAGTAGTGTGGGTAACTCCTCCATGGCCTATATGTGAAGTTCCGAAACACTTTCTAACGTACCCAATGATTGTACTTCTTGCTGTGTGAAGGATGCCAATAGCGAGCCTGTCACAAGAATTCTTCTCACCTTTGGCTAAAAGAAGCTTTTTCTCTTTAAGGATGTCTAAGGATGTCCAAATAGTTCGGTAGTGAACAAGCTTCCGAGGAGTCGAGTCAAACTCAAAAGTCTACCTGAAACACTGTCATTAGCTTTTCTTAGTTCACCTCTACAGACCTGCTCCTTTGCAACTGGCCTCAAGAGACTGAATCTTTCTTATAGTCTGATTTGAGATTTTAACGCCTTCTTCAACTAGTTCCGAGATTAGGTACATACTCGACCCTCGTCTAAATTTTAAAAAATATGGAAAAGTAATTTTTCTGTGTGTGTTCATTTGCAATATTGTTTAGTAAGTGCCTTTATCAGCATCCATTTTCTTGCAGGTTGGGAGTAGGAGCTGTTTGCAGTTTATAGTAGATATGTATGATATAATATTCTTTTAACTTTCTCAGAGATTCTTTGTGGTGCAATTGAAGGCATTGAATCTTCAATAAACGAGCATGGTGACCCCAAAGCATCCCAACCCTTCTCCCAACTCCCCACCCCCTTCCTGTTTGATACACTGTTAGTGGGTGCAATACTGGTAGCAGGAAATCTTGGTGCATAAATTCTGTGAGGGCAAGTAAACCTTGTCTCCAGCTAACACTACATTAGCTCGGTTCCTTCAATGCATAATCCTAGCATTACATCATCAGCAGCATTATCACATGCTCTAGCCCCCTCCCCTCCTAAACCTAGCACAAGCCTAAGCACTGCCTTAGCCCTAACCTTAGCCTCCCCCTCCCATCTGAAGGACCAATTCTGAACTGATCTACATGTATATGGTGTATTGATGTCATCGTGATGATGTAATTCTAGTAATGGTGGCAGTACAGTAAGTATAGATAGTGCTCGTGCAAGCAGTGAAGACCAAGCTGGTGATATGGTCATGTTACGACATGGCGGTGATCAACTGCATGTGCGATAACTTTGTGGGAGGGTCTTTGCGTGATATTTGGGTGTTACTCTTACATAATTGTGATAGCCATTTCCTCTGTCCATCTCTCCACTCCTTTCCAACTTGACTCCTTCCACCTCCTCCATCATCATCGGGTCTTTGTCCTTCACCTCCTTCCATCTTACTTATATTTCTTGACTCTTCCTTCCTCTCTTTTTCTCTCATTCTATCTCTGTCCCCCATTGATCACACTTCCTCCTCTCTTCACTCATCTCCTTTCACCTGCATCAATCTTATCTCCCTCTTTAGTTTTCCCCCTCTCGTCTCTCTCTCTTGTCTCCCTCTTTCCCTCTCTCCTCTCTTCCCTCCCCTTCTCTTCCCATTCCTTCCTCCCCTCCCCCTCCGTCCCTCCCTCCCTACACTCTTCCTTCTCCCATCTCTACCCCTTGTCTTCTCCTCCCTTTCCCTCCTCTCCTGCTCCTTCCTACCCTCCCACATCTCTGTCACAGAGCTGGTAAGTGGGTAAGGAGATTGAAGTTGGTGCACACTCGTACTATGCATACATCCATACATGGCAAAGACAACGATAGGCCAGCGGCTATCACCTGTCTCTCTGTGTCCAAGTAAGGAAGATGCCATTATACAAATAATATCGCACCTACATGTATATATGATTTATACATGTATATATACAAATAATATTGCACCTGCGTATGATTTATACATGTATATATATATATAAATACTATTGCACCTGTGTATGACTTATACATGTATACAAATAATATTCTATCTGTGTCTGTGTCAGACATTGACTCCTATATGTATGACAAAGATTATTACTCCGTGAACGACCAGGAAGCCTTCAGAGTCGAATACGGTAGTACTGATTGGTTGAACTAGTCTGTGCCCGTGCATGGTAAAGAGTAACTATGAGAAACGGAAGAGAGGAGTTTTGAGCGAGTGACAGTTGATAGCGAGTTTTAGACGTATAGCGTAAACTGAGCTAGTTTAGTTTTGAGATATACATATTGGTTTGAGACTAGTGTATGATTATTTAGCACTATTTATATTGTATTTAATTGACAAAGTATTTAAACCTACTACAGTTCTTAATTATACTCTTCGTGAGTGGGAGACAGCAGGAAAGCTGATTTCAGCTTAGACAGAGTTTTGTTGTTTAGGCGTCGCAGGATACTAGACTACTTAGAGATAGTACAGTGTATATAGAAGTATTTCCCTGACAGTGTGTGTATATATACAAATAATATTGCACCTGTATCTGATTTATACTTGTATATATACAAATAATATTGCACCTGTGTGTGATTTATACATGTCAGGGGTGGATCCAGGGGGGGGGGGGGGCTTAGGGGGCTCAAGCCCATCCCCCTTCCCCCCCCCCTTTAAAAAAAAATGCTGCACACCATCCATATGGAAAGTAAGAGAACGTGCCGTGATGGTGTTTCTGGCTGTGCCACAAAGCGACTTAAACAGTGTGGAATAAAAAAGTACTTTTCGAGGACAAGGTAAGTGGTCAGCTATAGCTAGGTGGCTAGATTAGCTACGCTAAGCCTAAAGCCATCTTGAAATAGTTAGCCTAATTTTCCAGTTTCTGTACTATGTAGATAGCTAGCTATTAGCCTGCTGCAACATCTAGCTTAGCTTGTACTGTACCAGTAAAGCTGTCTAGGGAATGCAAGTGGAAAGGAGAACGCGAACTGGCTCTGACGCTAAATACTCTAGGACAAACTTTACTTCACACTGATCATGCCTAATTTCATACTTTACCAGTTACTTTTTGTGAGTGCTATCGGTCAGTGTGTTACGTTTTCTCAAGACTTCTCTTAGAAGTACGATATCTCGGGAGCGACTATTTGCACTTGCAAAACTACTAGGTCACCGGTTGCCATCTAGACAAGCCCTGACGGCAGTTTTTCCCTCTATGGAAAACCACAAGCATCCAAACTGCTAGATGCTGCTGCAAAAGTGGCAATTTCGGCCTCTAGCCAACTGTTTCTTGCGAGACTTGGAACTCTTTTCGACCATTGTTTTAACTATACATATATTCACTATTTGTTATTGTGCTTGTTTACTGTCTCATAAGCCCTTGCCAAGCCCCTTCTCTAGGTACTTCCTAGAACCAGGACTCCTTGTGTTCTGGAGTCATGATACATTACTGCTGCTGTGCTTTATTTGTATAATAAATTTGGTTTTCACACCACAAAGACATTAGTATTACACCAGAAGAAGTGGTTGAAGGATTTGTCATGTGTCGACCTCGCAAAACATTGGTATTATAAACCCTTACACTTCACTGATTATTGCTTTATAGCATCAAACTTCTGGTTCTCCGCACTTATTGTTACATTACCCTCTATTCAACATTTTTTAATCATCATGATAGTCTGATTATATCCACCCTCAATACTACCTGAAATGATTTAATAGTAATAATAATGTTAAAATTTACCATCTACTGTACATAATGTTTTAATGCTTACATTTACCCTAGCTATATGCTATTAATATACTGAATATGACATGGTAGGCCACTACGGTGGGTAGGTTTTAATAGGGCCACAGGACTGAGGTTAGCCATACCTGTTGGAGAAAATATACAGCATATATATCATTCACAACTGAAAGAGTGATCATGAGAAAGTGTGGGTGGTCATGCAAACTGCAATAGCTAATTTTTCAATTTAACCAGAAGTGAAGCCCCCCCCCTTAATAAAGTCCTGGATCCGCCCCTGCATGTATATATACAAATAATATTGCACCTGTGTGTGATTTATACATGTATATATACAAATAATATTGCACCTGTGTGTATGATTTATACATGTATATATACAAATAATAAATAATATTGCACCTGTGTGTATGATTTATACATGTATATATATATATACAAATGTACCTGTGTGTGATTATACATGCACATTTATACATGCACATTATATTGCTCCATGCTTTCCAGGGATCACAAGAAACTTTTCGTGGGATACTCAAGAGCAGAATTTATAGTTGAACTGTCTCAGATAACTTAGGTGAGGACTGCTTGATATATACACAGATGCATGCACCAGCAATTTATGGTGTGTGTGTGTGAGAGAGAAACTAGAATAATGATGAAGGTCACCCACACACATGTGTGCTCTAACAGGAACTGTGCTACTAATAACCATCTGCCTATTGGAAAGGTACTTGCTTAGCTCATGTATTAAAAACAGCACTGATCACTACTGTCATGTACAAGGGACTCTTTCTGGTCACATGACTATTATTGGAATTCTCTTGCAGAGGAAGGCTACAGAAACATTTGCATTCCCTTCGCCTTGCAGAAAAGCAGCACTTGATTTGTTCGCTATATGCTTTAAACTGTCACACGTTGCAGTATGGACACACACACACACACACACACATGCACACATACACACACACACACACACATGCACACACACACATACACACACACACACTAGGGAATAGGAAGAACTCCTCGAATATAAGTGGAGAGTGTTTTTCCTTGTGTTGACCATTTCCTTGTACTCGTTGCATACGCTCACATCACCACACTTGCATGATGAGGTATGATTTGTGTGTCAGTGGAGAAGCTTGGTCACAGGTTAGTGTACATGCTCTAGCAATGTCCCCTCCAGAGCACACAGGTTAGTGTACATGCTCTAGCAGTGCCCCCTCCAGAGCACACAGGTTAGTGTACATGCTCTAGCAATGTCCCCTCCAGAGCACACAGGTTAGTGTACATGCTCTAGCAGTGTCCCCTCCAGAGCACACAGGTTAGTGTACATGCTCTAGCAATGCCCCCTCCAGAGCACACAGGTTAGTGTACATGCTCTAGCAGTGTCCCCTCCAGAGCACACAGGTTAGTGTACATGCTCTAGCAATGCTCCCTCCAGAGCACACAGGTTAGTGTACATGCTCTAGCAATGCCCCCTCCAGAGCACACAGGTTAGTGTACATGCTCTAGCAGTGTCCCCTCCAGAGCACACAGGTTAGTGTACATGCTCTAGCAATGCCCCCTCCAGAGCACACAGGTTAGTGTACATGCTCTAGCAGTGCCCCCTCCAGAGCACACAGGTTAGTGTACATGCTCTAGCAGTGCCCCCTCCAGAGCACACTGGTTAGTGTACATGCTCTAGCAATGCCCCCTCCAGAGCACACAGGTTAGTGTACATGCTCTAGTAATGTCCCCTCCAGAGCACACAGGTTAGTGTACATGCTCTAGCAGTGCCCCCTCCAGATAACACAGGTTAGTGTACACGTTCTAGCCATGCCCTCTCTAGAGCACACAGGTTAGTGTACATGCTCTAGCAATGTCCCCTCCAGAGCACTCAGGTTAGTGTACATGCTCTAGCAGTGCCCCCTCCAGAGCACACAGGTTAGTGTACATGCTCTAGCAACCCCCTCCAGAGCACACAGGTTAGTGTACATGCTCTAGCAATGCCCCCTCCAGAGCACACAGGTTAGTGTACATGCTCTAGCAGTGCCCCCCCCAGAGCACACAGGTTAGTGTGCATGCTCTAGCAGTGTCCCCTCCAGAGCACACAGGTTAGTGTACATGCTCTAGCAATACCCCCTCCAGAGCACACAGGTTAGTGTACATGCTCTAGCAGTGTCCCCTCCAGAGCACACAGGTTAGTGTACATGCTCTAGCAATGCCCTCTCCAGAGCACACAGGTTAGTGTACATGCTCTAGCAATGCCCCCTCCAGAGCACACAGGTTAGTGTACATGCTCTAGCAATGTCCCCTCCAGAGCACACAGGTTAGTGTACATGCTCTATCAATGCCCCCTCCAGAGCACACAGGTTAGTGTACTTGCTCTAGCAATGCCCCCTCCAGAGCACACAGGTTAGTGTACATGCTCTAGCAGTGTCCCCTCCAGAGCACACAGGTTAGTGTACATGCTCTAGCAATGCTCCCTCCAGAGCACACAGGTAAGTGTACATGCTCTAGCAATGTCCCCTCCAGAGTACACAGGTTAGTGTACATACTCTAGCAGTGTCCCCTCCAGAGCACACAGGTTAGTGTACATGCTCTAGCAATGTCCCCTCCAGAGCACACAGGTTAGTGTACATGCTCTAGCAATGTCCCCCCCACAGCACACAGGTTAGTGTACATACTCTAGCAGTGTCCCCTCCAGAGCACACAGGTTAGTGTACATGCTCTAGCAATGCCCCCTCCAGAGCACACAGGTTAGTGTACATGCTCTAGCAGTATTTCCTCCAGAGCACACAGGTTAGTGTACATGCTCTAGTAATGCCCCCTCCAGAGCACACAGGTTAATGTACATGCTCTAGCAATGTCCCCTCCAGAGCACACAGGTTAGTGTACATGCTCTAGCAGTGCCCCCTCCAGTGCACACATGTTAGTGTACATGCTCTAGCAGTGTCCCCTCCAGAGCACACAGGTTAGTGTACATGCTCTAGCAGTGCCCCCTCCAGAGCACACAGGTTAGAGTACATGCTCTAGCAATGCCCCCTCCAGAGCACACAGGTTAGTGTACATGCTCTAGCAATGTCCCCTCCAGAGCACACAGGTTAGTGTACATGCTCTAGCAATGCCCCCTCAAGAGCACAGGTTAGTGTACATGCTCTAGCAATGTCCCCTCCAGAGCACACAGGTTAGTGTACATGCTCTAGCAGTGTCCCCTCCAGAGCACACAGGTTAGTGTACATGCTCTAGCAGTGTCCCCTCCAGAGCACACAGGTTAGTGTACATGCTCTAGCAATGCCCCCTCCAGAGCACACAGGTTAGTGTACATGTTCTAGCAGTTCCCCCTCCAGAGCACACAGGTTAGTGTACATGCTCTAGCAATGCCCCCCTACAGAGCACAGGTTAGTGTACATGCTCTAGCAAGCCCCCTCCAGAGCACACAGGTTAGTGTACATGCTCTAGCAGTGCCCCCTCCAGAGCACACAGGTTAGTGTACATGCTCTAGCAATGTCCACTCCAGAGCACAGGTTAGTGTACATGCTCTAGCAATGTCCCCTCCAGAGCACACAGGTTAGTGTACATGCTCTAGCAATGCCCCCTCCAGAGCACACAGGTTAGTGTACATGCTCTAGTAATGCCCCCTCCAGAGCACACATGTTAGTGTACATACTCTAGCAATGGCCCCTCCAGAGCACACAGGTTAGTGTACATGCTCTAGCAATGCCCCCTCCAGAGCACACAGGTTAGTGTACATGCTCTAGCAGTGTCCCCTCCAGAGCACACAGGTTAGTGTACATGCTCTAGCAATGTCCCCTCCAGAGCACACAGGTTAGTGTACATGCTCTAGCAGTGCCCCCTCCAGAGCACACAGGTTAGTGTACATGCTCTAGCAATGTCCCCTCCAGAGCACACAGGTTAGTGTACATGCTCTAGCAGTGTCCCCTCCAGAGCACACAGGTTAGTGTACATGCTCTAGCAATGCCCCCTCCAGAGCACACAGGTTAGTGTACATGCTCTAGCAGTGTCCCCTCCAGAGCACACAGGTTAGTGTACATGCTCTAGCAATGCTCCCTCCAGAGCACACAGGTTAGTGTACATGCTCTAGCAATGCCCCCTCCAGAGCACACAGGTTAGTGTACATGCTCTAGCAGTGTCCCCTCCAGAGCACACAGGTTAGTGTACATGCTCTAGCAATGCCCCCTCCAGAGCACACAGGTTAGTGTACATGCTCTAGCAGTGCCCCCTCCAGAGCACACAGGTTAGTGTACATGCTCTAGCAGTGCCCCCTCCAGAGCACACTGGTTAGTGTACATGCTCTAGCAATGCCCCCTCCAGAGCACACAGGTTAGTGTACATGCTCTAGTAATGTCCCCTCCAGAGCACACAGGTTAGTGTACATGCTCTAGCAGTGCCCCCTCCAGATAACACAGGTTAGTGTACACGTTCTAGCCATGCCCTCTCTAGAGCACACAGGTTAGTGTACATGCTCTAGCAATGTCCCCTCCAGAGCACTCAGGTTAGTGTACATGCTCTAGCAGTGCCCCCTCCAGAGCACACAGGTTAGTGTACATGCTCTAGCAATGCCCCCTCCAGAGCACACAGGTTAGTGTACATGCTCTAGCAATGCCCCCTCCAGAGCACACAGGTTAGTGTACATGCTCTAGCAGTGCCCCCCCCAGAGCACACAGGTTAGTGTGCATGCTCTAGCAGTGTCCCCTCCAGAGCACACAGGTTAGTGTACATGCTCTAGCAATACCCCCTCCAGAGCACACAGGTTAGTGTACATGCTCTAGCAGTGTCCCCTCCAGAGCACACAGGTTAGTGTACATGCTCTAGCAATGCCCTCTCCAGAGCACACAGGTTAGTGTACATGCTCTAGCAATGCCCCCTCCAGAGCACACAGGTTAGTGTACATGCTCTAGCAATGTCCCCTCCAGAGCACACAGGTTAGTGTACATGCTCTATCAATGCCCCCTCCAGAGCACACAGGTTAGTGTACTTGCTCTAGCAATGCCCCCTCCAGAGCACACAGGTTAGTGTACATGCTCTAGCAGTGTCCCCTCCAGAGCACACAGGTTAGTGTACATGCTCTAGCAATGCTCCCTCCAGAGCACACAGGTAAGTGTACATGCTCTAGCAATGTCCCCTCCAGAGTACACAGGTTAGTGTACATACTCTAGCAGTGTCCCCTCCAGAGCACACAGGTTAGTGTACATGCTCTAGCAATGTCCCCTCCAGAGCACACAGGTTAGTGTACATGCTCTAGCAATGTCCCCCCCACAGCACACAGGTTAGTGTACATACTCTAGCAGTGTCCCCTCCAGAGCACACAGGTTAGTGTACATGCTCTAGCAATGCCCCCTCCAGAGCACACAGGTTAGTGTACATGCTCTAGCAGTATTTCCTCCAGAGCACACAGGTTAGTGTACATGCTCTAGTAATGCCCCCTCCAGAGCACACAGGTTAATGTACATGCTCTAGCAATGTCCCCTCCAGAGCACACAGGTTAGTGTACATGCTCTAGCAGTGCCCCCTCCAGTGCACACATGTTAGTGTACATGCTCTAGCAGTGTCCCCTCCAGAGCACACAGGTTAGTGTACATGCTCTAGCAGTGCCCCCTCCAGAGCACACAGGTTAGTGTACATGCTCTAGCAATGCCCCCTCCAGAGCACACAGGTTAGTGTACATGCTCTAGCAATGTCCCCTCCAGAGCACACAGGTTAGTGTACATGCTCTAGCAATGCCCCCTCAAGAGCACAGGTTAGTGTACATGCTCTAGCAATGTCCCCTCCAGAGCACACAGGTTAGTGTACATGCTCTAGCAGTGTCCCCTCCAGAGCACACAGGTTAGTGTACATGCTCTAGCAGTGTCCCCTCCAGAGCACACAGGTTAGTGTACATGCTCTAGCAATGCCCCCTCCAGAGCACACAGGTTAGTGTACATGTTCTAGCAGTTCCCCCTCCAGAGCACACAGGTTAGTGTACATGCTCTAGCAATGCCCCCCTACAGAGCACAGGTTAGTGTACATGCTCTAGCAAGCCCCCTCCAGAGCACACAGGTTAGTGTACATGCTCTAGCAGTGCCCCCTCCAGAGCACACAGGTTAGTGTACATGCTCTAGCAATGTCCACTCCAGAGCACAGGTTAGTGTACATGCTCTAGCAATGTCCCCTCCAGAGCACACAGGTTAGTGTACATGCTCTAGCAATGCCCCCTCCAGAGCACACAGGTTAGTGTACATGCTCTAGTAATGCCCCCTCCAGAGCACACATGTTAGTGTACATACTCTAGCAATGGCCCCTCCAGAGCACACAGGTTAGTGTACATGCTCTAGCAATGCCCCCTCCAGAGCACACAGGTTAGTGTACATGCTCTAGCAGTGTCCCCTCCAGAGCACACAGGTTAGTGTACATGCTCTAGCAGTGCCCCCTCCAGAGCACACAGGTTAGTGTACATGCTCTAGCAGTGTCCCCTCTAGAGCACACAGGTTAGTGTACATGCTCTAGCAGTGTCCCCTCCAGAGCACACAGGTTAGTGTACATGCTCTAGCAATGTCCCCTCCAGAGCGCACAGGTTAGTGTACATGCTCTAGCAGTGCCCCCTCCAGAGCACACAGGTTAGTGTACATGCTCTAGCAATGCCCCCTCCAGAGCACACAGGTTAGTGTACATGCTCTAGCAATGCCCCCTCCAGAGCACACAGGTTAGTGTACATGCTCTAGCAGTGCCCCCTCCAGAGCACACAGGTTAGTGTACATGCTCTAGCAATGTCCCCTCCAGAGCGCACAGGTTAGTGTACATGCTCTAGCAGTGCCCCCTCCAGAGCACACAGGTTAGTGTACATGCTCTAGCAATGTCCCCTCCAGAGCGCACAGGTTAGTGTACATGCTCTAGCAGTGCCCCCTCCAGAGCACACAGGTTAGTGTACATGCTCTAGCAATGCCCCCTCCAGAGCACACAGGTTAGTGTACATGCTCTAGCAATGCCCCCTCCAGAGCACACAGGTTAGTGTACATGCTCTAGCAGTGTCCCCTCCAGAGCACACAGGTTAGTGTACATGCTCTAGCAGTGTCCCCTCTAGAGCACACAGGTTAGTGTACATGCTCTAGCAATGTCCCCTCCAGAGCACACAGGTTAGTGTACATGCTCTAGCAGTGTCCCCTCTAGAGCACACAGGTTAGTGTACATGCTCTAGCAATGTCCGCTCCAGAGCACACAGGTTAGTGTACATGCTCTAGCAGTGCCCCCTCCAGAGCACACAGGTTAGTGTACATGCTCTAGCAATGTCCCCTCCAGAGCACACAGGTTAGTGTACATGCTCTAGCAATGTCCCCTCCAGAGCACACAGGTTAGTGTACATGCTCTAGCAATGCCCCCTCCAGAGCACACAGGTTAGTGTACATGCTCTAGCAATGCCCCCTCCAGAGCACACAGGTTAGTGTACATGCTCTAGCAATGCCCCCTCCAGAGCACACAGGTTAGTGTACATGCTCTAGCAGTGCCCCCTCCAGAGCACACAGGTTAGTGTACATGCTCTAGCAATGTCCCCTCCAGAGCACACAGGTTAGTGTACATGCTCTAGCAATGCCCCCTCCAGAGCACACAGGTTAGTGTACATGCTCTAGCAATGCCCCCTACAGAGCACACAGGTTAGTGTACATGCTCTAGCAATGCCCCCTCCAGAGCACACAGGTTAGTGTACATGCTCTAGCAATGTCCCCTCCAGAGCACACAGGTTAGTGTACATGCTCTAGCAATGCCCCCTCCAGGGCACACAGGTTAGTGTACATGCTCTAGCAGTGTTCCCTCCAGAGCACACAGGTTAGTGTACATGCTCTAGCAATGCCCCCTCCAGAGCACACAGGTTAGTGTACATGCTCTTGTAATGTCCCCTCCAGAGCACACAGGTTAGTGTACATGCTCTAGCAATATCCCCTCCAGAGCACACAGGTTAGTGTACATGCTCTAGCAATGTCCCTTCCAGAGCACACAGGTTAGTGTACATGCTCTAGCAGTGTCCCCTCCAGAGCACACAGGTTAGTGTACATGCTCTAGCAATGTCCCCTCCAGAGCACACAGGTTAGTGTACATGCTCTAGCAGTGCCCCCTCCAGAGCACATAGGTTAGTGTACATGCTCTAGCAATGCCCCCTCCAGAGCACACAGGTTAGTGTACATGCTCTAGCAATGCCCCTCCAGAGCACACAGGTTAGTGTACATGCTCTAGCAATGCCCCCTCCAGAGCACACAGGTTAGTGTACATGCTCTAGCAGTGTCCCCTCCAGAGCACACAGGTTAGTGTACATGCTCTAGCAATGCCCCCTCCAGAGCACACAGGTTAGTGTACATGCTCTAGCAATGTCCCCTCCAGAGCACACAGGTTAGTGTACATGCTCTAGCAATGCCCCCTCCAGAGCACACAGGTTAGTGTACATGCTCTAGCAGTGCCCCCTCCAGAGCACACAGGTTAGTGTACATGCTCTAGCAGTGCCCCCTCCAGAGCACACAGGTTAGTGTACATGCTCTAGTAATGCCCCCTCCAGAGCACACAGATTAGTGTACATGCTCTAGCAATGCCCCCTCCAGAGCACACAGGTTAGTGTACATCCTCTAGCAATGCCCCCTCCAGAGCACACAGGTTAGTGTACATGCTCTAGCAATGCCCCCTCCAGAGCACACAGGTTAGTGTACATGCTCTAGCAATGCCCCCTCCAGAGCACACAGGTTAGTGTACATGCTCTAGCAATGCCCCCTCCAGAGCACAGAGGTTAGTGTACATGCTCTAGTAATGCCCCCTCCATAGCACACAGGTTAGTGTACATGCTCTAGCAATGTCCCCTCCAGAGCACACAGGTTAGTGTACATGCTCTAGCAATGCCCCCTCCAGAGCACACAGGTTAGTGTACATGCTCTTGTAATGTCCCCTCCAGAGCACACAGGTTAGTGTACATGCTCTAGCAATGTCCCCTCCAGAGCACACAGGTTAGTGTACATGCTCTAGCAATGTCCCCTCCAGAGCACACAGGTTAGTGTACATGCTCTAGCAATGCTCCCTCCAGAGCACACAGGTTAGTGTACATGCTCTAGCAATGTCCCCTCCAGAGCACACAGGTTAGTGTACATGCTCTAGCAATGCTCCCTCCAGAGCACACAGGTTAGTGTACATGCTCTAGCAATGCCCCCTCCAGAGCAAACAGGTTAGTGTACGTGCTCTAGTAATGTCCCCTCCAGAGCACACTGGTTAGTGTACATGCTCTTGCAATGCACCCTCCAGAGTACACAGGTTAGTGTACATGCTCTAGCAATGTCCCCTCCAGAGCACACAGGTTAGTGTACATGCTCTAGCAATGCCCCCTCCATAGCACACAGGTTAGTGTACATGCACTAGCTCCAGAGCACACAGGTTAGTGTACATGCTCTAGCAATGCCCCCTCCAGAGCACTCAGGTTAGTGTACATGCTCTAGCAGTGCCCCCTCCAGAGCACACAGGTTAGTGTACATGCTCTAGCAGTGCCCCCTCCAGAGCACACAGGTTAGTGTACATGCTCTAGCAATGCCCCCTCCAGAGCACATTAGGTTAGTGTACATGCTCTAGCAATACCCCCTCCAGAGCACACAGGTTAGTGTATGCTCTAGCAATGCCCCCTCCAGAGCACATTAGGTTAGTGTACATTCTCTAGCAATACCCCCTCCAGAGCACACAGGTTAGTGTACATGCTCTAGCAGTGTACCCTCCAGAACACACAGGTTAGTGTACATGCTCTAGTAATGCTCCCTCCAGATGACACAGGTTAGTGTACATGCTCTAGCAGTGCCCCCTCCAGAGCACACAGGTTAGTGTACATGCTCTAGCAATGCCCCCTCCAGAGCACACATGTTAGTGTACATGCTTTAGCAGTGTCCCCTCCAGAGCACACAGGTTAGTGTACATGCTCTAGCAATGCCCCCTCCAGAGCACACAGGTTAATGTACATGCTGTAGTAATGTCCCCTCCAGAGCACACAGGTTAGTGTACATGCTCTAGCAGTGTCCCCTCCAGAGCACACAGGTTAGTGTACATGCTCTAGCAATGCCCCCCTCCAGAGCACACAGGTTAGTGTACATGCTCTAGCAATGCCCTCTCCAGAGCACACAGGTTTGTGTACATGCTCTAGCAGTGTCCCCTCCAGAGTACACAGGTTAGTGTACATGCTCTAGCAATGCTCCCTCCAGAGCACACAGGGTAGTGTACATGCTCTAGCAATGTCCCCTCCAGAGCACACAGGTTAGTGTACATGCTCTAGCAGTGTCCCCTCCAGAGCACACAGGTTAGTGTACATGCTCTAGCAATGCCCCCCTCCAGAGCACACAGGTTAGTGTACATGCTCTAGCAATGCCCTCTCCAGAGCACACAGGTTTGTGTACATGCTCTAGCAGTGTCCCCTCCAGAGCACACAGGTTAGTGTACATGCTCTAGCAATGCCCCCTCCAGAGCACACAGGTTAGTGTACATGCTCTAGCAATGTCCCCTCCAGAGCACACAGGTTAGTGTACATGCTCTAGCAATGCCCCCTCCAGAGCACACAGGTTAGTGTACATGCTCTAGCAGTGCCCCCTCCAGAGCACACAGGTTAGTGTACATGCTCTAGCAGTGCCCCCTCCAGAGCACACAGGTTAGTGTACATGCTCTAGTAATGCCCCCTCCAGAGCACACAGATTAGTGTACATGCTCTAGCAATGCCCCCTCCAGAGCACACAGGTTAGTGTACATCCTCTAGCAATGCCCCCTCCAGAGCACACAGGTTAGTGTACATGCTCTAGCAATGCCCCCTCCAGAGCACACAGGTTAGTGTACATGCTCTAGCAATGCCCCCTCCAGAGCACACAGGTTAGTGTACATGCTCTAGCAATGCCCCCTCCAGAGCACAGAGGTTAGTGTACATGCTCTAGTAATGCCCCCTCCATAGCACACAGGTTAGTGTACATGCTCTAGCAATGTCCCCTCCAGAGCACACAGGTTAGTGTACATGCTCTAGCAATGCCCCCTCCAGAGCACACAGGTTAGTGTACATGCTCTTGTAATGTCCCCTCCAGAGCACACAGGTTAGTGTACATGCTCTAGCAATGTCCCCTCCAGAGCACACAGGTTAGTGTACATGCTCTAGCAATGTCCCCTCCAGAGCACACAGGTTAGTGTACATGCTCTAGCAATGCTCCCTCCAGAGCACACAGGTTAGTGTACATGCTCTAGCAATGTCCCCTCCAGAGCACACAGGTTAGTGTACATGCTCTAGCAATATCCCCTCCAGAACACACAGGTTATAGTGTACATGCTCTAGCAATGCCCCCTCCAGAGCAAACAGGTTAGTGTACGTGCTCTAGTAATGTCCCCTCCAGAGCACACTGGTTAGTGTACATGCTCTTGCAATGCACCCTCCAGAGTACACAGGTTAGTGTACATGCTCTAGCAATGTCCCCTCCAGAGCACACAGGTTAGTGTACATGCTCTAGCAATGCCCCCTCCATAGCACACAGGTTAGTGTACATGCACTAGCTCCAGAGCACACAGGTTAGTGTACATGCTCTAGCAATGCCCCCTCCAGAGCACTCAGGTTAGTGTACATGCTCTAGCAGTGCCCCCTCCAGAGCACACAGGTTAGTGTACATGCTCTAGCAGTGCCCCCTCCAGAGCACACAGGTTAGTGTACATGCTCTAGCAATGCCCCCTCCAGAGCACATTAGGTTAGTGTACATGCTCTAGCAATACCCCCTCCAGAGCACACAGGTTAGTGTATGCTCTAGCAATGCCCCCTCCAGAGCACATTAGGTTAGTGTACATTCTCTAGCAATACCCCCTCCAGAGCACACAGGTTAGTGTACATGCTCTAGTAATGCTCCCTCCAGATGACACAGGTTAGTGTACATGCTCTAGCAGTGCCCCCTCCAGAGCACACAGGTTAGTGTACATGCTCTAGCAATGCCCCCTCCAGAGCACACATGTTAGTGTACATGCTTTAGCAGTGTCCCCTCCAGAGCACACAGGTTAGTGTACATGCTCTAGCAATGCCCCCTCCAGAGCACACAGGTTAATGTACATGCTGTAGTAATGTCCCCTCCAGAGCACACAGGTTAGTGTACATGCTCTAGCAGTGTCCCCTCCAGAGCACACAGGTTAGTGTACATGCTCTAGCAATGCCCCCCTCCAGAGCACACAGGTTAGTGTACATGCTCTAGCAATGCCCTCTCCAGAGCACACAGGTTTGTGTACATGCTCTAGCAGTGTCCCCTCCAGAGTACACAGGTTAGTGTACATGCTCTAGCAATGCTCCCTCCAGAGCACACAGGGTAGTGTACATGCTCTAGCAATGTCCCCTCCAGAGCACACAGGTTAGTGTACATGCTCTAGCAGTGTCCCCTCCAGAGCACACAGGTTAGTGTACATGCTCTAGCAATGCCCCCCTCCAGAGCACACAGGTTAGTGTACATGCTCTAGCAATGCCCTCTCCAGAGCACACAGGTTTGTGTACATGCTCTAGCAGTGTCCCCTCCAGAGCACACAGGTTAGTGTACATGCTCTAGCAATGCCCCCTCCAGAGCACACAGGTTAGTGTACATGCTCTAGCAGTGTCCCCTCCAGAGCACACAGGTTAGTGTACATGCTCTAGCAATGTCCCCTCCAGAGCACACAGGTTAGTGTACATGCTCTAGCAATGTCCCCTCCAGAGCACACAGGTTAGTGTACATGCTCTAGCAATGCCCCCTCCAGAGCACACAGGTTAGTGTACATGCTCTAGCAATGCCCCCTCCAGAGCACACAGGTTAGTGTACATGCTCTAGCAATGCCCCCTCCAGAGCACACAGGTTAGTGTACATGCTCTAGCAATGCCCCCTACAGAGCACACAGGTTAGTGTACATGCTCTAGCAATGCCCCCTCCAGAGCACACAGGTTAGTGTACATGCTCTAGCAATGTCCCCTCCAGAGCACACAGGTTAGTGTACATGCTCTAGCAATGCCCCCTCCAGGGCACACAGGTTAGTGTACATGCTCTAGCAGTGCCCCCTCCAGAGCACACAGGTTAGTGTACATGCTCTAGCAGTGTTCCCTCCAGAGCACACAGGTTAGTGTACATGCTCTAGCAATGCCCCCTCCAGAGCACACAGGTTAGTGTACATGCTCTTGTAATGTCCCCTCCAGAGCACACAGGTTAGTGTACATGCTCTAGCAATATCCCCTCCAGAGCACACAGGTTAGTGTACATGCTCTAGCAATGTCCCCTCCAGAGCACACAGGTTAGTGTACATGCTCTAGCAGTGTCCCCTCCAGAGCACACAGGTTAGTGTACATGCTCTAGCAATGTCCCCTCCAGAGCACACAGGTTAGTGTACATGCTCTAGCAATGCCCCTCCAGAGCACACAGGTTAGTGTACATGCTCTAGCAATGCCCCCTCCAGAGCACACAGGTTAGTGTACATGCTCTAGCAGTGTCCCCTCCAGAGCACACAGGTTAGTGTACATGCTCTAGCAATGCCCCCTCCAGCGAACACAGGTTAGTGTACATGCTCTAGCAGTGCCCCCTCCAGAGCACACAGGTTAGTGTAAGTACTAGGTACAGCCTCCAGGGCATACTCTAGCATTGAAATCTCTTACATCTCTGTTTTCCTTTTAGAGAATGGGGGGGGGGGGGGTTAAATCATATGGGGAAAGGGGAAATCAGGGGTTTTGAAACCATGTGGGAGGGAGTCAGAGTGTGTTCAATTACATGTATATGGGTGGGTCAGGGTTTTTGAAATTATAGGGGGGAAGTCAGGGTTCATGAAATTGTGAGGGGGGGTGGGGCGGCGATGAAGCATGCACCCTTCTGGTAAAACATGGTAGCATTGAGAACAAGAGAAGAAAGACTCACTTGATATAGCATATTGTAATGACCTTAAAACAATTTTGAGAAAGTTTATTGTAAAAGAAGAGTTCTCTTTATTTTAGCGGCTGAATACTTAACCTCAAGGAGAATTTTCTCTGCTTAAATCAATTATAGTACCAGCATCTCAACCAATAGACTTGAGCCAAAGGACATTGGTTGAAGTGCTGGTGGAATAGCTGAAACCTACTGTCTGAAGAGATTTAAATAGTAGATGATCGTCTCATTGGTCAGGTGGTTGTTTGTGTGTTGCTATTAACTTACTTTGAGATTTCAGGTTTGTATACCGTTCACAGTCAGGAGTCGGGAAATGTTTCGTCCTACAGGTCAGGACAGTTCCAAGGGAGTGTCAGATGACCTACACGTGCTTGCAAACACTTGACTTCATCCCAAGACTTGTTGTCCACAGATGGTTCCAAACCTGATTTAAATACTAGCCCCCATAACAATACGTTCTTGGAAGATGAAGAGGAGAAGAGAGCAGCAGGGAGCAGGTTGGACGGTCTAATCGACAACGTTTCATTCGACAGCAATAAAATGGGCGGTGATTATCACGAGGAAGTGGTGAGTCACACAAACACCTGATTGAACTGGAGTTGAAGAGACCAATGTCCATTGGCTTCGAAAGAGATATGTGCATGGCATCTGAGGAGGATAAGGTTGGTCAAAGGACACCTGCAGTGAAGGGTAACAGTGCTCGGGGGACACCTGAGGTGGAGGATACGGGCAGTTATGGGACATCTGATGAGGAGGATGAGGATGGTCAAAGGACACCAGAGGTGGGTGATAAGGGTACTGCCAAGGTGCAAGGTGGAGGGCAACTTGAGGTGGATGGTGAGGTGAAGGTTGATGCACAAGGTACTGGTGCAGCAGTGGAGGAGCTGATGATGGTGAACTCAGCCTATGTCAAGGACCTCCTGGAGAAGAGGAAGGCCTCCGAAGAGCTGAAGCAGAAAAGTAAGTTGACTCTTCCTTAGCTTTATTAGGCAATTCATGCAGCAATACGAGTTGGGAGGCATCATAATTATGCTTATTGTGTATACTAGCAGTGAGGGATCTGGGTTCTGGGTGGAGTGTATCTCTTATCACTGACCAGATTGTGGGTCTAGTGTTTTAGTGAGGGATGCTCAGAAAGTCCATGTTTGGAAAACCTCTCCCTTTGCCTGCTGCAGAACTCAGGAGCTCACAGCATTTAAAAAAAGTGCTAATAGGAAGATGCACAAAGACAGACTGTCATGGGGAACACCCACAGTGATGTCTGGTTCCCTGTCATTGTGTGTATGCTCCATAGTCTCTGGGGAACACCCACAGTGATGGCAGGTTCCCTATCATTGTGTGCATGCTCCATAGTTTCTGGGGAACACCCACAGTGATGTCAGGTTCCCTATCGTTGTGTGCATCCATAGTCTCATGGGAACACCCACAGTGATGTCAGGTTCCCTCTCATTGTGTGCATCCATAGTCTCTGAGGAACACCCACATCAGGTTCCCTCTCATTGTGTGCACGCTCCATAGTCTCTGGGGAACACCCACAGTGATGTCAGGTTCCCTATCATTGTGTGCATGCTCCATAGTCTCTGGGGAACACCCACAGTGATGTCAGGTTCCCTATCGTTGTGTGCATCCATAGTCTCATGGGAACACCCACAGTGATGTCAGGTTCCCTCTCATTGTGTGCATCCATAGTCTCTGGGGAACACCCACAGTGATGTCAGGTTCCCTCTCATTGTGTGCACGCTCCATAGTCTCTGGGGAACACCCACAGTGATGTCAGGTTCCCTGTCATTGTGTGCATGCTCCTTTAAGTCTCTGGGGAACACCCACAGTGATGTCAGGTTCCCTCTCATTGTGTACAAGCTCCATAGTCTCTGGGGAACACCCACAGTGATGTCAGGTTCCCTCTCATTGTGTACATGCTCCATAGTCTCTGGGGAACACCCACAGTGATGTCAGGTTCCCTCTCATTGTGTGCATCCATAGTCTCTGGGGAACACCCACAGTGATGTCAGGTTCCCTCTCATTGTGTACATGCTCCATAGTCTCTGGAGAACACCCACAGGGATGTCAGGTTCCCTCTCATTGTGTGCATCCATAGTCTCTGGGGAACACCCACAGTGATGTCAGGTTCCCTCTCATTGTGTGCACGCTCCATAGTCTCTGGGGAACACCCACAATGATGTCAGGTTCCCTGTCATTGTGTGCATGCTCCTTAGTCTCTGGGGGACACCCACAGTGATGTCAGGTTCCCTCTCATTGTGTACATGCTCCATAGTCTCTGGAGAACACCCACAGGGATGTCAGGTTCCCTCTCATTGTGTGCATCCATAGTCTCTGGGGAACACCCACAGTGATGTCAGGTTCCCTCTCATTGTGTGCACGCTCCATAGTCTCTGGGGAACACCCACAGTGATGTCAGGTTCCCTCTCATTGTGTGCATCCATAGTCTCTGGGGAACACCCACAGTGATGTCAGGTTCCCTCTCATTGTGTGTACACTCCATAGTCTCGACGATCATTCTGTTTAGAGCAATAAGAATCGGTAGACTTCATCGCTTGTGTGAGGTATGGCCTCGGCCTCTGTTCATGGAGACAACTAAAGCTGCAGGAAGGAAACTGCATGCTTGAACCTGAAGAGAACAGTGGCTGGGAAGCGTCCGTAGACCTTAATCGTGCGACCGTGCAGCAGCAAACCTTGTGTATGTCACCAATAAAATGGTAGACGGCCGCAAATTGTTGTTTTGAGTATCTCTTCAAGGGATAATTATGCGGCTTATTGGGTAATGCAGCATGGCCTAAGTCCAGCCCAGTCTGTGCCAATATCCTCTTCCTATGTAGCTTCAAAACTGTTGGGTTGATCCCTGGAGAAATACAGCACAGCTGTCAGCCTTATACATATGTACATGTATATATATATATGTACCTTAAACTCTGGTTGTTAACCTCTTGATGTTTGGCACACAAAGTTGTTAAACGTCCATTTTCTTGTCAAGATCTTTGTTAGGCTTCCTTATTTATTTCGCTGTGAAGCTCTGATGATGTCATTGAAATAAGTACTGATTATGCACTTGTGCATTAGCTGCACTGCCTGGCAATGAATTTCAACAAAACATTGAGGCAAGAATTTTACGAATATTATCACGTCTATTATTAGCTGCAATTGTCTGTAGTTGTCCGTAATTTCCAGAGCTACTTGCTGCTCTTTTGCGGGGGAATGCTGACCCTTTACCCAGTCTTCTAGTAGTGCGGGTAACTCCTCCATGGCCTATGAAGTTCCTAAACCCTTTCTGACGTACGCAATGATTGTACTTCTTGCTGTGTGAAGGATGCCAATAGCGAGCCTGTCACAAGAATTGTTCTCATCTTTGGCTAAAAGAACCTTTTTCCCTTGAAGGATGTCCAAATAGTTTGGTAGTGAACAAGCTTCCGAGGAGTCGAGTCAAACTCAAAAGTCTACCTGAAAGACTGTCACTAGCTCTTCTTAGTTCACCTCTACAGACCTTCTACTTTGTAACCGGCCTCAAGAGACTGAATCTTTCTTATAGTCTGGTTTGAGATTTTAACGCCTTCTTCAACTAGCTCCGAGATTAGGTACTCGATCCTCCGTCTAAAAATTTGGAAAAGTGTGAGTGTTCATTATTTAGCAATAGTGTTTAGTAAGTGCCTTTCTCAGCATCCATTTTCTTGCAGGTTGGGAGTAGGAGCTGTTTGCTAAACAACCAGTTTATAGTAGATATGTATGATCTTTTAACTTTCTCAGAGATTCTTTGTGGTGCAATTGAAGGCACTGAATCTTCAATAAACGAGCATGGTGACCCCAAAGCATCCCCTTTCCCCAACCCTTCTCCCAACTTCCCACCCCCTTCCTGTTTGATATACTGTTAGTGGTTGCAATACTGGTAGCAGGAAATCTTGGTGCAGTAAATTCTGTGAGGGGAAATAAACCTTGTCTCCAGGCTCGATTCTCAATGGCATAATCCTAGCATTACATCATCAGCAGCATCATTATCACATGCTCTAGCCCCCTCCCCTCCTAAACCTAGTTTGCTAGCCACAAGCCTAAGCACTGCCTTAGCCCTAACCTTAGCCTCCCCCTCCCATCTGAAGGACCAATTCTGAACCGATCAATATGGTGTATTGATGTCATCGAGATGATGTAATGCTAGTATGGTGGCAGTAAGTATAGATAGTGCTCGTGCAAGCAGTGAAGACCAAGCTGGCATGTGTGCTGACATGGTCATGCTACGACATGGCGGTGATCAACGACGTGTGCGGTAACTTTGCGGGAGAGTCTTTGCATGATGTTTGGGTGTTACTCTTACGTAATTGTGCTAGCCATTTCCTCTCTCCATCTCTCCACTCCTTTCCAACTTGACTCCTTCCACCTCCTCCATCATCGGATCTTTGTCCTTCACCTCCTTCCATCTTACTTATATTTCTTGACTCTTCCTTCCTCTCTTTTTCTCTCATTCTATCTCTGTCCCCCATTGATCACACTTCCTCCTCTCTTCACTCCTCTCCTTTCACCTGCATCAATCTTATCTCCCTCTTTAGTTTTCCCCCTCTCGTCTCTCTCTCTTGTCTCCCTCTTTCCCTCTCTCCTCTCTTCCCTCCCCTTCTCTCCCCCTCCCCCTCCCCTCCGTCCCTCCCTCCCTACACTCTTCCTTCTCCCATCTCTACCCCTTGTCTTCTCCTCCCTTTCCCTCCTCTCCTGCTCCTTCCTACCCTCCCACCTCTCTATCACAGAGCTGGTAAGTGGGTAAGGAGATTGAAGTTGGTGCACACTTGTACTATGCATACATCCATACATGGCAAAGACAACGATAGGCCAGTGGCTATCACCTGTCTCTCTGTGTCCAAGTAAGGAAGATGCCATTATACAAATAATATCGCACTTACATGTATATATGATTTATACATGTATATATACAAATAATATTGCACCTGTGTATGATTTATACATGTATATATATATATAAATACTATTGCACCTGTGTATGACTTATACATGTATACAAATACTATTCTATCTGTGTCTGTGTCAGACATTGACTCCTATATGTATGACAAAGATTATTACTCCGTGAACGACCAGGAAGCCTTCAGAGTCGAATACGGTAGTTCTGATTGGTTGAACTAGTCTGTGCCCGCGCATGGTAAAGAGTAACTATGAGAAACGGAAGAGAGGAGTTTTGAGCGAGTGACAGTTGATAGCGAGTTTTAGACGTATAGCGTAAACTGAGCTAGTTTAGTTTTGAGATATACATATTGGTTTGAGACTAGTGTATGATTATTTAGCACTATTTATATTGTATTTAATTGATAAAGTATTTAAACCTACTACAGTTCTTAATTATACTCTTCGTGAGTGGGAGACAGCAGGAAAGCTGATTTCGGCTTAGACAGAGTTTTGTTGTTTAGGCGTCGCAGGATACTAGACTACTTAGAGATAGTAGAAGTATTTGCCTGACAGTGTGATTTATACATGTATATATACAAATAATATTGCACCTGTGTATGATGTATACATGTATATATACAAATAATATTGCACCTGTGTATGATGTATACATGTATATATACAAATAATATTGCACCTGTGTATGATGTATACATGTTATTGTATATATACAAATAATATTGCACCTGTGTATGATTTATACATGTATATATACAAATAATATTGCACCTGTGTATGATGTATACATGTATATATACAAATAATATTGCACCTGTGTATGATTTATACATGTATATATACAAATAATATTGCACCTGTGTGTATGATGTATACATGTATATATACAAATAATATTGCACCTGTGTGTACGATTTATACATGTATATATATATACAAATGTACCTGTGTGTGATTATACATGTACATTTATACATGCACATTATATTCTCCATGCTTTCCAGGGATCACATGAAACTTTTCGTGGGATACTCAAGAGGCAGAATTTATAGTTGAACTGTCTCAGATAACTTAGGTGAGGACTGCTTGATATATACACAGATGCATGCACCAGCAATTTATGGTGTGTGTGTGTGAGAGAGAAAGGAACTAGAATAATGATGAAGGTCACCCATACACATGTGTGCTCTAACAGGAACTGTGCTGCTAATAACTTTAGTCCCATCTGCCTATAGGAAAGGTACTTGCTTAGCTCATGTATTAAAAACTGCACTCATCACAACTGTCATGTACAAGGGACTCCTTCTGGTCACATAACTATTACTGGAAGTTTCTCTTGCAGAGGAAGGCTACACGGACCCCCCTGCCTACTGGGAAACATTTGCATTCCCTTCGCCTTGCAGAAAAGCAGCACTTGATTTGTTCGCTATATGCTTTAAATTGTCACACGTTGTAGTATGGACAATACACACACACACACACACATGCACATGCACACACACACAGACATACTAGGGAATAGGAACAACTCCTCGAATATAAGTGAAGAGTGTTTTTCCTTGTGTTGACCATTTCCTTGCACTCGTTGCACATGCTCACGTCACCACACTTGCATGATGAGGTATGATTTGTGGGTCAGTGGAGAAGCTTGGTCAATGTGTTCACAGGTGTGATGCAGCACTGGGTGTTGGACAGCGCTGCCAAACATTGTCACAGCTGTGAAGTGGAATTTACCTTCTGGAGAGGAAACATCATTGCAGGGACTGTGGACAGATCTTTTGTGCCAGGTATGCACGTCTCTCTCTCTCTTCTTCCCCAGCTGTTGCTCATCTGTTCCCTTCCTTCTCCCCCGTTCTCAGAATAATTTTAAATAATCTCACCTCCTTTACCGACAGCAGTCGATGATCGAGGCTTGCAAAACACCACTAGCTTGCCCAAAGGCTGCTACTAATAGGTCATTCTCAGGAGGCATCGGTCCAAATCCAGTGACTAAAACTATGAAATATTCCTATAAGTAAGCAAGTGGTAGCTTCTACTAAATTTTCTGACTGGATCACTCAAGCCTAGCACACCTCAGGCTTAATTTAGCAACCATCTTCTTGCAATCCTGGACTTGGGTGCCTAGCAAAGACTAGAGCCTCAGCTCCACAGTACAAGCTGCTGCAGTGGTACAAGCTGCTGCAGTGATCCAGATGTGCTGCCTCACAGTACAAGCTGCTGTAGTGGTCCAGGTGTGCTGCCACACAGTACAAGCTGCTGCAGTGGTCCAGGTGTGCTGCCACACAGTACAAGCTGCTGCAGTGGTCCAGGTGTGCTGCCACACAGTACAAGCTGCTGCAGTGGTCCAGGTGTGCTGCCACACAGTACAAGCTGCTGCAGTGGTCCAGGTGTGCTGCCACACAATACAACCTGCTGCAGTGGTCCAGGTGTGCTACTACACAGTACAAGCTCATACCCTCCAACTGTCCCGGAAGCTCCGGGACGGTCCCTGATTTGCACTTGATGAAATGTGTCCCGCACGGATTTGGCGTTTGTCCCGGAAATGCTGGATTAACTGGCTACAGCACTGTGAAACTAAAGGCTCCTCCATAGCAGCTGCCAATTTACAACTGGCTACAGCACTATGAAACTAAAGGCTCCTCCATAGCAGCTGCCAATTTACAACTGGCTACAGCACTGTGAAAGTAAAGGCTCCTCCATAGCAGCTGCCAATTTACAACTGGCTACAGCACTGTTAAACTAAAGGCTCCTCCATAGCAGCTGCCAATTTACAACTGGCTACAGCACTGTGAAACTAAAGGCTCCTCCATAGCAGCTGCCAATTTACAACTGGCTATACAGCACTATGAGACTAAAGGCTCCTCCTTAGCAGTTGCCCCTACACAAGTCAGCGCTTCACTTCATAACTGATGAGCAGAGCTGCTACCTGACAGTCAGAGTTAATAATAATAATAATTATATGATTTTGCAGCATACGTGAGAATTGCATTACATGAAAGGATAATTTGAGACAATGACAATATGTGATTGTCTGGAAGGTATACCTATAAGAGCTATAGGCAACCACAAAATTATCTAGAGTATTTGGAGGTGTGAGGGATATTCATACATTTGGAGCGTGGACAGGAAAAATTACATGTGCGTGGTGAGTCTGATAGAAAGTCAGTGGTAAAGTGTTACCTTGGCCTCTCTCTCTCTCTCTGTTATGGCTGAGCCTGAGGAATCAGTAACACCTCCACGCAAGAGGCCAAAGAGGCAGTGTCACTTTACCTCTACATGGGTAAAAGAATTTCAAGGAATAGGAAAGAGTTATAGAGGTAATAGCCTGTTAGAACTTATATTGACTGTACTAATGTAGATCAATTATATTTGTTATGACTTTATAGGTGACACATTTGCACACTGCTCCTTGTGCTCTTCCGATTTTAGTGTTTCCCATGGGGGTAGAAATGATGTGACTACCAGGGTTTTATCTGGGGGGGGGAGACCGGGGTATGTTCCCCCCCCAAGAGGACATGTTTCCCCCCCACCCTCCCCTCCCACTCATTAATTTTTTTTATGAAGTTGCATAATGAAATACATAACTAAACATGTAAAGCTCTTGTCTTAATCGTGCTCCATATAGTCACAATTTTATCTAAGTCTTTATCAGATAATTTATCTGGTCCTTCAATGACTATTTTCATCAAATTGCTAAGGCTTGAATCAGCAAGTCTATTTCGTAGCCTTGTTTTGACAGTTTTCATTGCTGAAAAGCTACGCTCTACTGAAGCAGTGCTTATGGAAGACAAAGTAAGATTTACATTAGCTTTACAATGTTAGGAAACATTTGCCTGTAGATAGGACTTTTAAGGACTTCCTCTATCCCCTCTTGCATGTTTCGGACTCCTTTTTGTGAGTTTAAAAGGCGTCTGTACGTCATCCATTTTTCTATAACCAGCTCAGAGTCAATATCAGGATCAAACTTAACCACTTTGCCGTTGTCGTCTACTTCCGATTGGACCCCATACTGTCAACAAAGTTGAATTAACTTGTCTTTACCATACTCTCTGTATCTTTGATCAGATTCAGGTGGCAAGTGATGTGGATCAAAAATTGAAAATGCAACTAATAAATCCTTACCATCAGCAAATCTTTAATATTCTCAGTTAGATGTGTAATGAAAGGATTTATTACCCGAGTGTGGAAAGTGCTCAAGGTTTCTTCGAAGGACTCCATAGCAATACCAGACAATTGAAGGTCTGGAATAACTTTCTTTAGACTGGCATACCATGCAGAGTCTGTAGGAGATACTTGAATAGCATGCAATTCCTGAAGAGTCGAAGATACTGCCAACGGAACTTGAACAAGATCAAAGCCCTTTGTCTGTAAGGCTCTACAAAGCCTTGCAATACTGCCAAGCACCTCAGAAAGCATGTAAATGGATGCTACTGTTTCCAGCTTTCTGAGAAGTAGAGACAGACCATGAGCTTCAGCATCACCAGACTCCTCATAAATTGCCACAACTATTGCAATGTATGATCTTTTAACTGACCTGATTGTGTTTTCATGCGACAGCCAGCGGGTGTCAGTAGGTTTAAGCATTTTTAGCTGGGGCATATATATTGAGAACTGCTTCAATCTCCTTCAGCTGCTCTGCCTTTTTGGGGGAGTAATAGAACAATTTCCATAGAGTTGTGAGGTTATTGTATACCCATTTGATGCGTGGAACTTGATTTGCTGCTTGTACACATGCTAATGATTCCTGCAGTGAATGAATATGGCATGTGGAGATAGCCTACGAAGCCGTGTTTGGACTCCTGTCTTTCTTCCTGAAAATGTGGCGGCACCATCAAAACCCATTCCTCGCATACACTTCACATTGATTCCCTTGTCTCCTAGGTAGGTGGTAATGGCTGAAGTGATGGTTTCAGCATTCGCCCTTTTGACATGTATCACCTCAAGAAAGTGCTCTTCGGGTTTGCCATCTCTTAGCCACCTGAAACAGAAGGATAGCTCTTCCATGGACGCCACGTCAGTGCATTCATCCCCCATTAGAGTGAAGTAGGGAGACTCTTTTAAACTCTGTAGGCGCCCTTCTTCTACCCAAAGAGCAATGGCAGTAACAAAATCGGCAGTGGCAGTTGTGGATGTATACATAGCATTCCTACGCACTTCATCATGAACAAACAGCTGAAGATCATTAGCTCCACAAGCAATTACCAGTTCAACTAGATCAGCAAAGTTAGTTGTATGGGCAATTCTATTTTTGGCCAAATAGTAGGTGCACCGCAACAATTTCTTCACAACAGTACGATTTTCATCTCGTTGTCTTCTTGAAACAGACTGTATTTGCTCAATAATCGTACCTTCTCTCTGGGAATGCTCGTGTTCTAAAGCCAGTAAACATGCCTCCTTGTGCCAGTTGGACTTAGCATGCTCTTGCATTTTCTCTCTGGCCTTTTTCCAAGCTCTAAATGGCTCATGTACCCAAGCTCCTCGAACTTGAAGGGGAGGCTTTCCCCACTTCTCACAGATGGTACAGAATGCCCCATCAATTGCTGAATCGTGTCGAACCCAAGGGAAGTCATGTAACAACCTTGAATTGAAAGACATTCTTTTCTTTGATTGCTTGACTTGTTCCTTTCTGCTAGTTTTTTCCACTTTCTTCCTTTTTGGAGGATTATCCATTTCAGTGTCAGACAAACTTGCATTATTGTCAGATTCATCACCACCAGACTCAAAAGAATGCAGTCCAGCACTTACACCAGTTTCAGGCTTATTTCTTGGACTAGTGCAGGGTCAAGCACAGGTATTTTCTTAGTAAAATGCTTTCTTAGATCCATTTTAATGCAATCAAAGAGCATGCTATAGCTTCCATGTGCTCTCCAGACAAACCTAGCCCACTGCACTTAGTGTTATTGGCATATTAAGAACCACGTGTGGCAATTAACACATTTGGCCAATGTTTCCCCCCTAAAACAATATCCCAAGATAAAACCCTGACTACCCATAATTATTACAGGGAAACATCACAAGGAAATGGCAATGGCTGCTACTAGCTACATCCCAATCAGTTTCATCATTTTTTAGACCACAAGCACGAAAGAATGTTACTGAGGCTGAGACGAAGTGGGCATTGTTTGTGGCTAAACACAACATATCTTTACAAACTAGTGATCATGCCACTAAGTTGTTCAAAGTTATGTTTCCGGATTCGGATATTGCCAATTTTTTTGCATATGGGCATACCAAAACAGCAGCCATTGTAACAGAGGCACTTGCACCTCACTATAAAAAGTCTATAACAGAGAATATGACCAATAAACTGTTTTCCATCATGGTGAATGAATCAAATGATCACACTGATAAGTCTTGTATCATTCTCATAAGAATCTTTGACACTGAAGAGAAGAACGTGTGTACGAGGTTCCAGTGGTCAACATTGGTATACTGCAAGAAACATTTTCCAGGCTCTTACAGAATCAATGGTTTGGATATCAACAAGGCCCTAGCTTTCATGTCTGACACTGCCAATGTCATGAAAGGTGCGAGATCTGGAGTACAAAACTTCATAAAAAATGAGGTGCCTCATCTCTATGATGTTGGTTGCATTTGCCACTTGGCTGATCTCACCATTACCAGTGAATATAGACCAGCTATTTGTTGATGTTTTTTAATATTATTTCTATCATAGCAGCAATAGAGGTCAGCTTTTTGTTAACCATTGGTGCTCCCTTTTTGATTCTGAACCTAAGGCTATCTTAAAGCATTGTCCCACACGATGGCTAAGTCTGCTTCGATGTGTGCATAGATATCTCAATCAGCTTGAAGGTTTGATATCTTACTTCCTATCCTGTGATGAACAGACTGAGAAAGTAATTAGCATCACTCGTAGGCTACAGAATCCACTCACCAAGCTTATTCTTCAATTCTTAGCTTTCATCTTGTCTTCAATGGATCGTTTTAATAAACAATTCCAGAAGTCAACAGAAAATACTACCTGCGAAATTTATGAAGAGCTAAGTCGACTTGTAAAGCTGTATGCAAAATATTTGTTGACGGCTGAAACTATTCTTGCTGCTTGTGACAACCTTAGACTTCTCAAGTTTGATGAAGAGTGTCAGGTTTCAGATGAGAGTCCAGGAATAGGTACTGAAACTTGGGGTTGTCTTGCAGCATTTGAAGAAGAGAGAGATCCAAAGCCATTCTTTACAGCAGTATGCAACTTCTACTTGGCAACCATTGCAAAAATGGTAAAGAAGTTTCCTTTTGGGGATCCTCTCCTAAAGAATTTAGGTGTTCTTCAGCCAGACAAAACATCCACTTATTCAACAGCTACTGTCTTGAATTTGGCGAGCCGATTTCCGCAGATTGGTTTATCTGATTCTGAATCACTTGACCGCATTGAAGAGGAATTTAATGACTTTCTTCTTTCCCCAGCTGACATTCCCAAACCAGATACATACCACATCACCAAAACTGTAGAAAAGCCTTGTGCTGGCAGCTCTTTGGTGGAAAGTGGGCCAGATCAAAACTTTGGCTGGGGAGTTAAGGTTTAGTTACTTCTTCCGTCTCATGGCTGGTCTGTTGACCATACCGTGCTCCAATGCTGATGCGGCTTTTCTATAATCAGAAAAGTCCACACGGACCAGAGATCCTGTCTACACCAGGATACCATTGTTTCCTTAATGTCAGTCAAGTTTAACAGAAATTCTCATTCTTGTTGTTTTGATGCTAATCTTTCAGATGAATTCCTTACAAAATCAAAAATGTAAACAAGCCACAACCATTTCTATGCCAAAATGATCAAAAATGATACTCTTCATAATTACATTCATGGTGGGTGTGGTCAATGTCCCGGATTTCAATTTTGAAAAGTTGGAGGGTCTGCAAGCTGCTGCAGTGGTCCAGGCATGCTGCCACACAGTACAAGCAGCTGCAGTGGTCCAGGTGTGCTGCCACACAGTACAAGCTGCTGCAGTGATCTGCCACACAGTACGAGCTGCTGCAGTGGTCCAGGTGTGCTGCCACACAGTACAAGCTGCTGCAGTGGTCCAGGTGTGCTGCCACACAGTACAAGCTGCTGCAGTGGTCCAGGTGTGCTGCCACACAGTACAAGCTGCTGCAGTGGTCCAGGTGTGGTGCCACACAGTACAAGCTGCTGCAGTGGTCCAGGTATGCTGCCACACAGTACAAGCTGCTGCAGTGGTCCAGGCGTGCTGCCACATAGTACAAGCTGCTGCAGTGGTCCGGGTGTGCTGCCACACAGTACAGCTACAGATGAATATGTACCTGATTAGCTAATATATTTCTAGGAATGATTTTTGCCCTATGGAAATCCTCATGAAATCATTGTGCAAGCAAAGGAATTAAGACCAACCTGAAACAATGGTGTTTAAAAATATATTGGTATGCCATGACTCTGCAGATGCATGCAAGATGCCTCAAATAAACTACATCTCAAGGACGCCATTTTGTATTCAATTCAATTATTATCCTTTATACGATTATTTTCAGCTAACATTGAGAAGGTTTTGAAGGAGAACCCTCAGAATATTGCCCTTTGTACTTATTTTAATTACTGACAGATCTCAGACATTATAAGACCTGAATGGCAACGTTTGTATGTATTGGTTCTGATTGTGTATGTGTATATATATATATATATTGTGCATTCTTAGGTGCAGCAGCTATGAATGTGAAGTCGAGAGGCTGTGAATACACAGGAAAGTTTGGGTATGTGCCAATTGTTTTCACAGGACCGCCATGGAAAAGAGCAGACTTATTTTTAGAACAACTGATGCGGGTATTGTGTGACAATTTCACGGATCAAAAATAATCTGATATCCATCTAATTGTTGTTTTAACATTAATGCATCCATTCATTCATTTTGAACATGTTAGTAATAAGGATGGTATTAATGTTATGTGCTAAGCACTGTTAGTGTGCACCACCTCGTGCCTGTTGCTTTACTATCAGCTGATGTTGCTATTATTTTTTACCACTCACACGTGCATGTTTACAAGACAAGAAATGTTTTATTTAATATATATGCATGTATGTACATGTATGTATATATGCATGTATGTATATATATATATGCATGTATATATATGTATGTATTGTTCTGGCCTGCTTTTCCCTTCGTGATTGCTGAACAGGCGGTCAGAGCATGAGCTGTGGTGAACCGACTAACAACTGTTTTGATGAGGGTTGTAAGGCCTCCAATTGTTAGGGCTCGGAATGTGGAGTAGTTCTGCGGTGCTAAGATGCAAAAAGGGGTGTGAGTGTATCTCTCTCCAAGTCAGTGGCTGGCTTCTAGGCTCGCTTTGACTGGTCTTCTTACTTAATACCCCAAACAGTGACTGGTTTCGAGACTCGTTTTGAGTGGTTTGTAAATAAGTAATAGCATAAGTTCAAGACTCGGATACATACTAAATTGTGATGTGCGGCTGCTGAGCTTATATACTGCAGCAGTCCCGCAAGGTTGCTGTGGGTATAGGTTATGAATATGATTACATGTGAATGGTAGGAATAGGTGTCTATTGGTGACAATGAAAGTTCACACATGCATGGCTGGGTAATATAATGTTTCTAAAATACATAGAATAAGTTCCTGTGTTCTCTCTCTCTAGCTCTGTGGACCAGGCGCGTCCATCCTCCCAGGGCGAGAAAGCTGCTCCTCCTCTGGAATGATGACTGCCAACTTCACAATAGGTCTCTTGTGGGTGCCACATGAAGGTCCTCGCACTGTGGCTGTCCTCACGTACCCGTCTTTTCCTGGATGCACCTCGATCACTCTGGCGAGTGGCCATTGATTTACAAATAGGAATTTATCCTTTACCAAGACAACATCTCCGACTCTCACGTTCCTGGTTGGCTGAGTCCATTTGTTGTATCGGTTGAGATTGGTCAGATATGTAGTGGTCCACTGGTTCCAGAACTGTTCCGTCAGCCTGCGGCAGTGGTTCCACTTCGCTCTCTGTGTCTGTGTCCCAAGTCCTAACACTTGTGAAATGTCAGGTAATGCTGACAAGGGACGTCCGACCAGGAAGTGTCCTGGGGTCAGTACTAGATCCCCGTCCGCATCTTGCGTGTTCATGGGGACGAGAGGGCGGCTGTTCAGAATGCATTCAACCTGTGTCAAGAAAGTGCTGAGCCGTTCATAGGTCAGTGACGCACTTCCTGTGATTGCTTTCAGTAGGGTCTTTGTGCTCTTTATATTACTCTCCCAGAGCCCGCCAAAGTGAGGCGCTAGCTCCGGGATGTGGCTCCAGGTCACTCTTTGATCAGTCAGGTATCGCTGTACTTGATCATTGTCTGCCATGGTGTTCAGAGCATCGTAAGCTTGTTCGAGGCTCCTGTTGGCGCCCACAAAGTTGGTCCCGTTGTCTGAATAGATGCGGATTGGCAGACCTCGTCGACTGACGAATCGGTGTAGCGTGGCCATGAAGGCTTCAGTCGAAAGGTCCGAAACTGCTTCCAGGTGTATAGCTTTGGTGGACATGCATACGAACAGACAGATGTATGCTTTCTCCAGTCGTGGTTTTCGTGGATTTCCTGACTTAAGAGTCATTGGTCCGGCCAGGTCGACTCCCACATGGCTGAATGCAGGGGATCGAGTGGCTCGTTGTACAGGAAGCTGTCCCATAAGTTGTATAGCCCTTCTGGCATAGGTCTTCCTGCATGGCACGCATCGATTTGTGACATGTCTTGCCAGGGCTCTGGCTCCTATGACGTGGTATCTCTGTGATAGAGCGTGTAGGAGTGCTGACTGTCCCACGTGATGATTGGAGAGGTGTAGGTCTCTCACGATTAGGTGGGTTAGCATACTTTTCTTAGGCAGGATCCTGGGGTGCTTGGTCATTTCTGGTAGCTCAGATTTGTCCAGACGTCCTCCGACCACCAAGGTTCCTTCACTGTCCAGAATGGGGTGGAGTGAGATGAGTGTGCTTTTAGGAGAGAGCTCCTTCATTTCCCTTAATGCTGTTAGTTCGGCGGGGAAGTATCGATGCTGCACGCTTCGTACCAGCAGACCCTCGGCTACGTCCAACTCGAGTGCAGTGAGTCTGCTCTCTAGGTTTCGCCGGGAAGAGTCCTTCTGCTTGGCGTTGTCTATGAATCGCTGCTGCCATGCAGTGATTCGTAGGAGCCTCCTAAATGATGAGTACCGCAGTGGTGGTTCCGTTGGAGTGATCTTCCGCGTGGTGAAAGCGGTGAATTCCTTCTTTATCTCCGTTATGGAGACAGTCTGGTCCTTGGGTCGCTTGGGCCAGTTGCTTGGGTCTTGGCTCAGCCATGGTGGACCGTTCCACCAGAGCTGGTGTTGCGTCAGTTCTTTGGGCATCAGTCCGCGGGAGGCTGCATCTGCCGGGTTGTCGGCTGTCGGTATGTGTCTCCACTGACTGGCTGGTAACTGCTGGGTGATGGTGGCCACTCTGTTGGCAACGTACACCTTTAGTTTCCCTGGCTCCTGGTTGAGCCAACCGAGAACGATGGTTGAGTCGGTCCAGGCGTAAATCTGTTCCGGCTGCATGTCTAGAGTGTCTGCCGTGTTGCTCATCAGCTTGCTCAGGAGTAGAGCTCCACAAAGTTCCAGTTTTGGAACTGTGACGGGTGTGGTTGGGGCAACCTTGGTTTTAGCAGTGACAAGTGTCACAGATACGCTTGTGTCCTCGTAGAAGGTTCGTAAGTATACGACTCCTCCATAAGCCTTTTCCGAAGCATCGGAAAATCCATGCAGTTGCGTGTATCGCTCTGGTTTGAATGAGGTATGGTGACATCTGGGAATTGGATGTCTTGTGATGAGAGGTAGCTCCTCTGTCCACTGATTCCATCGAGTAGTGATGGATTCGGGTATGGTGTCGTCCCAGTCAAAATCTTGGATCCATATGTCCTGGAGCAACAATTTGGCCACCACCATTGCTGGGGCGAACCAGCCCATGACGTCGTAGGTCTTGGCGAGGTCAGATGATACTTGACGTTTAGTAGCTCTTCTGTCTTTACCCAGTTCGGGAGTAGAGACGTACATATTGTCACTGCGGGTATCCCAGTGGATGCCGAGAGTCTTTTGGCATCGGTTGGGAGTAAGGACCGCGATGTCCTGTTCTTCTTCCCGTAGCTCGCTGGGGATGGATTCCTGAAGTTCTTGGGAGTTGCTTCTCCACTTGCGGAGGTTCATTTTTCCTTTCTTGAGGAGGTCATTCAGTTGCACTCGAATTTCCATTGCTTGTTCCACAGTTGCTGCACCAGTCAGACAGTCGTCCACGTAGAATTCCTGCCTGATGATCCGTGCTGCTGTGGGATGGTCTTTCTCGTGGTCCAGTGCTAGTTGGAGAAGAGTCTGGGTAGCCAGAAACGGAGAAGAGGTGACACCAAATGTCACGCGCGTCATTCGCCAGGTCTGGAACTGATCTTGCTCGTTCTTCCAAAGGAATCGGTGCAAGTCCCTGTCTTCATTATGTAATCCAATTTCTCTGAACATTTTGGATATGTCCGCCGTTATACCAATGTTGTGGCGACGGAACTTCAGAATGATTGCTGTTGTCCGTGGATACTGATTCGGTCCAACCAGCAACGTGTCGTTAAGAGAGAGTCCGTTACTGGTCCTGGCCGATGCATCGAACACGATGCGAAGCTTGGTCGTAGTGCTGCTGTCTTTTACCACGCCATGCATTGGCAGGTAATAGCATCGGTTGTCTGGTCTGTTCAGGTCGGAGTCTGGTACTATCTCCGCATGGTGCAGTGCTCCGTACTCGGCTACGGCTGCCCGGAAGGGTTCCCATTGTCCTTTCTTTACCAGAGACCTCTGATTCTGATTGAATCGCCTTTCTGCCTGGGTCCTTGATTGACCCAGTTCGGGGGTGGGGAGCTTTCGAGGAAGACGTACTACATATCTTCCGTCCTTCTCTCTGCTGTAGGTCTCTTGGTAGTGTTTCACCGCGTCTTCTTCATCCTTGCTGAGAGCCAGATGGTGAGGCTGTATTTCCTCGGACTCCCAGAAGGTGGACGGATTGTATGAGTCCTCCTGGGCTAGGAAGACTTCAGCTTGTTGTGCACCTCCTCCTCCCTGCACGATCCATCCAAAAATGGTGTCTGCGGCAAGGAACTTGCCATCACTGCTTGCTCGTGCCTCCGTCTGACCAACGTTGGTCATTGTTGCCGTGACCTCTGATCCTAGTAGGAGGTCGACCCTCCCGGGGCGAGAAAAGGAAGGATCCGCCAACTCTAGTCCGGTTAGGAAAGGTAGAGAGGCTGCGTCTGGCAATGGTTCGCTAGGGAGGTCCATGGCTACTGCGTCGGATACGTGGGCAAGGATCGGAATGGAGTGGGAAAGGTGTTGTCTCATGGGGCGAATGGTCATGGCTGCAATCAGTTCGCACTGCAGGCCGGTGATGTTACCCACTGTGTAGGTGGAGCTATGTTGTGGCTTTGTGCGAGCTCCTAGCTGCTGCACGAGTCGTGAGGTGGCATAAGAGGCGGAACTGCATACATCTAGGATAGCTCTGGCTTGAACAGTCCGTCCATTAGCTTCCACAGTGACTATGGCTGTGGGAAGGATTCCGACCTCTTGGGTAGCATTGGCCAAGTACGTAGTACGGGGGTGGGTGGGTGGGCTGCCCGTGTTTCCAGCTGAAGGTGCCGCTGCTGTGCCTTCATGAAGGAGGGAATGGTGTTTCCCTTGGCACTCTCGGCACGTCCTGTTGCTGTTGCATTGTTCCACAGTGTGGCTGTAGCCGAGGCAGTTGAAGCAAAGCTTCAACCTCTCGACTACGTCCCTCCGTTGAGGAATGGTGTCTGCCTGGAATGTGGGGCAGAGAAACATCGGGTGCCTCTCTACTTTGCACAGTTCGCAGGGTGCTTTTGCCCTCTGTTGATAGGGCTTGTATGGAGTAGCAGCTGCAGACAGGGGCGTAACTTCTGGCTGCGAAAGATAGACTGGCTGCTTCCATGGCTTGCTGATGATAGGTTCTGGTGCTGTTGGCCTTGGAGTCTTCTTGTCCCTTTGCTTCAGCTCATGTTCATCTTCGAACTGGGCGGCAGCATCATCTAGGAACTGGACGAACTCCTGGACGGTTGGCACCGTTCTGGATTTGTTGACTGGAGCTCGAGACCATCGCGTTGCAGGTCTACCCTCCAGTTTCTTTTCCGCTAGGGAGACTATGAAGGCTCCGGCTGTGTTCTGTTTGGTCTTGGTCGCTTCTCTGTCTATGGCCACCACGATTCTTGATAGTGCATGGAGATCCGTCTCACCCATTCGCTTCCCGTCAGTTAGGGCATTGATGTGGTTGCGGAAGATCAGTCTGGGATTGTCATATAATTTTTTGAGAACATCGACTATTCCGTCGAAATCTCCTACATCTCCCAGGAAGTTCCGATACTCGGCCATGGCTTCTGGAGTTCTCACAGATCTTTTGAGGTAGAGGATTTTGTCTTCCTCTGTCAGGCGCTTGTCCTTGCTGAGGACCGCCTGAAACTCTCTCCAGAACGAGGGCCAGTCTAGTTTGTCTCCGCTAAACTTGGGGAGAGTGATGTCTGGCAATCGGCTGCGGAGCAGGTCTGCAGCCGAGATGCCAGTGGCTCCGGTAGGTGTTGGTGGTTTTGAGTCAGCTGGGTCCTGAGTGGCTTTCCATGTAATCCAGAGCTGGGTCATGCGGCTGTCTTGTGACTCCAGCTGTTCTTCGAATTTATCCTCCTCTGATTCTGGGAGGTGGCCACACAGGGTTTCCACTTCTTTGAGCAGTCGTTGGGCCTCTTGGATCTTTCCTTCCGTTGATTCGTCAGGCCGATCAGCTGTTCTTGTCAGTCGTTCTAACGCTCTCTCCATCTTCTTGCTAGCCACTCGTGCTTCTTGCAGGCACCTGGCTTTTCCATCGAGAGTCATCGTTAGTATTATCATTTCTGACGAGCGGTCAGTAACGTCGCAGAGCTCTTCATGCTCCTTGCCGAAACTGGAAGATTCTAGAGAAGGATCCGCCTCCATGACGACGATGAGTCGCTCATGGTAAAGCTTAAACTCTGTCTGATTTTCAGAGATAGACTCCCTGAGGTGCGCCGTCCGAGCTGTGTCCACTTCTGACAGTGGTCCCTCGACCAGTCTCATTATCTGTCGGTGCAGCCTGGTGAGAGCACCCTTCTTTTGGCCTCTCCTGTTTCTGAGGACTGCTGGGTCGTCCAGATCATTAATCATGGCAGACACAGACATATCTGACAGCGAATTGTCCACAGAGCTGGTGTGATACGGTGATAGGTCAAAGAGACCCTTTTCTTTGTTGCTGATAGGAGTGGACCTCGGGGTTGTGAAGTCGTCGTCCATCTTGTTGCAAGGGTCCCTAGGGAGCTTCCCTGCTGATGCTGAGAGTCTGGTCAAACCTCGTTTGTAGTGTAGTTTACACTGTCTTTGGAGGGAACCTCGGTGTAGTGATGGGATCTGCTTGTTCAGATATCCGGCTCGAAGGACCAAATGTTCTGGCCTGCTTTTCCCTTCGTGATTGCTGAACAGGCGGTCAGAGCATGAGCTGTGGTGAACCGACTAACAACTGTTTTGATGAGGGTTGTAAGGCCTCCAATTGTTAGGGCTCGGAATGTGGAGTAGTTCTGCGGTGCTAAGATGCAAAAAGGGGTGTGAGTGTATCTCTCTCCAAGTCAGTGGCTGGCTTCTAGGCTCGCTTTGACTGGTCTTCTTACTTAATACCCCAAACAGTGACTGGTTTCGAGACTCGTTTTGAGTGGTTTGTAAATAAGTAATAGCATAAGTTCAAGACTCGGATACATACTAAATTGTGATGTGCGGCTGCTGAGCTTATATACTGCAGCAGTCCCGCAAGGTTGCTGTGGGTATAGGTTATGAATATGATTACATGTGAATGGTAGGAATAGGTGTCTATTGGTGACAATGAAAGTTCACACATGCATGGCTGGGTAATATAATGTTTCTAAAATACATAGAATAAGTTCCTGTGTTCTCTCTCTCTAGCTCTGTGGACCAGGCGCGTCCATGTATATATGCATGTATGTGTGTATATATATGCATGTATGTATATCTGCATGTATGTATGTGTGTGTGTATGTATCTATTGTTTTGGTGTTTATTTCGTTATTGTCTTTATTTCATTTTTGGAGGCATGTGCCAGGCTGTGGTTTGTATCACGTGGTGGGTAGCTAGCTATCGGTATATAACAAGCTCACGCGAGTCTTAGCATCTCACTATTCCTGATGAAGGCTAGAGCAACTAGTCGAAACTTCGAGGGAGTGAGAAGGTTATTGTAATACTGCTTTTTCATGAGCAAAGTGAGCACTCGGCAGGGAGTAGGATGGAAAAATGGTATTGCCACATATGGCATATCTATCTATCTACATATGTATCATCTATATATGGATTCACTGTATATTCACCCTTTAAAAAATATGAACAGGTCGCCTGCCTTAAAGAGGCCGTCTTATTTTCATTGGGAAGTGTTCATTATAATAAGAAATATCTGAAGGATCAGCAGCTTATTCCAAGAAGGAGGAATGGAAACTGCTGCACAGGCCAATAAGAAGGGGCTGCATGTTTAATAACTAACAGGAAAGTATGCATGAATTATTATTCATCTTGGTTAAGTAAGCACTATGGACACATTGGCATAATATGTAGCTACCTATAGAGAGGATAATCATACATATAGTCAATGGAGGAGACATGTGCTAATGATGGAGAACATGCTAAACATACTTGACAATGTGACGAGTGCAAACTATCACTTGAACAAGTTCTTGTCGGCTTCTATGGTCATCCTTTACTGCTCTGAGGATTCCTGCAGAATGCACTGCCTGAAGCTCTTCAAGCAAAGATGCTTTGAAGTGAACAGAACTCCTCACCGCCATACATCCGCATATATACACGTTTCCGAATATGCCATCCTATTATATTGTAGGCATGAGGTTGTTAAAATCTGCAAGTGATGCATAAATTATGACTACTTCCCCATTTCAGAATGCAAGCATCACAACTTCATGGTGACATCATTGATGTACACTTCATTAGGTTTTCAGCTGTGCTAGGGCTACATAGGGCAATGCTAGGGCTACATAGGGCAATGCTAGGGCTACATAGGGCAATGCTAGGGCTACATAGGGCAATGCTAGGGCTACACAGGGCAATGCTAGAGCTACATAGGGCAATGCTAGGGCTACATAGGGCAATGCTAGGGCTACATAGGGCAATGCTAGGGCTACATGGGCAATGCTAGGGCTACATAGGGCAATGCTAGGGCTACGTAGGGCTATGTAGGGCAATGCTAGGGCTACATAGGGCAATGCTAGGGCTGCATAGGGCAATGCTAGGGCTACATAGGGCAATGCTAGGGCTACATAGGGCAATGCTGCTAGGGCTACATAGGGCAATGCTAGGGCCACATAGGGCAATGCTAGGGCCACATAGGGCAATGCTAGGGCTACATAGGGCAATGCTAGGGCTACATAGGGAAATGCTAGGGCTACATAGGGCAATGCTAGGGCTACATAGGGCAATGCTGCTAGGGCTACATAGGGCAATGCTGCTAGGGCTACATAGGGCAATGCTAGGGCCACATAGGGCAATGCTAGGGCCACATAGGGCAATGCTAGGGCTACATAGGGCAATGCTAGGGCTACATAGGGAAATGCTAGGGCTACATAGGGCAATGCTACATAGGGCAAGGGCTATGTAGGGCAATGCTAGGGCTACATAGGGCAATGCTAGTGCTACATAGGGAAATGCTAGGGCTACATAGGGCAATGCTACATAGGGCAATGCTAGGGCTAAATAGGGCAATGCTAGGACTACATAGGGCAATGCTAGGGCTACATAGGGCAATGCTAGGGCTACATAGGGAAATGCTAGGGCTACATAGGGCAATGCTAGAGCTACATAGGGCAATGCTAGGGCTACATAGGGCAATGCTAGGGCTACATAGGGCAATGCTATGGGCAATGCTAGGACTACATAGGGCAATACTAGGGCTGCATAGGGCAATGCTAGGGCTACATTGGGCAATGCTAGGGCTAGGGCAATGCTAGGGCTGCTTAGGGCAATAGCTAGAGCATCTAACAATGCTAGGACTGAGTCTGGTACCATACAGCAACAGGTTAAGTAATATTGTTGTTTTACTCTCCTTTGTTCGCCCGTCATTCATTACTATATACATTTAGTGGTAAAACACTTGTATCGTGTTTTCTGTTTATAGTCACAGCGACTTACAAGTACACACGCATGCTTGTAGTTATTTCCGAATACCAGAAATTAGAGGTCAATCAAGTTGAAAAGCAATCAGCCACAAATACTCACTTATCACTGAACAAAAATACATCTCGCTCATAATGTAGGTATGAGGTCCTGTGACAGGCAATTCTGAGGATTTTTAAGGTGATCAGGGCACAGTTTTTAAGGGATTAATTAAACTTGTCATCACACAGATGTACGAGCCTTCATAAAATATATGATTCGAAAGCTCTTGAAACCAGCTATTTTCTGGTACCAAAATTGAACCAAAAATTAAAATTAAACAAAATAAAAAAGCAGTTTTGACGTTACAAATTTCAAAAAAAAAGTTTGTTTTTTTTAGTGCCCCTAAAGGTAGTTTGCAAGCTCTCCCTGTATATTCTCCCATCACAATCGAACTTCTCATTCCTTTCATTAAAAAATTATTCGGTTAAAAAAAAAAAATCACCAAGTCCAGATCATAGTAGAATGAAACGGAGCATCTCATTTTTTATTGCTATGGTGAGATACCAATGTAATAAAATAATCCAAGTGTAACCAAGGTACCAAAACACTGGGCATGCTCAGTACTACAAAATGAGTATATATATACAATTAAGAAATGAAGTGCAAAAACTAAAAATGTCATCACAGGCTACAAAATGAGTAAATAATTGTCCCCTTTGTAAATATTCCCCTTTGTATATAAATATACTATCACTATAATTATACTAAACAGTTTATTATATTATTATTAATCTTATTATTGTTATCTTATTATTCTTATTATTGTTACTATTATTATTATTATCATCATCATCATATTATCATCATCATCATCATCATCATCATCATCATCATGCATTAGACATGTCCACTATATAATGGGTGTGGTCACAGTGTAGAATACACACAAGAGGTAGAATATTACACATATACCTGAGATGCTGTTCTTTAGCCTAGATCTGCCGACCTGTTTAGGATACTAAGAAGCTATCAGAGATGTGTAAGCTTTGTTGTTGTGTTTTGTCCAATATAGAGAGTGCTATGGTAGCTACTCTCGATATAAAAAAATCTTAAAAACTATTTCACTGATTTTATTAGTGGTTTTTGAGTCCTACATTGCAAATATTAGTTTGAAGTCACCTGTGAGCCAGTCAGATATTAGTTTCAAGTCACTGTGTCAAATATTAGTTTCCAGACACTTGTAAGCCTGTCAAATATTATTTTCAAGTCACTTGTGAGCCTGTGTCAAATATAAGTTTCAAGTCACTTGTGAGCCTGTGTCAAATATTAGTTTCAAGTCACTTGTGAAATATTATTTTCAGGTCACTTGTGAGCATGTGTCAAATATTAGTTTCAAGGCACTTGTGAACCTGTATCAAATATTAGTTTGAAGTCACTTGTGAGCCTGTGTTAAATATTATTTCCAGACATTTGTGTCCTGTGTCAAATGTTAGTTTCATGTCACTTGTGAGTCTGTGTCAAATATTAGTTTCAAGTCACTGGTAAACCTGTGTTCACAATCGCTTGAGGGGTGGCACCAAACCCTCACTGGTCCCTAGGTTGATGGGTGCCTCAGGCTGTCTCCCCTGCCCCATTGGAGTAGGCAAAAGGATAGCCGATACCTTATCTAACCTATGGTGGACTGTGTGTTTGGTCTGTCTACGTAACACGCAGATCTCCTTGGGTCTCCCTTAGCCAAAGGAGAAGTCCTCATTGCCAGTGCTGAGAAGAGTGCAAGGCAGAATTAGAAGGATGAGATTGCTTAAGGGCTCTCCCCCACATATCAAACTGCCCATCACAGCAGATACTCAGCAAAATCAAATGCTTACTGATAAGTTTCTCAAATAGGCTGTGGTTCCATGGCTTTCTTCAGATATATATTTTTTTTTGCCTTGGGATGTTGTTACCAGAGTCAGCTGGGTCTTTTAGCTCTGAAACAGCACTAGCATGGGCCATGTTACAGTTTATCTCGAGTCAGCTGGGTCTTTTAATTCTACAACAGAAGCATGGGGGAATATAGCTGTGGCTAACCAAGTTACAGTTCCATCTCAAATGTGACCAAATTTCGTTAAAATTCCTTAAGATTTATTTTCCCACCGCACCCATGACCACATCTTAAGTTTTAGCGCCTAATGAAAAAAGTCGTATACAGTAGGGCTTCCTCTAGCCACTGGTGCTAATTTTAGCTCTCTAGCACTTGGCAATCTGGAGATATTTATGCAGAGAAATCAGGCACTCAGGTTTTTTATGTAATTTAGCACCAGTAATTTGGGTGTAGTTATACATATGAAAAATGGTTTAGTATCAAAAGACAGCACACAGAGAATATATTAAGTCCATATGAAGCTTGCAGAATCTATGGAGATATATAGCACAAGTTTTTTCACACGACTACTACTTTATGGGTTTGTCCCCTCTTTTAATCTCAGAATGTTCTTTCAGCTGTGACTGTATTTACAGGTGCAGTGAGGAGGATATGAAGTAGCCTATAAACTTTACTCCACATAGTTGCAGGTGCAGTGAGGAGGATATGAAGTAGTCTATAAACTTCACTCTATATAGTTACAGGTGCAGTGAGGAGGATATGAAGTAGCCTATAAACTTTACTCCACATAGTTGCAGGTGCAGTGAGGAGGATATGAAGTAGTCTACAAACTTCACTCCATATAGTTACAGGTGCAGTGAGGAGGATATGAAGTAGTCTATAAACTTCACTCCACATACTTGCAGGTAGTGAGGAGGATATGAAGTAGTCTATAAAGTTCACTCCACATAGTTGCAGGTAGTGAGGAGGATATGAAGTAGTCTATAAAGTTCACTCCACATAGCAGTGAGGAGGATATGAAGTATTTTATAAGCACTCCACATATAGTTACAGGAGCAGTGAAGTATTTTATAAGCACTCCACATAGTTACAGGTGCAGTGAGGAGGATATGAAGTAGTTTATAAACTTCACTTCACATGCTTTTACTAGCTGAGATGTCATTCACTCATTTCACATAAAGTACTCATATGAGTGACTTCTTTGATTTTAGTGTTGGAATGTTTTTGATCACCATATCTGGAAGCATTTGTAGATGAATAATTAGCTGATCTCATGTTTAGATCTTTTCATACGTGAAATGTCACAAAACTACCTGAGCTTGTTGCCGGGTAGCTAGTTAGGGTATTAAAGAAACAAAAATGCTTTTTGAGTTATACAAACTATTAGTTTCCCGAATACAGATCTAACAAACCTTAAGGCCAGCTGGGATTGAGGAATTTATGAGATCTGTTAAGTAGTACTTCACTCTGTTTTGTTTTTGTGTGCTAACTAAATGCATTGGCTTTCATGGAAAACAACTGAATCTAAGAACCTCCTGTAAACACTGCCAAACCAGATGGGGAGTTCGGAAGTTAGATGCAGCAATGTTTGGGTACACTTGACTTGGTTTCCTTTCTGAATACTAAACAGTTTCCTTTTGTGCTGAAGTTGAATTACTCTTGCAACAAACTTGGAAGTGAATACTACTCTACAAGCAGAGATTTAACTACCCAGCACATGCATGGAGACTTTTTTCCCAAATACCTTCAAGGACAAAGACATGCTCACCTTGAACTCTATCCCATTGTTACAATATACACAGTTTTTAACTAGATGCGAGTCACAATATTAACATTTTTATAGATAGTGGTTTAGTAATGGGATGTAGTTCATAGAGTGTCTTTACTGGTATCAAAGTAGTACAACCCCATAGCAATTTATGCAGAGGACTCTGGGGTGAATAATCATATCAGCAATAACCAGGTATGTGCTTTTCAATTTTGGATTGTCAATTCAAAACTGGCACATTTTAGCTATAACATTCAGCATTAGTGAGAAGTGACAACAAGCTACTGAGAGCTGGTCGCTGCAGCATAAAGTTTTGTAAGCAGGTAGCAGCGCACCTTCTAGTTATGATAACTGCCAGGCCCACTTCACTGGAAATAAGTTAATGCCTGATACAATAAATAGTGATCTCTACGTGTAGTATGAGGCAACCATGAGAGTGAGTGCTGCTGTGCAGGCTGCATGGAACTTATATATATACAGTGGGGTTCAATTAAATTTGATGTGACAAGTTAACTAATTAATTCAAATAAATTCGAAATGACAGTTTAACTAAACAATTCAACTAAAATTGACATGACAAGTCAACTAAAATGAACTAATTTTGAATTAAATAAAGAGACCATAAGATTGGCTTTTTTAGGCAAGTCAGTTCATTTCATTTTCATGTTCATTTTCCCCACCTCCTTGGAAGTGGGCTTTGAAAACTCTATTTGAGGGCTTTGAAAACTCTATTTGAGGACTTTTTCAGTTTCACCGGACCTTATGTTCGGGTTTTGTGGCCACTGGTTTGACACACACTAACACCCACCCACATTGGTACTGCTATTTACTTGTTAGCATTATTAACTTCCATGTCAAGAAGAATGCAAACAAAAGCTCTGGAAAGACGAAAGTATGGAGTCATGAAGAGTTACGAAGGATCTTCTGGGTTAGAATCGTGGGAGAAGAAGAGATATCCAGAAGCTGAAGACTCAAATGATGCTGGAAGTTTGGAACTATAGTATTAATTGCTTTACCGTTTATGCTCCACCATTTACCTTCAGATGGCGTCTGTAGCTGGTCCTTCCCTAGCACTGGCTATCACAGACCTGCCTGCTCCTGTGTCAACCCTGCTCAGTCACTGTATTTCTGATGAGTCTGTCAGTTTGTTGCTGATGAAAGAGTGCAGGAATGATAATCATGAACAAGAGCAAAATGAGGGGTTTACAACCACCCTGGATCTACCACTGCCCGCTGGAGTGTTGTATTTTGAATAATATTTTCTCATGATTTAAAGAAATGTGTATTTGCGACATTATTCACAGTTTTGCTCGCTCAATCAATTTTGGTCCATAGTATATAATTTTTATATCATTTGAATGCCCTCTCTTTGCTCTTGATCACGTTTTCAATCAAGCCAATTTTCCACGAGATACGGTCCATTCTGTGGGCTCACTTTTCCTGTTGAATGAAAAAAAGTGGGGAGGGGGAGTTGTATTAGAAACTGACTGACAGCAACATAAATGGCAAGTCTTGATGAAGGCTGAAAATTTGTATTAAAAAACCCTATTAAAAAACCCTCTGTACTATTGCCAGTGTGTCAGGCTGTCAGCCAGATGTTGATGGCAACATTGCTTTACCTAGAGGCTATAAATATCATTGGAAAGCACAGAGAATGAGCTACCTTTTGAGATCAAAACCATTCAAAATGGACGAAGCATTAAATTGGCGACCACCAATATGGTCTATGCCCCCTTAATTCAATTTTAATTCAACTTTGAATTAATGGACCTCAAAAACCAGTTTAAATAAATAAAATAACTGTGACAAACTAACTAAACCAGATGAATTAAATATACCGAAATGACAGTCTAACTAATTCAACTTTGAATTAATTGAACCCCACTGTATATATATATATAGATAAGCACACTCCAGATGTAATATATAGCTGTAGAACCTTTACCCCAGGCAATGAGTTAATGATCTGTAATTTACCTGTAAACCAGCAGTTAGTACACTGGGATGGGGGGGGGGGGGGGGGGGGGGGGGTTAGGGAGGAACAAATCATATAGCCAAGAAGGCTAGAGCATCTAGTTGAAACGTCAAGAGAGTAAAATTCAAGTTGATTAGTGGGAAGGTCATAGTAATTTTGTTATGTCAACTGAGAGTTCATTGAGAATAGGTTACTAGTGGAGTAGTTATTGGCTCAGTAATCAAGTCAGCAACTTCACTGTCGGATATATTTCTGGGGTAGGAGAAATATTTGGAGAGCAAGAATCTGACATAGGCATAGTGTGCAAGGAGGCCTTGCAAATGTTGAGCCTCCCTATATATTGCATTAAATTAAGCTTACAAGGCCTTCCAGATGTTGAGCTTTCCTCTTGTATTAAATAAAGCTTGGAGGCCTTCCAGATGTTGAGCCTTCCTCTTGCATTAAATAAAGCTTACAATCTTGTATTAAATATAGCTTGGAGGCCTTCCAGATGTTGAGCCTTCCTCTTGCATTAAATAAAGCTTACAAGGCCTTCCAGATGTTGAGCCTTCCTCTTGCATTAAATAAAGCTTACAAGGCCTTCCAGATGTTGAGCCTTCCTCTTGCATTAAATAAAGCTTGGAGGCCTTCCAGATGTTGAGCCTTCCTCTTGCATTAAATAAAGCTTACAAGGCCTTCCAAATGTTGAGCCTTCCTCTTGCATTAAATAAAGCTTGGAGGCCTTCCAGATGTTGAGCCTTCCTCTTGCATTAAATAAAGCTTGGAGGCCTTCCAGATGTTGAGCCTTCCTCTTGCATTAAATAAAGCTTGCAAGGAGGTCTTCCAGATGTTGAACCTTCCTCTTGCATTAAATAAAGCTTGGAGGCCTTCCAGATGTTGAGCCATCTTCTTGCATTAAATAAAACTCCAACCAACTTCTGGTAAGCACTATTATAGTAGCTGGGGTTTACACGACACTTGAGTGCACACTTCAATTGTGTTCCTTTCTGGTTGCCAATGCTTCCTTTTTCCTATAAAGCTACTACTACTGCTGTGGTGAGTATGAACACAGCTAGCTAATAATGAAATTGACAATTGCTGCCTTCACAAATAGTATTTGCTATACATTGATGCTAGTAAAGGAATTGTAAGTGACACTGACTCGTTGACTCATATAACTTCATATTATATATATACTTAGAAGGTAGTTTGCTGGTGAAGGCTACAAATAGTGCTCAATGATGTGTTAAAGCAGAGCTATTGAATAGTATTAATTGGGATGGCTAGTTTCATTGGACAATGAGCAACTGAGGTGGCATGTGAGCATATGTGAGGTGGGGCAGGCAAGTGGGGTGATGCAAGTCCATGGATGGGTGTTAATGAATGGGTGTTGATGAATGTGATAATTCAAATCTCTTGAGAAGAAACTTGTTATTGTGCCTATATACACATTGAAAGGAATTCTGATCGCTTTTTCAATGATGTTTGGCTGTCGGAGTAGATAAGTGCAATTTTTCAGCAATGCAACATTTCAATATGTATAGTGGAATATAATGCTGCTCTGGCGATGATGGCCCATTTGATGTTGTGTCGGATTTTGTTGTCTTTAAGTTTCTGGAGAGTTCTGTAGTGTTTCTCTTGTTTTCATGGTTGAAGGAGAACTTGTGGTTTGTGTAGCCTGCCTTGAAAGTTGTAATCTGTGAGCCCTATGTAGTGTTTTTCGTTATGGTCGGGAGAAGGAGGCTTTATAAACTATAGATGTGGCAAGGCAGTACCCATCCAACAGGTAATCTTTCTTATTTCGGCAGCTGCATGACTTGTTTGCCTCTTGTTGTAGGTTGATAGGTTTTTATTGTGGGACATAATTATGCTGTTCATGTTTCTAGCAAGAGTAACTGACCTTGACATTGTTGGGATTGAATATTTTGTGTAGATCGTTGCCCTTGGGGAAGTGAGACTTGACGAGGTTGAGGAAGGATTTGCCGCTGTTGGTGGCTACATTTCTGCTAAAGGGTGGGATGTACCATATTATCTGCCTGCCTCTTGACTTTTTCGTGGGCTTAGTGCTATTTTTTGTTGTTGGGGGTTGAAAACTCTTTTGATATTCATGTCCACTGTTGTGGAGGGCTTTCTGGTAGTCTGGTGCTGCCTTTCTGAAGGTACTCTCATATCGGAAATGCTGTTGATTCTCTATTGATAGATGGGGGATGTTCTTTATTATAGATGGAGGGTGGTTTGATCTTTTGTTGATGTATAGAATATGGCTGCTAGGCTTTTGGTATGGTTGGTATGACCCATGGTGCGAGGGCGAGTGTCACATCGAGGAAGTTGGTAATCTTGGTATTAGTGTGGATGGTGATGTGGAGGAAGGCTTGGAAGATAGATATAATTTCCTTCTTTATCCTCTTGCATTGCCTTGGCGATGCGTCATGGAGTATTGCAAGTCCATCATCTCTATAAAGCCCAGTTTTGTGTTTCCCAAGTTTGGCTGCGAGATGCGACAGGAGGAATGTGCCGACGAGCTCACATATCTCTGCTCCATCATAGCTCACCATGGTGACATCGAAGAGTTTCGTGGTGTTTCTCTTTTCCCATGTTGTGCTGCTGAACAGTTCCGATTTTCGTAAGTGCCAAATGACTTCAGCTTCCTTATCAGTGCATTATTTATCAAATACCATTGCATCTGAAAGTAGATGTTTCTTAATTGAGGGATAGAATTCTATTATGTCAAAGGTGATGAAGGTCTGCCTGGGTTTGTGGGGAATGTTGGAAAACCACTTGATGACAGAGGAAGTGTTTTCCATTGCTGCAGGTTCGTTTTCAGCAGGATATCATTGTTAGCGCGATCTTCACAAATAGAATTTGCTATACTTTGAGCTAGTAAAGCAATTATAATTGCCACTGACTCGTTGAGATATCATTCATACAGTATACATATAATTATATATATACTATTGTCTTTCTACTTAATGGCTCATTACAATCAGGTTGCATTTTAACACTAGTAGCTACATGGACTCCAACTGACTGCTACTGGTACACTATGCCAACTTGTTCAGGGATAAAAAACTATGTGTTGTGCCCAAACAGTAACTTGTTTTATGGACCTACAATGGACAAACTAAGGCAGATACAACCTTGGTGAACTAGGGATAACTCGATGAGGGAAGAACATATGCAGTATTTTGGATACACCATGCCACAGCCCCAAAGCTTAAAAACAGCTATAATGGTCAAACTAGATACAGAGTCGGCACTATTTATGTAATCAATGCTCTTTAGCAGTTTTGATGTGTTTTTTTGGTTATTATTGTGAAGTAGCTAAATCGTTGTCCACATCTGTAACCTGATGTATATGTTTTAGCATAGATCATGGTGCCATTTTATACTTTGATGTGCATTTTAATGTACTCATCAGGAGCAGACCAAGGGCATCATATTAGGTGGGTGGTTATGGGAGCAAAAATGGCCACCAGTCTGACCTGAATTTTTACAAACTCTAAGTTGACATAACTAAATGGCAATGACCTTCTCTTATTCTCTCAATGTTTCGACTAGATGCTATATATATATAACCTTCATCAGGAATAATGGGATGCTAAGATTCACGTGAGCATGTTATATACCGATAGCTAGCTATCCATCACGTAAATTTTGAATTGATTATTGAGGTCATTATAAGTCCTGAATTGCATTGAACGCAATTCATCAAAACTTTTAGAGAGTGTTTCCTATTTTACTATGTAGTTGTAGCAACAAAATATATTCACAAAATTAAATAATAAATGGACAAGGAGTTACAATCACTTAACCTCTTCCTGCCTTGAACTGCCCCAAAATGCTTGTGTAAGATAGTTTGTTACATCCATGTAATTACAGAAGACACCCGTATCATTGTTTTATAAACTGAAATGAATTTTTTCTTCATTTTCTTGCAAAACAAAGGATACAAAAGCTGGTAGCTACTTTGAAGTAGGAAATTATTGATATATACTGTTATTGCATGGATTTAAATTGCAATGCTTGAGTACATCAACTGTTGCAATATGTAATGAAATGGGTATTTATTTACACAGTTCTCCCCAGGATTTTTGTTAAGGATAGGGGCAATGTCGTTGGAGTGTGACTGATAAATTATGACAAGCAATATTTTTGATGTTATTGTTTCATGTATTTCACAGGTTGCAGAGTATAGTGGACTATATATAACTCGTTTTCATCTAGGAACTTCTGGGAGAGCTGATCATTTTTACAGTCTGTGAATGATATATCTTTGTTAAATACCTTAAAGTACACACACACACACTCTAGTAGATGAAACACTTGTGAACTTTCCTTGGAATATTGTGTTGCTGTATACAATAACCAGCCTAAATAATGAAGTTACATGGAAAAAGATTGTCATTAATTATGTAAGCGTCATTGTATTCGGTTACATCAATCCGTCTGTTCCTCATGGAAGCCCACCTATCGCACACAAACTCATATGGGGACTTGGTCCTTCAATGGACATCATTAAGAGGTGATTGAGGCTTTTATTGGTGAGACGATTCTTCGTGTCAGTCTTGACTCGATTCAGAGTAGAAAAACCTCTTTCACAATCTACAGAGGACATTGGAATAATCAGACCATTTGCTGCAAGCTTCGCTAGATTGGGGAACATTGAAGTCATCTCAGAAGTCCCAATAACATGCCTCATAAGCTGCCTGGTTGTCATTTGCTTCAAAGCTCTATTAGCAGCCACTACAGTGTTAAAAACTATAAGTTCACACTTGGTTTCTTCAGGCTGTACTACTTCTTTTCCATAGTGAGAGATAAGAATATCCAAATGCTCTGTGCCATGTGATGGTTGATGAGCAAGCTCATCTGGAACACCACTGGGGTTAAAGATCTCAAATCCCTCAAACAGTTCCATGTCAGGAAACCTATAGGTTATGTGCTCAGAGAGAGTTTGTAAGTATTTGTTGCTCTTGAAATTATCCACCATGCTATTACTAGGCTGCTGTACTCCATACTCTTCCAACCCTAACAAGACATCTGGAAGACTTTGAAAGAATTCACCAGGACTCAGAAGAAGAGCATTGATAGTAGCTCTAGTATATACCCAACACTAAGGGTTTTACCATGGTGAAATCAATATCTTGTTTTTGAAAACCACGTGATAAGGCAGGAAGAACATCTGAAAACATATAGAGAGCAGCCACAAAATTATATTTCTTTACAAAGGAAGCGAGCCCAGCAACCTCAGCATTGTTGCGCTCCTGAGCTTCCCTTTCCAAGCTAACTATCACTGAGGAGAAACACTTGCGAAGGTGACTGACTGCCCGGTCATGTGATAACCAACGGACATCTTTTGCCTGAGTTAGATTAAGCCTAGGGTCATTCAGAACTTCCTGAATATCTTTGAGCCCCGCAGTTCGAACAGATGAATACTTATAGAACCGGTACAGTTGGTCAACAGTGCTCTTAAACAGCTTGAGAAAAGAAATCTCATTAGCTGCTTGTCCACAAGCAAGTGCTAATCGGTGTGCAATGCAGTGATTCGAAACATGGACTTTAGCAACTTGGAGCCTCCACCACTTTTTCCCAACAGCACTGATGCTCCATCACTATATACCCAAGCCACAAAAACGATGCATATTTAATCCCAGGTCACTACAGAACTTAATTAATGTGTCAGTTATATTAGCGGCAGTACCATTTTTAGTTCCAGTACAGGAAGGAAGCTTGTCTCCACTTGACCTGCTATGATGTAACGACCGTATACTATAAGTTCCTAGGTGACAGAAATATCAGTGGTTTCATCCACACACAGAGCAAAAAAAGGAGACTTAGAAAAGTTAGAAGTGATGGGCTCAGCTACAGTTTCTCCTAGACACTGCACAATCTCCTGCATGAAACGCTCTGATGTGTAGTGTGCATTTCCACCCAGCTTCAGGTCTGTAAGGTAAGATGCTCCCAATGATTTACCAAGCTCCAAGAGAGGCCCAAAGTTAGTAGTATGTGCTATCTCCCTGAGATTCAGGAAGTACATACATTTCAGTGCTCCAACAAAGGCCTTTCTCTTAGCTGAAACTACTCCTTGGAGAGCCATTGCTATGCCACCATCTCTTTTAGAGCAGCCCAGATCAGCCTCCATCTTGACTCCCTTGACAGGTGACTCGCTTTTGGCATGTTTGACCAAGCTCTCCCTAGTCAATGTCTTGCATGGCAGGTCTACCCAGGTCGCTCGTCCAACGTTAGCTCTATTAGGCCTGCGACTATGTTTCCTAAAAAGAACACACATCTTCCAACTCCAATAGCCACGGAAACTCTTCCTTCCATTTCGGGTTAATGCCGGTCTTTCGGTGCTTGCCAAAGCTACTGCAGCCAACTTCGCTTGAACGTCCACGCTTTGTCATCTTTTCAGCGACTGACTTGCGCGCAACTAAATAGCCATGCTGCAATTTTTTCCCATTAACCACACCTACAAAACGTTACTTTAATTTTGTCATTGTATTACATCATAGAAAAATATCATTTCAATTTGACCAAAATGAATAAAACAACCATATCTACCATGCACAGTGATGTTATTATGTTATGATTTCCTGTGACACGGGGGGGGGGGGGGAAAGAAGGAGGAAAAAAAGGAAGAAAAAAAAAGAGGAAAAAAAGGAGGGGAAAAGAAGAAAAAAAAGGAGAAAAAAAAAGAAAAAAAGGAAAAGAGAAAAAAAAGAAAAAAGGAAAAAAAAGGTACTAATACAAGCATAGCGCTCGCTATCCTTAGCGCACCGCTACCCATGCTCTGGGGAGAACTATGATACCTAAAAGACTTTAGAAACCAAATGTTTTTGTCAGTTTTGTGGAATGTAGCTTGAGTTAATGTTACGATTCTAACATACCGGAGCTGGGTTGAGGCGTGAGAGAAATACCTTAAGTATTACGAGTGTATTCAGATTGTAGTCTCATGCCAAGCTGACCTGATTCCGCGTCATATCAGATTTCCTGCGGAAGAAATCCATGGGTCCGTGACTGCCGCAGGGGCGCGGCGCTTCCTGCCTAGGGACTTATTATTTGTGCGTCAAACCAGTCGGAGTGGTCATTCTCGATGTTCGTCAGATTTCATCTTTCCCTAATCTGCACGTTGATTATAACCTCTTGCAAGTCTGTTTGATTAATGGTGGGGTACTGAATTTCGACACTTTCTGATCCTCAGGTAAATATCTACTCGTTTTTAACAATTGCATGTTATAGTATTGCCATCACAATAGTGTCACTATTACACCTCTTCACTCTTTATGCTAGCACTTGGCCTAGCCAACTAGGCCCTAGCCCTATCCTTAATCCTAGCCAATAAGATGCTTAGTGCGTGTGTTTGATAAATGTAGACAAACCTGGCGGCATGAATTTTTTTTCGTTTTCTTTTTTGTATTTTTTTGGCATATATACCAATATAGTGCTATACCATCCATGCGTCCTCCTTAGCCAGGGAAAGGGTTAGAGCTTGAGTGAAATATTCATATATGTAATGCAAGGCATGATTGTGAAGATTATTGAGCTAGTTTTTTTTAAATAATAATAATAATAATTTTCTTACTTAAATTAGCTATTGGTAGTTATTCGGCATAGTATTGTTTGTTTATAATAATAATAATAATAATAATAATAATAATAATAATAATAATAATAATAATAATAATAATAATAATAATAATAATAATAATAATAATAATAATAATAATAATTTTAATATTGATTATTATTATTATTATTATTATTATTATTATTATTATTATTATTATTATTATTATTATTATTATTATTATTATTATTATTATTATTATTATTATTATTATTATTATTATTATTATTATTATTATTATTATTATTATTATTATTATTATTATTATTATTATTATTATTATTATTATTATTATATTAATATTATTAATATTATTATAATTATTATAATTATTATAATTATTATAATTATTATTATATATTATTACTATTATAATTTTTAACCAAAATATCACCAAAACAATAATAGAATACACAAGATATAATATATACACAAGTCAGAATATATATATATTATATACATTAACAAAAGTAAATAATAATAATAATAAAAATAACTAACAATAATCGTTAAACTAGAGGAAAGACACGAGTTCTGAAGAAAACAGGTCCCCAAAACTGCTACTGTGTTACCGCGCTGCATGGCAACAGACATTATTATTATTATTATTATTATTATTATTATTATTATTGTAGTTGTCATAGATGTCATATTAATAAAGTGAGTAAGCAGTGAGCACACCTACTATCATGAACCGCCTCTTCCAGGTCTTTACCTCTGTTCTGGAAACTCATCTGCTTAGGAAGGCTGTGCATGTATCCTATACTTGGCTGGAATTCTTCACTCTTGAGAAAGGAGGTAACCATTATAGATTTCTATGCTATTTTACTGAATATAGTCTCTTGTCAACGTACTGTACTGGACAATGTGCTGCAAAGGTTTTAGTCGCTTACCTCAATGGAGCAGATTCTTGTACCAAAGTGCAGTTACATTTGCATTCTAATGATATAAATTGGAAACAAACTTAGCAGCTATAAATATTATTGTTATAAAGTTGGTGGTCAATCGGTAGAAGTGGTTGTTGAGTTGGTAAGTTACAGCATGGTTTGTGTGCAGAGTTGGAAGATATCAGTGTTGCATTGATGACTAATGCACCTAGATACCACCACCTACCAGGCTGGTGCTCTCCTAATAGTAAAGCAGCTTCCTCCCTCGAGGAAGAAGTAGAGAAGTTGAGTTGGGAAAATTCTTCCCTTGTGTAACAGGTGAACTTTGTACTACGTAGACCTAACAGAAAACTAAATATTAATTTTGTACTACACTTGGGGACCAGACCAAATGACATCAGAGGAGGTAGTCCATTTTTGCATTTTCTAGTAGTATATAACTAATTAGACATTGTCTAACCATCTAAATAAATATCGTAGGAACCTTGAGTTTCTTCGTAGTGGGAAGGACATTTGGAAGACTTCACCTTCACTGTTTCCATGATCACTGCAAGTCCATTGCTATGGAAAGAATACATTAAAACATGACCATCTTCATTGAGTACATGTTTTTATACTATGTTGAAGTACTTTCCTATCATTCAAGTATCTGTGGCTCAGTGATGTGTAGGAGCTGAGATGGCCTGTCTCCCTGTGGCTCATTGATGTGTAGCAGCTGAGATGACCTGTCTCCCTGTGGCTCAGTGATGTGTAGGTGCTGAGATGACCTGTCTCCCTGTGGCTCAGTAATGTTGTGTAGGAGCTGAAATGGCCTGTCTCCCTGTGGCTCAGTGATTTGTGGAGCTGAGATAGCCTGTCTCCCTGTGGCTCAGTCATGTGTAGGAGCTGAGATGGCCTGCTTCTCTGTGGCTCAGTGATATGTAGGAGCTGAGATGGCCTGTCTCCCTGTGGCTCAGTGATGTGTAGGAGCTGAGATGGCCTGTCTCCCTGTGGCTCAGTGATGTGTCGGAGCTGAGATAGCATGCTTCCCTGAGGCTCAGTGATGTGTAGGAGCTGAGATGGCCTGTCTCCCTGTGGCTCAGTGATGTGTAGGAGCTGAGATGGCCTGTCTCCCTGTGGCTCAGTATTAAGGGTTTATGCCTGTAGCTGCTGGGTTTATGCCTGTAGTTGCTGGGTTTATTCCTGTAGCTGTTTGGTCTATGTGTGTAGTTGATAGGTTTATGCCTGTAGCTGGTGGGTTTATGCCTGTAGCTGCTGGATTTATGCCTTGGTTTATGCGTTTATGCCTGTAGCTGCTGGGTTTATATGCCTGTAGTGTAGCAGCTGGGTTTATGCCTGTAGCTGCTGGGTTTATGCCAGTAGCTGCTTTGTTTGTTTGTGTAGCTGCTTGGTTTATGCCCGTGGCTTTTTGGGTTTATGTCTTTAGTTGCTTTGTTTGTTTTTGTAGCTGCTGGGTTTATGCCAGTAGCTGCTTGGTTTTCTGCCTGTAGCTGCTAGGTTTTCTACCTGTAGCTGCTGAGTAGATCTGGTATGCCAGATCGAGTCTGAAGTGTTCCTAGTATATAGGTCTGCAGGGGCGTAGGAAGCAATTTTAAAGTGGTAAGGCCATTCAAAGCAATGGTCCAAACGCTGATGGTTGTAGTTCCAGTTTGGGAGTGAGTAAAGGGGGAGGTATATATTGTATGTACTTAATTGTAATTATATATAATAATCATAACCAAAAAAGTATTACCATTTCTTATTATAAATTGCTGGTGTCATATCACTGTGTAAGAACTCCTCACCCCTAGCAATTTAAAAGAGCCATCAACCTGGACACATCAGCATCAAGTCAACTGAAATTATTTTCTCTCTTACCAACTGTGTATAATAATAATGTATTATATAATTTATAGTTGTGTGTGGTATTCTTTTCTTAAAAAATTAAATTAGTGCCAAATAATTTGTAAAATTAGGAACAGTAAAAGATTGATAGAATTATTAATTCATAGTGATTGAGTTCTATAGGTCACTGGGTTTGAATGTGCCAAAAATTGATAAGCGATGTTCACTTTCAGAAACAAAATCATTGGCAACTGAAATTAAGTCCAACCTATCAGTCGCATCTTTATGAATGTGCAAAATCATGAGATGATTTAATCGGACTTCAGTCATGGTGGACCTCAAATACGATTTTATTCTCCTTAAAGCACTGAAGGATCTCTCACTAACAGCGTTTGATGCAGGCATAACTAAAGGTAACATTAGCAATTTACAAACTTCAGATAACAATTAACGTTCAGCAGGTGAAGCGGTCTTTAAATGGTCAATGATGTCATTATAACCTCATCTGGGCAGAAAATTGTTGATACAATTTCAAGTTGGGTTTTCAATAACTGACCATTGAAGTCTTGCTCTTGGTTGCTCACATCTGCAGTCTCATCTGCCATGATAGTGTAGATGGAGCTGCATGCAGGGAGGCTGCTATTTTACGAAGAACCTTCAGAGCCATAACTTTTAGCATCTTGTTTTGGATTTCAGCAGAGGTGTGCGCTTTAGCCTCTTTTGTCATCATAATGAAGCCTAAACAATTGAATAAAGTCGGAGTCAGATTCATTGCCACGACCACGCAGTGGCAACGATTGTCTAGCCAAGAACACAAATTAGATAGAAATTTGAGCACTGCCGATTTTCCTTCATTTCCCGCGCATGAAGGGAGGAAAGACTCTCACCAATTTTCGGACATGACTGTGGGAGAGTAATGACCCTCAAAATAGCATCCTTATGACAATTGCTAGCTTCATGGGCAGAAAATCTTAGAGAAGCATCCTTCCAGTTCGTATATCCAGTTGATATATATATGCAGTCTCAATAGTTGCGACAGAAAAAAGCCGTTTTTCTTTGTAAGCCTTCACACAAATATAACAGAAGACTGAATCATGGCCCTCATCATAATGAAGCCATGTCCAGCGTGTAAACCATTGTGGTTGGAAAGATCTTTTAACAAGATTCTTTTTTCCAAACTCACGCTTTGGAAAACTGAAAGATGGTTGATGTGGCTTCTCACCAATAGAGAGAATGGGTAAGTCCTTGGAGAGTGACATGTTGTCTCGATGATGACTTCGAAAACAAAGCTAACACTAAGTGACTTTCAGCAGGCTAGCTGCACAAACTATTAGCGTGCATGCTTTAGGCTCAGGCTTGTAGTCAACCCTTTACCTTCCCAATCATTGGAAGGTAAAGGATTCACCACGCCGGACTAGATTTAGGCATGCGCAAATAATATAATTTTTGTTGATCTCCTGCCACCAATTCCCTTGGCCGCTCTCTCAGAAAGTGGTAAGGCCATGGCCTCACCGGTCGCACCGCTTTCTACCCCCTTGGGTCTGGTAGTACAGATGCCAAGTGAAGTCTCTAGTGTTGCTAGTGAGTAAGTCTGATACAGTAGGTTGGAAACTAGCAGACCTACTTATAAAAAGAAACTTGATTAGAGTCCTACTGATAAACTGGTAAAGGATTTTATTTGTTACCGTATTGAATGAAGGAAGGCACGATTAAAGTGCAACACTTACCAAATTCAAATCAAATAATTTGATATATAGTGCATGTTGATGAGTATAGTAGACTACCATTACCACAGGTGTATATAGATTGTTAGGGGGATTAGACATTCACGTCCCCTACCCCCTTAACTTTTTATACCTTATGATACTGGATAGGTTACAGCCCCCACTTTTTTTTTAAACTTGAAGTTCTCCCCGCCAGCCCTGATTACCAATATTTCCCTATACTGGTGTTAAAGTAGTCACACCAATGTAGATAATCATCTAATCAAGTAGCCACAATCAAGCCTCATACATGGAGGTACAACAACCTTTACCTATAGTAGACACAGGCTGAGGTACCTATAGTCGTCACAGTCTAGCCTCTTGCATGGAGTACTTCCTTTACCGTAGCCAGAGTCAAGCCTCATGCATGGAGGTACGACTTTTACCTACATGTATAGCAGCCACAGGCAGGCCTCATGCATGGAGGTACGACCTTTACCTATAGTAGATACAGGACGAGGTACCTATAGTCGTCACAGTCAAGCCTCTTGCATGGAGTACTTCCTTTACCTATAGTAGCCAGAGTCAAGCCTCATGCATGTAGGTAGACCCTTTACCTATGGTCGCCACAGTCAAACCTCATGCATGGAGGTAGACCCTTTACCTATGGTCGCCACAGTCAAACCTCATGCATGGAGGTAGACCCTTTACCTATTGGTTGCAACAGTTGCATGGAGGTAGACCCTTTACCAGACGTTCCAACCCCCAGAGATGAAAATTAGGGAGGCTTCGCCTAAATTACAAGAGATTTTGCATAAATTAGGGAGATTCTCCCAATTCTATATAGTTATAGAAAAAAATGTAAATATTCATAAAAAGTGAAATATAATGATAAAATTCACTTCATCCAACTAGAATAAAATCAGTGAAATGTAACAACAACAGGTAGAAAAATCATTAGGAATATATAGTATATATATATATGCAACATTGGCTCAACTCGGGCATAAGAGCCGATCAGAAAGGGATATTTACTCTCCCAATCTTTGCTGTATCTCGTCTTCTTTCTTGGTTTTAAAGGAAGAGACACTACTAACACTAACAGTGCTGATTTGTAATTCCTTTTCTTCCTCGCTACTTGAACTTCCGCTTTCTCTTACGTCTTCTTAGTGCTATTTTTTTAATTTCCTCAAGCGTTCAAAGTCCGCCTACAACTGCCACTGTCGCGGTGATTGTGGAAGGAAAGAACAGTCTGTAGGATTTGTGATAGTCTGTGGATTTGTGTTATCTGCTAGTCTCTGGATTTTTAAAAATCGGGAGTTCAGGAGATTGAGTCCAAATTCGGGAGACTCCCCCAAAAATCGGAAGGGTTGGAACGTCTACCTTTACCTATAGTAGACACATTCAAGCCTCATGCATGGAGGTATATAGACCCTTTACCTACAGTAGACAAGCCTCATGCATGGAGGTTATCCTTTACCCACAGTCAAGCCTCATGGAGGTAGACCCTTTACCTATGGTTGCCACAGTCAAGCCTCATGCATGGAGGTAGACCCTTTACCTATAGTAGACACAGTCAAGCCTCATATGGAGATAGACCCTTTACCTATAGTAGATGCAGTCAAGTATCATGCATGAAGGTAGACCCTTTACCTATAGTAGACACAGTCAAGCCTCATGCATGGAGGTAGACCCTTTACCTACAGTCAAGCATCATGCATGGAGGTAGACCCTTTACCAATAGTAGACACAGTCAAGCCTCATGCATGGAGGTAGATCCTTTACCTATAGTAGACACAGTCAAGCCTCATGCATGGAGGTAGACCCTTTACCTATAGTAGACACAGTCAAACCTCATGCATGGAGGTAGACCCTTTACCTATAGTAGACACAGTCAAGCCTCATGCATGGAGGTAGACCCTTTATCTACAGTCAAGCATCATGCATGGAGGTACACCCTTTACCTATAGTAGACACAGGCAAGCCTCAGCATGGAGGTAACCTTTATCTATAGTAGACACAGGCAAGCCTCAGCATGGAGGTAACCTTTATCTATAGTAGCCACAGTCAAGCCTCATGCATGGAGATATATATAACAAAGTGAATCTGTGTCGCAACACAGTTTATCGTGTTTAAATTAATTTTTGAAAGGTTTTGTCAGATAACAAGGTTGTAAGATTAGTAAACATCGGATTAAGGGGGGAATCGACCATTTTGTGGGTTTTTTAAAAAACGTGTCATAACTATTGAATGCTTAATCCATTTCCAAAGATTATGGTCTCAAAATGTAGCTCATTCTAGGTGCTTTCCAATGACATTAGAATAATGGTGTTGCAATAAACTAGGACTGAAACATGGGTAAAACCACATGGATCCTTTTAAATGTTTAGATGCACTCCTGTACCCGAACCACAGGTTTTCAACACTTGCTATTTATGGTGATATTGGAGTGATCACAGATCGTCTTTTGAATTGATAGTTTTTTGTTTTTTTAATTATTCACCCCAACATCCCCAATTTCATTTTTATGCTGTCATATGCTGTCAGACTGACATATCTCATCAGAAAATGACTGGATTGGTTATGAGTCAATTGAAAAGAAGGAGTAATGCAAGAGCTTTCATAATATATAAAAATTATTTACTACAGACAAAAATTGAATGAGTTAACGGTATCATGTGATGTCACTACATGAAATTACATTTCATAATAAATCAGTTTGAAAAGTGCATGATAGTAGCTTTAGAATCGCACTAGAAATCACACAGAGGTTCGATCAAAGTTGGGAACTGAGAAAGAACGTGGCATGCGCAGGAGCAGACGTTTGTACCCCACTTTGCGCAGATAGCGCGGAAATGACTGAGCGATATTTTAGCCAAGTTTCAAGTCTTGGCCAGGAACGCTTATTATATTATGAACAATCCAACTTACTGCGTTTATTCAGGCTTCTTCTTGTTCATTGCGCAGAGTTGCAATGAAATGGGAGGATAAAAAGTATCATAACTCAAGAATGGTTGACAATAAAATGTTGAAACTTGAAATGCAGCTAATTTAATAGTGAAGGTATAGATTGACGAAAGAAGGAAAAAAAGAAGGAAAAAACCCCACAAAATGGTCGATTCCCCCCTTAACCAAAGTAAACTCTAGTTATAATTATAATAAAGTTATAGACTCTCAACGCTGGACGTCAATCACATCCAGTATTTCAAACTACATGAGGTTGACATGAACAGTTGAAAGCTCTCAGTGAGGGTTGGGGTTGATAAGCTTTGTAAGCTTCATTCTGGAAATGCTCTGTGAGACACACACACACACAACAATAATACATTTTGTGGATTTGCATCTCCTACTATGTAGCTATATAAGCAACAAGACTATACCACACTTTTATTGCACACATAAGGAGTAGAATATGATGACATCACAAATTTGGTTGGAAACATGCAATTTTGACATGGTTATTCCTATACCTTCAAGTTTGGTTCCAGAAGGGAGCATGCAGTTTTCTATATATTGTAGAGGAGATAGAGCTGCCATGTTGTAATTATATCCCTCCTCCTTGATGTGTCAGAGTTCATGACTCAGCAGTGTACTTATAGTAGCATCCTGTGTGACAATTGTGCTGTAAGAACGTAAGAATAACTCTCATCAAATATCGCTAATTTGTAATAACAAAAACTCACATCAGGGAATAAGCCAAGTTTATTAGCGAGAAGCTCTACTATATAAAGTAACAGTTCATTGAATTTATCAAAAATCAAGGTGAATTATAAGGATTGTGGGTCTGGTAGGGAATCTGGTAGGGAATCCTTTACTCCTATGCTAATTTGGGGGTGGGCAAGATTTGAAGATCTGTAGCTAGTCACGTGTCGGCTGTTGCAGTAGATGGTTTCCAAAATTGTGCTTGTGTTTTTACTTTCTGATTGTAAGGCCTCAAACATTTAAAAATAAAGTTGTTGACTTGCTGAAAGCATACACTCTTATAGGTGGCCAAATTAAGTTTACTTATTTGAAGACAGAATTGGGACAAATTTGCATCTCTAGTTAACAAGATAATAGTTGATAATTTGGTGAATTTTAGCTGACCTAATGCAAACCCAAGATTCGATTTGAGCTAAGTTGGAGTGGAATCAAAATAACTTGAGCAGCTTAAATTTTGCTAGTGTCACAGACAATGCTACAAATTCATGACACTAGCTACTTCCATACGCAGCAGACAGTTGAACCTAGAGAAATGGTGGCGCTATTTTTGTACGGGAATGATTGTGCTTCAACGGCTCCCATTAGGTCCTCCCATTTAGCTGTTGTCACGTTAAGAAGTGTCTGTTTCTGTGGTCGACAAGTTGCAGTTGCTTGTCCAACTCAGTGTTAACTATGGAAAGGTTAGCAGATGTTTACGTAGAGATCATGGCTGCCATTTGCCTTACTGCTAGGGTGAAGGGTAGAACTGTGTTATCTTGACTTGTGGAGGGGAGGGGGAGGGGGAGGGGGGTTAGCTATTGGGCCAATGTTTGTATTCTAGACTTGCACACTGTTCCCCTGTTAGCATATACTTGCTCTGCCACTCATCCATGGACTCCAGAAAAGTGTGGCCAACTGTCTCCTGTACTACTGTAAAGTTCCTGTGATATCAAAAACATTTTAAAAGATATGTAGCTAATGTGATTGACTTTGGCCCAGAATTGTAAGGGTACTTAGAAGAAAACGAGACATAGAGTTATATTAATGTATTATCTTGATAGGTAACATTTTCCCGAGGGACACCATTTCAATTGTCTAGGAAGCATGGTCGGTGGATGAGGTGAGGGGATGTGTTGAATCACTTATAAACTTGGACAATTGTACGTATTACCTGTTTGTAAAGAATATGCTTATTAACTTTTTTAATCCACAATTTGTAGCATTTGCGTGCTGTGATGGCATCTACAGAATCGACCACGCTACACAATTGCTTGAAAGAATTAGAGCTTTCAATAAAAAATTACTTAAAGGACATCACCACTTTCTTGCACATGAAATACATCCTCCCCAGAGCGATCTACGATACCGTCACTGATGTTAGATCCATACTGAGACCTGAAGAGAAGGCGTGCGAGGTGGTGGGTGTCCTTAGAAACAAAGTGGAGGAGGACAAAGATGTTTATGGGATATTCATGGAATACCTGCTCACAGAGCCACAATATCGTACGATCGCAGACATCTTGAAGAAGGAGTATGCGAGACTAGCTGAAGCAGCTCCTGCAGATTTGACGTCTGATCATCGTGATGAAGGTGTGTTTTGTATCCCATAGCTGACTCATACGTCAATGTTAGAGTCATGATCGGATGTTATAATATCGTAGGAAGGGAAAATTCCTTAAGTTATGTTGGCAGTTAGGACATGGCCAAATTCCTAAATGGTGAAGTCAGTTTAGCAGCTGGTATGATTAAACCTTGTGTGGGAATGCTCATATCACTTTTTCTATTCTTGAAGCTCACCATGGTTAATTCAAAATCTCACAATCCTAACAATCCTAGCATTACATCATCATGATGTCATCATCAACACTGTACCCATCAGTTCTGGGTTAGGGATAGAGTTACGTTAGAGCTGGGGCAATGGATGTGGTCAGGGCAGTGGCTTGGGTTACTGATAGGACAGTAAGTAGGCAATGGCTAGATCAGTGTCATCGTGGTGATGTAATGCTGAATTATTGTCCATTCTTGCCACATGAGCAGTGGCGGCATCGCCACTCCGGTTTTGGCTGGACCACTTTTTATTTATTTAAAGATTGCAAATGGGTGTGGTCAACATGCTGCGTCATGCGCGATTACGACCCTTACCCAATTGACTAGCCTGTACGGTCTGGCTGTGGCATGGCTTCGAGCTTTGGTGTAGCGTCTGAAGTATAGATAACCTTCCTGAAGTTCTCGTCAACCGCCCGAATACTTCGCCTTTCAGAAGAGAGCTTTCGGGAAAAAGAAGGTAGTGTAGAGATCTTGCCAAGCGAGCTGGTTCTGTACATGGTCTTGGCTACATTATAGTGAAGCCAGAGATTCTCTGCACTGCCAGCTCTGCTGCAAAGCTGTTAAGGCTAAGCATATAACAGTGAAGCCAGGAGCTACCGATGTTGCTTTTAAGTAACAAATACCCCTGGACAGAACAATATTCATTAGCAGCAATACACAACAAAATATTAACACAACTTCATATTAACACAACTTCATAAAACAATAAATGCAGCATCGACTTCGAGACCTCAAAAAAACAAAAAAAAATATCAGAGGGCAAACTTATACTGGGTACTGTGTTTTGATTGCATGTAGGATGCTGCCAAAAGCCTCAGCATTTGTGCGGTCATTCCTCTCCCTCCACATAAATTCCTCAAGGTATGGAGGAAGTTGACGAACCCCCTTCAACCTTTTAAACTTTATCTTCGCCTGCATTAATCAAATTATCTATATTGTACTGTGTATATCTTGCGGTATAACTTACTCTATTCCAGTAGGATTCAACATTTTGATTATCGGACAGCTACAAAGGGCTGTTGAACAAACCTCCCGCAACCACTGATACACATTAATCGCAGTTGGTCGACTGCACCCTGCTTCACTTGCAGCAGCCAGTAACCTGGTACCCTCTGTCCCACCAATATATTAAAAGAAGCCATGTCTGCAAACTCAGCATTGACTTTGAGAAGAAGCTCCCTTCAATAAGATATATTATTATTATCTCTAGCTAATTATGGGATCAGAGACCCTTTACCTAATGAACAAGGACCCTTTACCCACACGCCAATACCTACATGTACGCGCATGCCCACAATAATATAGATCATTATTTCGTGCATTGTTTTCTGGTGATACTACTTTTACATCTTGTTGAATCGGGGAACAAATAGATCGTGGATCTTATCTATGCACGAAATAATCGTCTATCTAGATCATTTGTAGTCTAGTTGTATAGTACCTGGCGACCTGAGTCTAGTATCTGTCAAGCCAAGCGATTCTCCAATTAGTGCCCACCTCCGCGAGGCATGGGTGAAAGACAGTGCCCTGTCGATGGTTGTGGGCACCAGATACCCGAGGGAGCGATGGCCAACCCTGTACTGGCTGCTGCTCATCTGCAAGGTCACCTCCTCAACCACGAAGGCCGGAATAAAGACCGATCAGAGGTCGAGGCTGTTAGGAGACCCACGATATCGGCGGCAGGGACCAGCCAGGACTGGCTATACTTCGTGTCACGATGGGGGGACTACCTCAAGGCCACGAGAGTGGAAGGAGATGACAGAGCAATCCAGCTCTTAGAATGTTGTGACCAGGACCTGAGGAAGGGCCTACTAAGAAACAATGGGGGCGTGGTCCTATCGGGGCTACCGATCGGTGACATCATGAAGGCCATCAAGGTACTTGCCGTCAGGATTGAAAACCCCACTGTGGCCAGGGACAGGCTTCACAACATGTCACAGGACCGAGAGGATACACAGTGGTGTAGCCACCAGTACGGTTGGTACGGTTTCAACCGTACCACTTTTCATTCTCACAAAAATTCCTACCACATTTATTAATTTTCAAGTACAGTAAATATTTGTGGTTTTAATACTTATTAACTTGTAAGTGTAAATTGCACTCTCATGCATAGACACATAATTACTATGGACCACAAAAAATGTTTCTTGTGGTATTATCTGCTCAAGGTAGCTGCCACATAGTCAGGAATCCTTGTCATGCTATGGCTAACTTGATACTACCAGAGTTGCCACGAGAACCACATCAACCTCTTTCCTACAAGTTTCCAAAAAGGGCTTATGGACAGAAGAAAGTGGTGTACTGCAGTTTTCAGAGTCAATGGTTCTCCCCTTGGAATTTTTTACATTATAACGAGGCTGAAGATGCAGTGTATTGTCATACGTGTGTTAAAGCATTCAGCTGGAACCGGATTAAAACTAGCCTTAATGCATCAACAACCTATGTAAGTGTACTAATTATAATAGCTGCTTGTTTTGCTATGAAGAGTCTCTCACATATATACTTACAGGTCAGTACAGGTTTTCACAATTGGAAAGATGCAACAAGGGCTTTCCAAAAACACCAGGAGTCTAAGACGCATGCTGAGGCTGTTGAAGCTATTATAACAACTTTGCCAAAAGCAACCTCTGATGTAAGTGAGTTATTGAGTCAAGCTCATAAGCGAGATAAAGAAAATGCACGTGAAATCCTCAAGACCATTCTGTCAAGTTTAAGGTACCTTGCCTAGCAAGGTATAGCTTTTCGGAAAGCTAATGCAGTTGAATCCAACTTGATTCAATTGCTCAAACTAAGAGCTGAAGACAGTTAAGCAATTGAGACATGGCTAAATAAAAGTCAAAGAAAATATGTATCTCCAGAAAATCAAAATCAAATTCTAGAGATCATGACCAATCATGTTATCAGGAAGATCCTTTCCTTTTGTCAATAAGTCTCCTTACTTTACATTAATGGTGGATGAAACAACCAATGTTTCAAACAAAGTACAGTTGACAGTAGTGATAAGATGGATAGATGAACAGTTTGAAGCAAGCGAGCATTTTTTTGGCATGTATCATCTTCAATTCACTACTGCAGAGAGTATTGTGGCTGCAATAAAAAGACATCCTTTTACGTTTTCAAAATACCTTTCATGAAAATGCGTGGGCAGTGTTATGATGGGTGTAGCACTATGGCAGGGGCTAGAGGTGGTGTAGCAGCAAAAATCCAAGCAATTGAGCCCAAGGCAGTGTTTACTCATTGCTATGGGCATGCTTTGAATTTAAGTGTGGGTGACACTGTTAAGAGAGCTTGCATCTTGCATCATGAGAGACTGTCTCGATACCTGCTTTGAACTGGTGAAGTTAATTAAGTTTTCTCCAAAGCGTGAGGCCATGTTACACCTCGTGAAGGAAGAAATTGGAAGTATTTCTCCTAGCATTCGAACCTTCTGTTCAACCAGGTGGACAGTCCGAGCAGATGCAATCACCAGTATTCTGGCTAATTATAAGGAAATTCAAGTTTTATGGGAGAGAGCACTGGTATCCACATCTGACACAGCTAGAATTAGAGGGATTGCAAGTCAAATGAACAATTTTTGTTTTCTATTTGGGCTTTTACTGTCACAAATTATTTTAAGACACACTGACAAGCTTAGCATGACGCTACAAAATCCTGCATTGTCAAGTGTGGAAGGACAAGAAATTGCTTCACTCACCATCAAAACTCTACAAAGCATGAGATCTGAAGAAAATTTTAACTTGTTTTGGGAATCAGTTGAGATTAAGAGAGTTGATTTAGATGTTGAAGAACCTTCACTTCCTAGAAGACGCAAGGTGCCAAGACGCTATGAACCAGGGCAGGGTGAACCAGAACACCCTCCTCCAGCTAAAGATCATTATCGGCAGATCTATTTTGAAGTCTTTGACCTCGCAGTTACTAGTATTGCTGACAGGTTTGATCAGCCAGGATTCAAGATCTATTCGAATGTCGAACAGTTACTTTTTAAAGTCTGCTCTGGCAAGGATTACATGGATGAACTCAGCTCTTTTTGTGATTTTTATGAAGAGGACTTCAGTAAAGATGATCTAGAGGCAGAATTAAAAGTGCTCAAAATCCTCTTCATAGAAAAGACAGAAACAGGAGAAAAACCATCAATATCCTTGTTGAAAAAAACCAATCTTTAAGCTCAGCTCAGCGAACCTTGATCGGCACTGTTTGTAGAGTATTTCAACTTCTCATGGTGATGCCAGCCACAAACAGTACTTCCGAGAGGTCATTTAGTGCATTGAAAAGAATTAAAACTTATCTCAGGAGCACTATGACACAAGCCCGCTTAAATCACCTTATTGTCTTCATTATCATCAAGAACTTACTGATGCCCTTGACCTAAAACTTGTGCGAAATGACTTCATTTTAGAAAAGGACTCACGTCAATCTGTTTTTGCCGAATTCTAAATTATATGCGAATGAATGTGTATTGAATGAATGTGTATTGATCTAATTAAAAGTGAGTGTGGCATGAACCCCCCACAACCGTACCACTTCAATTTTCAAGGCTACACCCCTGTTATTGCAACATCCTGTACACTCGTATTTTAATCTGGACATGTGATGGCACCAGGCCAGCTTTATTACAAACGTCAATTAATATATGCAATGAATACCTAGTTGGTAAGCCCCGGGCCTCCCTAGCCAAGGTCAGTCTTTGCATTCACATAACTGTTATGTGAACATTTGCAATCCCTTTTCAAAAGTCTCTCTCTGACAGTGTGTGCGGTGCATTCCAAATGGCTGGTCTCCTCTACATCTGAGAATGCAGCAGAAGTAATCTCAGAATGGCTGAGGTAGTATGACTCCACCTCCCATTCTAACTAGCTGCATTCTCTTATGTTCACGCACAGATAAAGGGTCCGTTCAGACGTCATTGAGCATTTTATTCTGATTTGCCACAACTTTTGTGGAATTTATTGGCACAGTGTGAAATTATATCTGAGTTCACATGTATAACTACTCAAGTGTGAACATGCAGACTGATTGTCCTCCCTCATAGATAGGTTCACACAGAAGGAGCCTAGTGGGACTGTCCTCCCCCATAGATAGGTTCACACAGAAGGAGCCTAGTGGGACTGTCCTCCCCCATAGATAGGTTCACACAGAAGGGAGCCTAGTGAGACTGTCCTCCCCCATAGATAGGTGCACACAGAAGGGAGCCTAGTGAGACTGTCCTCCCCCATAGATAGGTTCACACAGAAGGAGCCTAGTGGGACTGTCCTCCCCCATAGATAGGTTCACACAGAAGGGAGCCTAGTGAGACTGTCCTCCCCCATACATAGGTGCACACAGAAGGGAGCCTAGTGAGACTGTCCTCCCCCATAGATAGGTTCACACAGGAGCCTGAGACTGTCCTCCCTCATAGATAGGTTCACACAGAAGGAGCCTAGTGGGACTGTCCTCCCCCATAGATAGGTTCACACAGAAGGGAGCCTAGTGAGACTGTCCTCCCCCATAGATAGGTGCACACAGAAGGGAGCCTAGTGAGACTGTCCTCCCCCATAGATAGGTTCACACAGAAGGAGCCTAGTGGGACTGTCCTCCCCCATAGATAGGTTCACACAGAAGGGAGCCTAGTGAGACTGTCCTCCCCCATAGATAGGTGCACACAGAAGGGAGCCTAGTGAGACTGTCCTCCCCCATAGATAGGTTCACACAGAAGGAGCCTAGTGGGACTGTCCTCCCCCATAGATAGGTTCACAAAGAAGGGAGCCCTCCCCCATACATAGGTGCACACAGAAGGGAGCCTAGTGAGACTGTCCTCCCCCATAGATAGGTTCACACAGGAGCCTGAGACTGTCCTCCCTCATAGATAGGTTCACACAGAAGGAGCCTAGTGGGACTGTCCTCCCCCATAGATAGGTTCACACAGAAGGGAGCCTAGTGAGACTGTCCTCCCCCATAGATAGGTTCACACACAAGGAGCCTAGTGAGACTGTCCTCCCCATAGATAGGTTCACACAGAAGGGAGCCTAGTGAGACTGTCCTCCCTCATATAGGTTCAAATGGAAGGAGCCTAGTGAGACTGTCCTCCCTCATAGATAGGTTCACACAGAAGGGAGCCTAGTGAGACTGTCCTCCCTCATAGATAGGTTCACATGGAAGGAGCCTAGTGGGACTGTCCTCCCTCATAGATAGGTTCACACAGAAGGAGCCTAGTGAGACTGTCCTCCCCCATAGATAGGTTCACACAGAAGGAGCCTAGTGAGACTGTCCTCCCTCATAGATAGGTTCACACAGAAGGAGCCTAGTGAGACTGTCCTCCCCCATAGATAGGTTCACACAGAAGGAGCCTAGTGAGACTGTCCTCCCTCATAGATAGGTTCACACAGAAGGAGCCTAGTGAGACTGTCCTCACCCATAGATAGGTTCACACAGAAGGAGCCTAGTGAGACTGTCCTCCCTCATAGATAGGTTCACACAGAAGGAGCCTAGTGAGACTGTCCTCACCCATAGATAGGTTCACACAGAAGGAGCCTAGTGAGACTGTCCTCACCCATAGATAGGTTCACACAGAAGGAGCCTAGTGAGACCGTCCTCACCCATAGATAGGTTCACACAGAAGGAGCCTAGTGAGACTGTCCTCACCCATAGATAGGTTCACACAGAAGGAGCCTAGTGAGACTGTACTCCCCCATAGATAGGTTCACACAGAAGGAGCCTAGTGAGACTGTCCTCCCCCATAGATAGGTTCACACAGAAGGAGCCTAGTGAGACTGTCCTCCTTCATATAAGGAGCTATACTTTGACCTGGTCTGTAGCCAGAGCTTAGAAACACACGAGGCTAGGGGCTTCCGGGATTCATGCTCACCTCTAAATTATTTTTATCCTAGCTACATCATCACCATATCCTGCATTCTGAGTCTGATGGTAGCTAAGTATAAACAAGGATCTGTCATTAGTGCATCATTTCTGAGGGAGTCATCCATTCTTTAGTGAGAAGAGCAATAATTATGATGGGATCATTTGCCTCACGCTGGCTACAGTTTTCTCTCCTATAGTTTGGCATACCCATCTTTACCAACCCCCCCTTCCTCCCCATATTTGTCCACACCATCAATTATCCCCTCCTCCCTCTGCTGCCCCCTCTTGGCAAGGCAATGTTCTGTGGGGCACATAATATGTAACTGAGACTCCACCCACTTACATGTACAATGTATGTTTGTGTGTGTGTGCAGAGCTGAAGAAATCTGAGGAGAACACAGGCCAAGACCTCATAGGTAAGGGAGACGAGGAAAGTGTCCTCAAGGGAGGGAGGGAGGTGTGTAGTTGAGACTCCACCCACATACTTGTAGCTCAATATGTACCATATTTGCTGGGATATAAGTCTCACCTGTGTTTAGGTCACACCCACAAATCTACTTTGCACTGTATTATTACATAGTTAGTGTACTTGCATAGAAGTTGATCTTACCAGCAAAAGAAATGGCTGGCAACTTGAAACTAGTGGTGAAGCAAATGCACTTCTCAGAGCTGAGGCCAACTGAAATTCCCTCTGTTGTGAGCAGGTCACCATCAATGGACAGCAGCTACCACACAAATCCAGTGGAGTATATATTATGGTGGGTGTAGATGAGAAGTTATTGATATAGCTATGTAACATTGCTAATATACAGCTGCACCACAAACTAACAAGCTTAGCGCTACTAATCCTAGTTACAGTAACTAGATAACTAGCCACAAGTGGTAACATTTCTTAGGTACATACATGTCAGGTGTCCCCATTTACTCTCATCAGATCTGGTTGCAAAACCACTGGCTGGCTATATCAGCTATAAACCACCAGCTAGATACATGTACAAACAATAGGCACTGTCCTTCCCCTTGTAGGCTTTGGGGAGACAATGGCATTTTTGGGGGGAGAGTGACCCACATGTTTTTTTGTTGTTGTTACCATTTTATAACTACATAGATTCCGTAAACTTCATGGTGTGGACTTGATATATAGCTCAACAGATAGGTCTCTCTTTGTGCTCTCTGTTGATACTAAAATATTTTTCATAAGTATAACTAGAGCCAAGTTACGGGGGCTACAAGTGGAGGGAACCTCAAAAACCTGAATGCCTGAAACTTCCACATAAATATCTCCAGATTCCAAAGTGCTAAAGATTGAAATTAGCACCAGTGGCTAGAGGAAGCCCTACTCTATGCAGTGGGTGTTTTAATTATTTAAGTACGTGGTCTAGCGCACAGGGTGGAAAATGAATTTCGTTAATAATCCATAAAACTGATTACGTTGAAAATCAACGCAATCAATTTTCCACCCTCGCTTGACCACTCGCTTGACCACTTACTAAAATTTTAACGCCTAATGAAAAGGTCGTTGCATGCTCTAGGGCTTCCTCTAGCCACTCGTGCCAATTTCAATTTTTTTGGCACTTAGCAATCTGGAGTTATTCTGCAGGGATTAAGGTTTTTGAGGTCCCTCCACTTTAGGGTCTAGTAACTTGCCTATAGTTTATACCTATGAAACATTTTAGTATCAAAAGAGAGTACACAGAGAGACCTATCTTTTGAGCTATATATCAAGTCCATACCATGAAGTTTGCAGAATCTACGGAGCTCTAAAGTTGTAACCACAAGTAAAATAAAAAAATGCAAGCGACCCCCCATGTCCTTAATGAATCTTTACTAATTTAAACAGCTGACTTTTCAGTTCATCCATCACATGCTAAATTGTAGTGTTTTGATTGGTCTGATGCTCGACGGTGGATTAAAACCAGATCCTATTGCATCGTATTGCACCTTCCCATCGTCATATCAGGATAGAATCAGGACTAAGCCTAGGGCTAGAGTTAGGGCTAAGCTAGGGCCAGAGTTAGGTCTAAGTAGGGCTAGAGTTAGGGATAATGCTAGGGCTAGAGCAAGGCCAGGGCTAGAATTAGGGCTAAGGCTAAGGCTAGGGCTAGAATTAAGGCTAAGGCTAGGGCTAAGTCGGGCTAGAGTTAGGGCTAATGCTAGAGGTAGGGCTATGCTATGCTAGGGCTAGAGTTAAGAGTGAGGCTAGCCCGGGCTACTAGCAGAAAACCCTGTGATTCTCCCAACAGCAGGTTGTGGAATTGGGAAGGTCGGACAAAGGTCACTCGATTTATTTTCCAGTTTCTATTAACTATACAGATTAGAGTGTGGGATAACTTCTAACATTAGCCAACTAATGAATAACACATTTTATTAATTAGGTAATTAATTTAGTGAGTTTAGCTATCATAACTACAATACATGACCTTTGACCTCCATGTGGTCAAGTGCAGCCTACAGTTTACCACACTAAGGATGTCTCTTTATTGTTATTTTAAGAAAGCCCCAACCACTACTGCCTAAGGCTGGTGCAACACCTATTTCCCCCCACACACTTCTCTGACATTGCAGCAGACACGAGACAGAAAGTCTGTAGAAGGAGGTGCCCGTATATTGGGAGTCCAACCTGACGCTGGCAGTGTTGCATTGCATTGGGTGTTGTCAATTGGCCTTTGACCCGAACTGATGCCGACACGTGGTGTGTGATTGGTCTGACGCTACGTTTCAGACGCTGGATTAGAAAAAAGTTCTAATCCAGCTTATGAAATGCAGCGTCGGACCAATCAGTGGCCGTTTTTGTTGAGCGTGATGTGAGTGTCAAAGGTCAATTGACTACACACAATGCAACGCTTGGCCAGCATCGTGTTGTGAACCAGCCTTAAGCCAAGGTCTGAGGTTGAAGAGGCTCCAACAATGCAGTATCAGAGGCTATTTCTTTGACCTCTGGAATGGAGGGAAAATTGAGGAAGAAGAGAGGTTCTTCCAGTTAGTGAATGGTTTGGTAATCCCAGCCCCACCAGTCCTCTGATATGCTTCAGAGAAAGGAAATACGGCAGCAGTTACTAAATTTTCTCAAGAGTTAAGTTATGCTGTTCCTGAGAGCTCAGTTAGGAATATGAAGACAGCATGCTTGAAGAAGCTGGAGAAAGTAAATATTCCAGAACAGGTTCAGAAATTGCCACATAGTTTGAGGAGTAGGCCTTTAAAACTCGGACAGTATGATGCCACAGTGAAAGATGACATTCATAGCCTTAGGCCTGCTGATGGAATCGTCAACCACTCTACTGTTATTGCAGCTGCAAAGGGAATTGTCGGTCACCTAGCTCCTTCTCATCTTCAATAACATGGTGAAGACATTGTGATAGAAAAAGTGTGTGCTCAAATCCTTCCTTGGATGGCTAGGCTATGTTCATAGGAAGGAGACCAAAGCTGCCAGAAAGCTTCCTGAAAAATTTGATGAGGTCAAGTCAGAGTTTTTGAGTCGTGTAAGTGAAATATGTAAAGAAGGCGATTTGTTTGTTCTGCCACAGATTTTGATCAAACTAATGCGAAGTATGTTCCAGTGAGTGAATGGACTTTGGCTAAAGAAGACTCAAAACAGGTCCCAATTGTTGCAATTAATAAGTGACTGTACTTTTAAGCTGTACACTGAGTGGAGAGGTCTTACCTCCACAACTTATTTATGCTGGACGCACTCCACGCAGCCATCCTTCTCTAATGGTTAGAATATTACCTATAGTGAGAATCAATGGTCAACAGAAGTAACAATGATTGAATATTTGGAAAAGCCTTATGTTAAAGAGACTCGTAAATCCATGGAACTCCCAGATGATTTTACAGCCATTGCTATCTTTGATGTTTTAACACATAGATGCCAACGAGTTCTTACAGTCCATCATTTCAAATTTACTTTTGTACCTGCTGGCTGCTCAGGGGAACTCCAGCCTCTAGACCTTACAGTAAATGATTGTTTTAATAAGAAGGAGCTCCAGTCATGCTTTTCATCTTGGTATGCTACAGAAGTTACTGAAGCATTGGATGCTGGAACAGAAGTAGAACGAATAAAGATTGACCTATTCATGCTCACTGGTTAATTGATGTACTTTCCAAGATAAGAATGCAGAAAAATCTGGTTTTGACAAAGCTGGAATAACATCATGTCTGAAGATTACTAGTAGTACTTAATTAATAGCTAATGCCACATTGAAAAAAGCGAAGTTATTTACCGACTAATATATTAAAATCACTAAGAATTTTACCTGCTAAAATATGTTATACAGCATATGTCCTTGTCAGGTGTAATAATCTTTCATAATGTTATATGTGTATATAGGCACAGCTCAGGGCCAGCCACATCTGCACCTTCAACTTCTGCACCCTCCACCTCAGCCAGCAGGTACAGTACTCTGCAATAGCCAGGCAACTCATATGCGATGTTGTGGTATATATTTCCATACATTGTAGGTGTGAATGTTTGGGCAAGTCCATTGTACATGCATCATGACTGTGTTAGTCCTACACAGCTAGTTGTTTGCACATATCATCATTACCCAGTTAATTCTACACGATTAGCAGTGTCTACATGATAATTATCATCACAGAGTCAATTATCTCTCTCTGCATACATCAGCACAGAGTTGTGTTACGCTGAACAAACACTCGGTTTAAACGCAAGGTCAAGTTTTTTGTGGCGCCTACTGTACATTGGCACACACATGTGGTGGGAGCCTCAGTAGAGTGTGATGTACATTGGCACACACATGTGGTGGGAGCCTCAATAGAGTGTGATGTACATTGACACACACATGTGGTGGGAGCCTCAGTAGAGTGTGATGTACATTGGCACACACATGTGGTGGGAGCCTCAATAGAGTGTGATGTACATTGACACACACATGTGGTGGGAGCCTCAGTAGAGTGTGATGTACATTGGCACACACATGTGGTGGGAGCCTCAATAGAGTGTGATGTACATTGACACACACATGTGGTGGGAGCCTCAGTAGAGTGTGATGTACATTGGCACACACATGTGGTGGGAGCCTCAGTAGAGTGTGATGTACATTGGCACACACATGTGGTGGGAGCCTCAATAGAGTGTGATGTACATTGACACACACATGTGGTGGGAGCCTCAGTAGAGTGTGATGTACATTGGCACACACATGTGGAGGGTGTAGAGTGTGATGTGCTCTGCTAGCCCAGATAGCTGGTGGTGTGCATTATAAAGGTTTCAATACAAACAGTCCTAAAACTTATGCTGGTAGTGAGAAGAAACAAGGCAAGACAGCAGAGAGCAGATCGTGCATGATAAACGACTCCGTTTTTCTTCTCAACCCTAGAATTTCATCACACACCACTGAGGTTCGCACCACTTCTGCATGCTAATGTATAGTTTGTGTCCCTCTATAGAGTACACAACTCAAAAACATTTCACCCCCACTCCTAACCATTTTTCTTCCACCTGTGATCGGTACCTTCATGTACGAGGAAGCTTTGATACGTAGCTGGACTTGGAGGAAGCAGGCAGTTCATTAAAGACATGGCAAGCTCAAGCTCTGAGGGTGTAGCTTGGGGTAAATATAGGGATTAGTAGCTGCAGCTTGCATGCCTGCTACTATACTTTGCTGTTGTGGTAAGTACTAGCTGCACCTTGCATGCCTGCTACTACACTTTGCTGTATACCCAGGTCCACCATTATTATTAATTGCCTCGAGTATTAATTCTCTTAACTTTGATGTTCTAATTATAACACCCACTACTCCATCTGTTTGTGCCACACCCACTACTCTATCTGTAGATGCAACTCCTCCTTCTACATCCTTGACCAATCCCATAACCGCACTTGCAACTCCCAGTATTCAGACCACTCCCGCTAATCCATCCGAACTAGCCACACCCACTACTCAATGTGAATGGGACACACTGACTACTCTTTATTTTCGTGCACTGGAACTGGACCCAGAATACACACCAATAACCGAGAGAAACCTCAAGTTTGAGTCCAACCAAATGATGCTGAAGACGAGACAAATCCTCATGGATTACAGCACGTTCCTGAAGGACTCCAAAGCCGACATTGATGACTTGATGTGGCAATTGCAATGCTGCAGCCAGATTTCTCCCATATTCAACAAGGACGACCGTATACAAGCCACACTTATTGAAGGAGATGTGACCACCATCCCCAAGTACATGAATATCATCCGATGCTACACTTCATTTTTCAATTTCGAGCTTCTGGAGTCAATGTTTGACTACCTGAAATATGAAGAAGGAAAGCGTGCCCTCAAAGAGTACGAGAAAGAGTTTGCTGAATATGCCAAGCGTAGGCTAATTCCCCACTGCCCTTCCGGTCTTGGAATAAAAGATGTGAATCATGTTTGTGTTGATGTTAAACTAGATGACACATTCAAGGGCTGCAAAATCGAGCATCTCAAGGCCTTACAAGTAAGCATTAGCAAGATCTTGAAAGTCAAGGTGTATCAATTACCGTTCGCAGGAGTTGAGTCTGGCTGCGTGTGCATCATATTTCATCTCCCTGCTAATCTAGCAAAAGAGATATTTCCAATATCGTCGCAACAAGTCGAGGCTATTCAGCAGCTGAGTTACAATGGTGCTCGAGTGTTAAGGATAACTTACGATGAAAGTATTTATCAAATCAACCATGAACAAGGTATGCTTATGTAATGATAGTGTTTTAGATATTAGCACACACGAATTCCCTATGCTGCGATGAGGTCACTATGATAGTTAAGATCCCTGGTGGCCACTGCCACAGATTTCTTTGAGGAGCCAAAGACCTGGCACTAGTTCACCACTAACATAGAGACCTGTGGGTTACCCCAATTGTCCAAGCCAGCAGTGAGTAGCTCCATGATGCTATGAGGTTCAGTAAACCTGACGGTCATAAGAGATTGACAGAGACACACGAACAAAAGTATTTTATTTTAGTTATTTTATAAACAAACAACTCCATTTCATTGACTGTTCAACATACTGTACAAGTCAAAAACAATATGCTGGATGCATTGCGTACGCCATTAAACAACGTGTGCTGTGAGCACTAAACAACATGTGCTGTGAGCACTAAACAACGTGTGCTGTGAGCACTAAACAACAAATGGCTAAAAACCCAATTAAGTCATCTCTTAGTTCCAGAGCCTTCATTCTTCCCACCAGATGTGGAGGTGTCTAGTACAGGTTGACTTTTTCGAGCTTCGGACCCATCAAGAAGTAGTGCAGGCCAGCGTCTGTCTCCTGACCTGGAGCAGTTTCGTTCTACAGTTGGCGTAGGTCTCCACACCTCTTGTTTGCTCTAAAATCAGTAATCCTAGGCCTAGCCCTCCTGTACGAAACAGTGCAGTTGAGTCTCAGTCTCCTGGCAGATGAGCATCATCTCCCTTCAGAAGCATTTTTATTATTTTATTAATTAAGGGGAAAAAATTGCAGCCGGAGATGACAATAGTAATTTGTTGATAAAAGCAATAAAATCTACTCTGAGTTGGGGAAATTGTTGCTTTTGAAAATATCGTACTTGTCCCACTTTTGAGTGACCATCTTCAAATCCACCAGTCAAGGAGGTGGTCTGGTACTAAGTGGGTGGAGGAATTGAAGTTTGAGGAGGCACTGGAGAAGAATGAGACTGCAGGAATTGCCTGAGCCCTAAAAGTGGTCCACAGTGGGTTAGCTCCCTCTGATTCCTCTCCAATGAAGAACACTCCATTCTCAAATATGAAATAGCAGACACACAATTAATCACAATGTCAAAAAAAATCCTTTTCATTTTTCATTCAGAGGTCAAGACCTCTCTTCCAGCTAGTAGCTGAGCCTTCACCATCATAGCTTCTGTGTTAGTTAGCATTGGCAAGCCTATTATCTAAGCAAGTTGTGAATGGCTTAGAAAACTAGATAGCTTTACTCCGCCTTTGTGTGCAAGCCTTTCCACTTAAGGTGCTCGAGGTCAGTGTCAGTGGTTGAACTTTATCCAATAGCTTGTGTATCAGCATTCTCTAACTCAGATATTGCCATTGCAGATGGCCCGAAGACAATGCTGCTTCAGTTAATTTGCTTCAGTCACGACACAATCAAAATTAATACACAATTTACTTGTGAGCTTCACTTTCACCAGTCGGCTTCGTAATAGCTTTTAACAACTCATGCTGGTAGAACAGGAGCTGTACAACACAGATGATCAGTCATCTCAAGAGCTTAAATCTGCTAAGAATCCCAGCGGTGAAAAAAAAGAAGATTGCCATGAGGTACACAAAGGCTTGCTAACCTTTAGAGGTTGGCACCTCTGCGGCCAAAATTAGAAGAGGTGCATAAACGATAACCATTAGTTTTTGTTTTATGCCTGAATTGTATTGTGTTGCACAAAAACATAGATGTGTAGGCGGAGCCTCATTCCTGATGTCACACGACACAGTCTTTGTGCAAGACATAGATATGTAGGTGGCGCCTCATTCCTGATGTCACATGAAACAGTGTTCGTACAACACATAGATTTGTAGGCGGAGCCTCATTCCTGATGTCACATGACACAGTGTTCGTGCAACACATAGATGTGTAGGCGGAGCCTCATTCCTGATGTCACCCTCATTCCTGATGTCACACGACAGTCTTTGTGCAAGACATAGATATGTAGGTGGCGCCTCATTCCTGATGTCACATGAAACAGTGTTCGTGCAACACATAGATGTGTAGGCGGAGCCTCATTCCTGATGTCACATGACACAGTGTTCGTGCAACACATAGATGTGTAGGCGGAGCCTCATTCCTGATGTCACCCTCATTCCTGATGTCACACGACACAGTCTTTGTGCAAGACATAGATATGTAGGTGGCGCCTCATTCCTGATGTCACATGACACAGTGTTCGTGCAACACATAGATGTGTAGGCGGAGCCTCATTCCTGATGTCACATGACACAGTGTTCGTGCAACACATAGATGTGTAGGCGGGGCCCCATACATTGATTCCACTAGTGCTTCTTCATTCTCACCAATACAGCTCAAATCCCCTGAAGCTCTCCACATATCAGTTGTAGCGTGCGACCCGGAATCTCCATGTCTTTGGGAGGTATCACTGCCACACTATCAGTTGAGTGGTTGCCATCTGCTTTCGTCCCATAAACATTGGAACCTCAAAACATGAGCCTTTTCCAAGAGAGAGAGTACAAACCTTGACTGCCCCATGTTTCTTTATGAAATCAGCTCCCAGTGCAGTCCACTGTTAGGTTTTGTATCAGAGTAAAGTCCTGTTCTGCACTGAACTATCCCAGAGCTGAGGTTGTTGATGTTTGTCCGACCACATTCAGTGGCATCCATTAGCACCCACAGCTCCTGCTGATTTGATCAATTTCTGGCATTACTTATCTGCCAAAAATTCATAATATACAACTCACTAAGCAGCACCTGAGTCCATTAAAACTCTCATAGATGCTTGACCGATCAGGCCATAAATGATTTGCATAGAATATGGCATTGACACTAGTAGTTTGAGTTGGTCGGTGGATATAAGTTCACTTCCTTGGTCAGAACCTTACCAGTTGGGTCGAACCTTTGTTGTTTAAATGAGGGCAATCATGTTGGAAGTGTCCTAGTTCACCACGCTCCCAACAGGGTTGGTCCTCAGCTGGGTCATGCCTTACTCGTTTCTCCCTTCCCTGGTTTCGTGACGAGTAGCGCACATTGGAAGTAACCTCAGCATTTGTTTGCAGTCTCATTTCCAGAGCCTCAAGACGCTTTGTCATCTGGTACAAGGCCTGCTGTAATGGCAGTGCTAACTTGGGGCCACACAATGGATCGGACTTGTTGATCACATTTATATCCTTCGCAGGTTTGGCCTTATTCAAAGTTCAAGGCATACTCAATTTCCTTAGCATTCTTAATGGCTTGTTCAAAGGTTGTTGGTTTTCCTCATAACAGCAGCTGCCGGCTCACAGGGACCTGCAATACAGTTAGGAGACATTGCAACAGTATTCCAGAGATTACTGCTTCATCAGGTAAGCCTGTTTAAAAGTTTTGTTTGCAAAATCTTCTGCTTTTTCACCTGCCTGTTGAGAGTGGGAGATGAATGTCTTCCCTGGGTCTTGAATAAGCCCTGTCTTTGTCAAAAGTGCTGCTTTCAACTGCTTTAGATTAGCCATGTCAAGTTTGACACTGGTCCACTAGTCTTCCTCGGAGGGGTGTTGGCAGGATCGAGGCCTGCTTCTCAGAGCTCCATTCTTTTGCAGCGGAAATTAGTTCAAACCTAATCAATGCCCTAGAGAATTCATCTTTATTGATTTCTGGAAGAGTCAAGTCATATTGTGCCATCCCACTTCTGACACCAGTGTAGCGAGTTTCAATTCTCAATAGCAAGACAACCATTTGACATAGATTAACAACTGTTCACAGGTGCACACTAAATGGAATGTAACCACAACAAGTCCATATCTCTGACCATACACACTACCACACATTACAATTTAAAACAAACATGGGTTAACACAGAAGGAGCCTAGTGAGACTGTCCTCCCCCATAGATAGGTTCACACAGAAGGAGCCTAGTGAGACTGTCCTCCTCCCATAGATAGGTTCACACAGAAGGAGCCTAGTGAGACTGTCCTCCGCCATAGATAGTTCACACAGAAGGAGCCTAGTGAGACTGTCCTCCACCATAGATAAGTTCACACAGAAGGAGCCTAGTGAGACAGTCCTCTCCAATAGATAGGTTCACACAGAAGGAGCCTAGTGAGACTATGATCCCCATAGATAGGTTCACACAGAAGGAGCCTAGTGAGACTGTCCTCCCTCATAGATAGGTTCACACAGAAGGAGCCTAGTGAGACTGTCCTCCGCCATAGATGGGTTCACACAGAAGGAGCCTAGTGAGACTGTCATCCTCCATAGATAGGTTAACACAGAAGGAGCCTAGTGAGACTGTCCTCCCCCATAGATAGCCTAAGATAGGTTAACACAGAAGGAGCCTAGTGAGACTTTCCTCCCCCATAGATAGGTTCACACAGAAGGAGCCTAATGAGACTGTCCTCCCCCATAGATAGGTTCACACAGAAGGAGCCTAGTGAGACTGTCCTCCCCCCATAGATAGGTTCACACAGAAGGAGCCTAGTGAGACCGTCCTCCTCCATAGATAGGTTCACACAGAAGGAGCCTAATGAGACTGTCCTCCCCATAGATAGGTTCACACAGAAGGAGCCTAGTGAGACTGTCCTCCCCCCATAGATAGGTTCACACAGAAGTAGCCTAATGAGACTGTCCTCCCCATAGATAGGTTCACACAGAAGGAGCCTAGTGAGACTGTCCTCCCCCCATAGATAGGTTCACACAGAAGTAGCCTAATGAGACTGTCCTCCCCATAGATAGGTTCACACAGAAGGAGCCTAGTGAGACTGTCATCCTCCATAGATAGGTTAACACAGAAGGAGCCTAGTGAGACTGTCCTCCCGCATAGATAGCCTAAGATAGGTTAACACAGAAGGAGCCTAGTGAGACTTTCCTCACCCATAGATAGGTTCACAAAGAAGGAGCCTAGTGAGACTGTCCTCCCCATAGATAGGTTCACACAGAAGGAGCCTAGTGAGATTGCCCTCCACCATAGATATGTTAGAACAGAAGGAGCCTAGTGAGACAGTCCTCCTGTGAGGGAGAACAACAACTACCTCAGCGACACGAAATAGGTATTTGAAACACTGACAAGGTAGTTCAGATAAGCAAAAAGTTCGGATATGCAAAAAAACAAAAAAATATAAATTCATGAATGTAATTAAAATGCTGAATCACGTTGGAACTATTTTCAATATCCTTTTAATCTGCAGGTCCTTGGGATAATAAGATGCTCACTTCCTGGTACTAGAAGGATTTAGGTCCTCAGTAACTGGCATGCTGTTTTACATACATCATTTTTAATATTATTTATATGCCACTGACTGCAGTGCCTTGCCCCCTTTTTCTGAACAAACCACAGATATAAAGCATTTTCTAGTTGTCGTCTTTAGCAAGGCGCATGACTTTGCGAGCTGAACTTATCCCCCGACAGTCAAGGTTGCCTGCGAACTCTCGAAGTTTGGCTTCGTTCTTTTTTATCTCCGTTATTGTCAACTTCCCTACACCTTACTCTTCCGCTAGTCCGGCTTGACTGGCTCCATATGATATCTTGCTTAGAATGGCCTCGATCGACAAAATCACTCGCTTGCTTTTGCTGGCCAAAGCAAACTGAACTAGTTAGCACATGCAAAAGATTTTAACAGAATGACGACCATTACCAGGTCAATCAGGAGTTCGGATAATCGAGGTTTGGATATGTATGGATTATTTATTTTTGAACCTGAACCCTGATTTAAAAAAAAATCAATTCCTCAGAAAGTCAGGTGAATTGGATATTCAATTGGGAGATCTGGAGATTAGTGTTGAAATCGGGTGACACCCGGCAGCATCGGGTGTGTTAGCAGCTCTGATACACTTCTCAGAGCTGAAGCCAACTTAAATTCCCTCTATTGTGAGGAGGTCACTGATAGCTACTAGCTGTATGTGGAGGAACAGCGACCTGGACTAGTTCTCCACTAACATAGACACAATTGTCCAAGCCAGTAGTGAGTGACTCCATGCAGTGTCTATGAGGTTTAGCCAACCGGATGGTCATGACATAGCGATAGACAGAGACTCAGAACAAAGATAATTTACAGACATGTTGTATATAACGAAAACTGTAGCATACCCATATACATGAAGACCACATGAAGACCACAATCAGGTGACCCTTTACCATATAACTCAATGAGCAAGTCTCTCTCTAGTCAAGGAGGGAATGGCCCTACAGTCATTGCCTTCTCCAATGATATATTTAAGCAAGTCTCTCTCTGGTCAGGGAGGGAATGGCACTAGAGACTTTGGCTCTATAGTCACTACAGTCATTGCAATCCCACACACTTGGTGGGTACCCCCTGGCAGACCAAGCACATTAACCCTGGTGCATGTGTAAGAGATGAATTGCTTGAGTGTAGTGTGCTAGTGACACCTCAATGTGTGTGCATCACTTGACCAGATTCCAGCAGTGAGCCTCGGATTGAAGACAAGCAAGCACTAGTCTCCTCTGCTACTACTGCCACTGCAACATCAGATCATGAAGTGAGTGTGTTGAATATTGCTTGATGATTACTCTGTGTGTGTGTGTGTGTGTGTGTGTTCGAGTACTTGTGTTTGCCCTATAAGTAGATGGTGGGTGTGTGCAGTGAGTTGTTGATTATATGTTGATCTTGTTATCCTAAGAAAGTATTTTAAGATGCACCACCAACTATGTCAGACTAACTGTGTAGCATGAGTATACCTGCTTGTCTCTAAGGCTGGCCAGGTACAGTAAGATCACAAGGTTATGAGTGTCTGTGTTGCTTGCAGTCATCCTTAAAGTGATATGTTGATTGTTCTCTGACAGGCTGACCATTCTGACAAGCAAGACGATATCTCAGATATTGGTGGAAAAGTTTGTCAGCCGAGTGAAAGTGTGACTCACAGCAAGGCACGCGAAGGTGACCTTCCAGGAGTAATGGCTGCCATGAAGAATGAAGGATACAACCCTCTGGTGATTAGTAAACAATACACAATTATTACCACATCACATGATAGCCGTGCATGTGTACATCACATGATAGTCATGCATGTGTGCATCACATGATAGCCATACATGTGATCATCACATGATAGTCATGCATGTGTGCATCACATGATAGCCGTACATGTGAGCATCAGATGATAGTCATGCATGTGTGCATCACATGATAGATGTACATGTGAGCATCACATGATAGCCATGCAAGTGAGCATCACATGATAGCCATGCATGTGAGCATCACATGATAGCCGTGCATGTGAGCATCACATGATAGTCATGCATGTGTGCATCACATGATATCCGTGTATGTGAGCATCACATGATAGCTATGCATGTGAGCATCACATGATATCCATACATGTGAACATCACATGATAGCCATACATGTGAGCATCACATGATAGCCGTGCATTTGAGCATCACATGAAAGCCATGCATCACATGATAGTCATGCATGTGTACATCACATGATAGTCATGCATGTGTGCATCACATGATAGCTGTATATGTGAGCATCACATGATAACCGTGCATGTGAGAATCACATGATAGTCATGCATCACATGATAGTCATGCATGTGTGCATCACATGATAGCCGTACATGTGAGCATCACATGATATCCGTACATGTGAGCATCAAATGATAGCTGTGCATGTGTTCATCACGTTGTAGCAGTGCATGTGAGCATCACATGATAGTCATGCATGTTTGCATCACATGATAGCCATGCATGTGTGCATCACATGATAGCCGTACATGTGAGCACCAGATGATAGTCATGCATGTGTGCATCACATGATAGATGTACATGTGAGCATCACATGATAGTCATGCATGTGTGCATCACATGATAGCTGTATATGTGAGCATCACATGATAACCGTGCATGTAAGAATCACATGATAGTCATGCATCACATGATAGTCATGCATGTGTACATCACATGATAGTCGTGCATGTGTGCATCACATGATTGCCGTACATGTGAGCATCACATGATATCCGTACATGTGAGCATCAAATGATAGCTGTGCATGTGTTCATCACGTTGTAGCAGTGCATGTGAGCATCACATGATAGTCATGCATGTTTGCATCACATGATAGCCATGCATGTGTGTATCACATGATAGCCATGCATGCATGTGGTGTGATTTCTGGTAACTATAGCGTAAATTCTGGCATTTATTGCACAGTCAGCAATAAAGTAAGCTCTTAAATTATGGCCCACGTGCAGAGGTAATGAATCAACTATAGGCGTGAATCTCTGTATCTACATACCTTGCTGGCTGTCGAAGATGGTGAACGACTGAACTCTTGCAGAGCAGAGCCTGGGGAGCATTATATCTACTACAAGTCAATCTCACTCCTAGAAGTGGGCGTAACACTGACTCTTGGGCAGGAGGAGGTGTAGTCTTAACAAGTGAAGGCTGGAACCAACAGCAAGTGTAGATATGGCCAGCCAATGATGTGGTACTACAGCACTTAACAAGTGAAGGCTGGAACCAACAGCAAGTGTAGATATGGCCAGCCAATGATGTGCTACAACAGCACTTAACAAGTGAAGGCTGGAACCAAGCAAGTGTAGATATGGCCAGCCAATGATGTGCTACTACAGCACTTAACAAGTGAAGGCTGGAACCATGCAAGTGTAGATATGGCCAGCCAATGATGTGCTACTACACTCTTAACAAGTGAAGGCTGGAACCAACACCAAGTGTAGCCTGCCAATGATGTGGGTACTACTACAGAACTTGCATTTTTGGGGGGAGACTACTGCTTATGTATTTTTCCCCTTTTTCTTCTTGTGGTTACCACTATATGACTCCATAGAATCCGTAAACTTCATGGTGTGAACTTGATATATAGCTCAAAAGATAGGACTATCTTTGTGCTCTCCGTTGATGCTAAAGTATTTTTCGTAAGTATAACTATAGCCAAGTTACTTGAGCTACAAGTGGAGGGAACCTCAAAACCCCTAACAACTAATTTTGTGCATAAATATCTCCAGATTACAAAGTTCTAACGAGTTGAAATTAGCACCAGTGGCTAGAGGAAGCCAGACTCTATGCAATGAGTGTTTTCATTAAGCGCTAATATGTAAGTACATTATACCCTCGCATATCTGAACCTAACGCTCTGTACATTTTTATTAAAAAAACTGGTAATGGTTATCACTCTGCCAAATCGTTTACGTAAGTTGCACGTGCAAACTAGTTCAGTTTGCTTGTGCCAGCAATTAAGGAAGAGGCCAGCAAAAGGAAGAGTGTGATTTTGTCGATCGAGTCAAAGATAGCCATTCTAAGCAAGATATCAACTGGAGCCAGTCTAGCCGTACTAGCATAAGAGTAAGGCGTAGGGAAGTTGACAATAACGGAGATAAAAAAGAATGAAGCCAAACTTCCAGAGTTCGCAGGCAACCTTGACTGTCGGGGGATAAGTTCAGCTCACAAAGTCATGCGCCTTGCTAAAGACGAACAACTAGAAAATGCTTTATATCTGTGGTTTGTTCAGAAAAGCGGGCAAGACTCTCCAGTCAGTGGACCATTTCTCAGAGAAAATACAACATTATGAATATAAATAATATGAACAAATATGTATATAAAACCGCATGTCAGTTACTGAGGACCTAAATCCTTCTAGTACCAGGAAGTGAGCTTCTTATTATCCCAAGAACCTGCAGATTAAAAGGATATTGAAAATAGTTCCAACGTTATTCAGCATTTTAATTACATTCATGAATTTATAATTAATATTTTTGTATATCCGAACTTTTTGCTTATCCGAACTACCTTGGGTCCCAACGAGTTCAGATAAGAGAGGGTCTACTGTACGTGGTCAAGCGGCGCGGGTGGTAAATGAATTTCATTGATAATGCATAAAACTCATTTTCTACCAGCGCGCTTGACCACGTACTTACGTTTTAGCGCCTAATGAAAACACTCATTGCATAGAGTAGAGCTTCCTCTAGCCACTGGTGCTAATTTCAACTCGTTAGCATTTGCAATCTGGAGATATTTATGCGGCAAAATCAGGCACTCAGGTTTTGAAGTTCCTTCCACTTTAGGTCCAGTAACTTGACTATAGTTCTATAAAAAACATTTTAGTATCAAAAGAGAACACACAGAGAGACCTATCTTTTGAGCTATAGATGTACAGTGGAACCTCTACTAACGGACATTCCCTATAGCGGACACCTACCTTATAACGGACAGGAGCACACGCACCAATTGGCTTTACTATTGAAATAGTACTCAGTCACCCTCCCTGTAACGGACACCTCTCAATTCCGGCTAACGGACAGCACCCAAAGCTCATCGTTGTAGAAATAAACCTCTTAACAGACAGTGGGTGGGGCCAGTACTGATCACGTGCGCATGCCAATTAATAATTATAATAACAATAAATGTTATGCATGAAACATAATTATTGTGAAATGCAGTAGTAATATGGTAGTCTAAAGTAGTCTAAAGTAGGCCTCTTGCTTGGAGAGATGCTGTTATACAGTATCTCTTATTCTGTGCTGTGGTCCATACAAATGGTAGGTAGCTGGAACTTCAACTCCATATCCCGCTCCTCTGTTGACTCTGCCTCCTGTGACCTCAACAAATGCTTTATTGCAGTCTCTCCTCAGGAACTGTGAGATTGTACAGGCAATGTTGTATGCAACATGACCTACAACTTCGCCGTCTTTGATTATGGCCACAGCAGACTGGTCCACGGCATTATCTGGCTCCCGTTTGAGTAGCAGAACTTCCCCAATGTGAGGTGTCCACACTTCTTTGTACACGTGGTGTCCTCTGATATAGGACTGAATCTCTGTCACACTCAAAGACATTGCACCACCACCAGGTCCACTATGACTACAGGCTTGGAAGCGATCTCACGCGCCAGGCGCACGAACTGCATCAAGTCTATACCCATCTATCGAACGCGTGCCGGTTTAGCAGCTGCTTAATTCGAGTCATGGCTTCTTCGAGAAAGCGTAGATATCATCTCTCTTTACAGAAAAAGATTGAAGTTATCAAGGAAGCTGAGAAGAATGCTGGTGTTACTGTACGTTCACTTGGTGAACTCTTCGGCTGTGGAAAGACCCAAATTTCATATAATTATTTTGAAAAACAAGGGATCTATTGTCACCTTGTATGAATCAAATGCTTCAAGCTCTTTGTCTCGTACAAACAAGAGATCTCGTGTGTCCGAATACTCGGAGATTAACGACGCTTTATATCAATGGTACCTCCTGGCATGCTCAAAGAACATTTACCCCTGTGGGCCCCAGCTTACCGAAAAAGCCAAGCAAATTGCTGTAATCCTGGACAAGGAGTTTAAGGGAAGCAATGGATGGTTAGAAAAGTGGAAGAAGCAATATAACATTAGAAGATTGACTGTGTGTGGAGAATCAGGTGATGTACAAGGGGATACTGTTGAGTCATGGAAGGAGAGATTGCCCGAGATTTTGAGGGGATATGCAAAGGAAGATATCTATAACCTAGATGAAACAGGATGCTTTTGGAGGGCTCTTCCATAGCAAGGATTTGCTCAGAAGGGGAAGAAGTGCAAGGGTGGGAAGAAGTGTAAGCAGAGGGTCACAGTGACTTTCATAGTGAATGGAGCTGGTGATAAGGAGACTCCTATTGTAATCTGGCAATCAGAAAACCCCAGGTGTTTTCGAGGTATGGATAAAAATTGTCTACCAGTCTAGTATTATCACCAGAAAAAAGCCTGGATGACAGGAGAAATCTTGGAAGCAGTATTGACCTCTTTTAACCGTAAAATGAGCATTAAAAAAGATCAATTTTGCTTTTTATGGATAATGCTGGTTGCCATCCAGAAATTTAAAAGAAAAATATAGTAATATAAAAATAGTTTTTCTTCCACCAAATACATCTAAATTACAGCCACTAGACTTGCGGATCATCCGGAACTTCAAGGTCCATTATCGTCGGCTTCTCCTTCGCTATGTGTTAGCCAAGATTGATGATTGCAGTTGTGCTTCTGAGATAACGAAGTGTATTAATGTACTAACTGCAATCAGGTGGATATCTCAGGCATGGAGTGAAGTAAAACCAGAAATCCTATCTAAGTGCTTCAGAAGTGGTGGTATTCTTAATAGTGAGTTGGATGTGACCAGCTTAAATGAAGAAGATCCTTTTCAAGACATTGATGCCGAATTTGTACTAGGTGCACTCATTTCAAAGACAATGGGCTCCAAGGGTAGTTGTTCATCTGATGAGTATGTCAACGGAGACAGCAATCTTCCTGTATGTACTGAGTTTGATGATGATACCTGGGAAGAAAGCTTCTTAGCAAGCCTTTCTGAACAGTCATCCATTGTTGAATGTGAGGAAGCACTTACAGATTGAGAAGACCTAGACCTACTACCACCTCCCCCCAAATTGAGAAACTATGAAGAAGCTATACAAACATTAGAGGAGGTCAAAAACTTTTTGGAAAGCCGTGCATATTTTACCGAAGCCTTGAGTACCAGTTCTCTAATTGATAGAGTAGCTCGTCTTCATTCACTTAAATGCCAGACAAAGTACTCTACATTCACACTTCCCTGCCCTTCACACTGAATAACTGCATCAAATTATGTCTACAATTAACAATGTTCATATAAAAATATTAGTATCTTATAATTATTATGTACACATATAATATAATATGCATGTGATATCTGATATCTACAATTGATGAATGAACTTGATGAATGAACGAACAATCCACGTTCTCCACCTATTATAATGAGATTTATTATAATGGGAAAAACCTCTGAATAAGGGACACCTCTGAATAATGGACCAAAGTCCTCGTCCCAATGCGTCCGTTATTCAGAGGTTCCACTATATATCAACTCCATACCATGAAGTTTACAGAATCTACCAAGCTATAAAGTGGTACACTAGTTTTTTGGTTAAAAAATTGTGCTCTACCCCCACAAGGCTGGAACCAACAGCAAGTGTAGATATGGCCAGCCAATAATGTGTTACTACAGCACTTAACAAGTGAAGGCTGGAACCAACAGCAAGTGTAGATATGGTCAGCCAATGATGTGGTACTATAGCACTTAACAAGTGAAGGCTGGAACCAACAGCAAGTGTAGGTATGGGGGGGGGGGGGGGGGGGGGGGGGGGGGGCAATGGTTGCAATATGCACTTATTTGTATGGAAATATTTTGGTTCATATTTGACACATACAGTACATCTTTAAAGATTATTTCTCCTATTAATGTGTGCATTTCTTAAATAAACAGCCACTTCCAGAACCTTCCCCTGGAGCCAGTGCTGAGCCTCAACCAGAAAGACAGTCTGCCTCTCCTAGACACAGTACAGAGGATGTGTCCTCAGAAGGTAAAGTTGAAAATGTTCCCAACTGACTGGTTATTACAGTGTGAGTGCTTGCTGGTGCACACTTGCTGCTCTCTCTAGTCATTACAGTGATACTGTCCTACCCCAGTTAGGTTCACACAGAAGGAGCCTAGTGAGACTGTCCTCCCCCATAGATAGTTCACACAGAAGGAGCCTAGATAGACTGTCCTCCCCATAGATAGGTTCACACAGAAGGAGCCTAGTGAGTCTGTCCTCATCATAGATAGTTCACACAGAAGGAGCCTAGTGAGACTATCCTCCCCTATAGATAGGTTCACACAGAAGGAGCCTAGATAGACTGTCCTCCCCCACAGATAGTTCACACAGAAGAAGCCTAGTGAGACTGTCCTCCCCATAGATAGGTTCACACAGGAGGAGCCTAGTGAGACTGACCAGTACTCCCCCATAGATAGGTTCACACAGAAGGAGCCTAGTGAGACTGTCCTCCTCCATAGATAGGTTCACACAGAAGGAACCTAGATAGACTGTCCTCCCCCATAGATAGGTTCACACAGAAGGAGCCTAGTGAGACTGTAATCCCTCATAGATAGGTTAACACAGAAGGAGACTGTCCGCTCCATAGATAGTTCACACAGAATGAGCCTAGTGAGACTGTCCTCCCTCATAGATAGGTTCACACAGAAGGAGCCTAGTGAGACTGTAATCCCTCATAGATAGGTTAACACAGAAGGAGACTGTCCGCTCCATAGATAGTTCACACAGAATGAGCCTAGTGAGACTGTACTCCTCATAGATAGATTCACACAGAAGGAGCCTAGTAAGACTGTCTTCTTCCATATAAGGAGCTATACTCTGACCAGGGCTGTAGCCAGAGCTTATAAACACACAAGGCTAGTAACTTTCGGGGTGCATGCTCACCTGGAAATTATTTTTACCCTAGCTACATAGTCACTAGGTATGCATTCTGTGGGTAGTCCAGTGTGAGCAGAGAACTGTCATCAGTGCATCATTTCAGAGTGAGTCATTCATTCAATAGGAATATGATGGGAGAAAAATAATTGTTTCATTTGCCTCACGCTGGCTACAGTGCTGCCCCTTCTAGTTTAGCAAACCTCCTCCCCACCCCATCAATTACCCCCTCCTCCCTCTGCTGGCCCCTCTTGGCAAGACAATGTTGGCACATAATATGTAACTGAGACTCCACCCACTTACATGTACAATATATGTGTGTGTGCAGAGTTGAAGAAATCTGAAGAGAACACATGCAAAGACAACATAGGTAAGAGAGACGAGGAAAGTGTCCTCAAGGGAGGGAGGATGTGTGTAGTTGAGACTCCACCCACATACTTGTAGCTCAATATGTACCATATTTGCTGGGATATAAGTCTCACCTGGGTTTAGGTCACACCCACAAATCTACTTAGCACTGTAGTACATGTACATAGTTGGTGTTCCTGCATAGAAGTTGTTCTTACCAGCAAAAGAAATAGCCAGTTGGCAGCTTGAAACTAGTGGTGAAGCTAATGCACTTCTCAGAGCTAAGGCCAACTGAAATTCCCTCTGTTGTGATGAGATCACTGATAGCTACTAGCTGTACGTGGAGGAACAGTGACCTGGACTAGTTCTCCACTGACGTAGACACAATTGTCCAAGCCAGTAGTGAGTGACTCCATGCAGTGTCTATGAGGTTTAGCCAACCTGATGGGTCATGAGATACCGACATGCAGAGACTCAGAACAAAGATATTTTATTTTAAAATCAGACAAGAATAATGAATTGACTGCTCCAAATAGAACGAAAACTGTAGCATACACATGTACATGAAGACCACAATCAGATGACCCTTTACCATATACCTCAATGAGCAAGTCTCTCTCTAGTGGCCCTACAGTCATTGCCTGCTCCAATGATATATTTAAGCAAGTCTCTCTCTGGTCAGGGAGGGAATGGCACTAGAGACTTCGGCTCCATCACTACAGTCATTGCAATCCCACACACTTGGTGGGTACCCCCTGGCAGACATTGCCTGGGGCCACGCACATTAACCCTGGTGCATGTGTAAGAAGTGTATTACTTGAGAGTGTAGTGTGCCAGTGACACCTCAATGTGTGTGCATCACTTGACCAGGTTCAGCAGTGAGCCTCTGATTGAAGACAAGCAAGCACTAGTCTCCTCTGCTACTTCTGCCACTGCGACATCAGATCATGAAGTGAGTGTGTTGAATATTGCTTGATGATTACTCTGTGAGTGTGTGTGTGTGTGTGTGTGTTCAAGTACTTGTGTTTGCCCTATAAGTAGATGGTGGGTGTGCCCAGTGAGTTGTTGATTATATGTTGATCTTGTTGGCCTAAGGAAATATTGTAAGATGCACCACCAACTATGTCTGACTAGCTGTGTAGCATGAGTATACCTGCTTGTCTCTAAGGCTGGCCATGTACAGTAAGATCACAAGGTTATGAGTGTCTGTGTTGCTTGCAGTCATCCTTAAAGTGATATGTTGATTGTTCTCTGACAGGCTGACCATTCTGACAAGCAAGATGATATCTCAGATATTGGTGTGAAAGTTTGTCAGCCGAATGAAAGTGTGACTCACAGCAAGGCACGCGAAGGAGACCTGCCAGGAGTAATGGCTGCCATGAAGAATGAAGGATACAACCCTCTGGTGATTAGTAAACAATACACAATTATTACCACATCACATGATAGCCATGCTTGTGTGCATCACATGATAGCCGTACATGTGAGCATCACATGATATTCATGCATGTGTGCATCACATAATATCTGTACATGTGAGCATCACATCATAGCCGTGCATGTGAGCATCACATGATAGCCGTGCATGTGAGCATCACATGATAGTCATGCATATGTGCATCACATGATAGCCATGCATGTGTGCATCACATGATAGCCGTACATGTGAGCATCACATGTTAGCTGTGCATGTTAGCATCACATGATAACCGTGTATATGAGCATCACATGATAGCCGTGCATGTGAGCATCACATGATAGCCATGCATGTGAGTATCACATGATAGTCATGCATATGTGCATCACATGATAGCCGTACATGTGAGCATCACATGATAGCTGTGCATGTGAGCATCACATGATATTCGTACATGTGAGCATCACTTGATAGTCATGCATGTGTGCATCACATGATAGCCGTACATGTGAGCATTACATGATAGTTATGCATGTGTGCATCACATGATAGCCGTACATGTGAGCATCACATGATAACCGTGCATGTGTGCATCACATGATAGCCGTGAATGTGAGCATCACATGAAAGTCATGCATATGTGCATCACATGATAGCCGTACATGTGAGCATCACATGATTACCGTGCATGTTAATCACATGATAGCTGTGCATGTGAGCATCACATGATATCTGTACATGTGAGCATCACATGATAGCCGTGCATGTGCACATCACATGATAGTCATGCATATTTGCATCACATGATGGCCGTACATGTGAGCATCACATGACAGCCGTGCATGTGTGCATCACATGATATCTGTACATGTGAGCATCACATGATAGTTGTGCATGTGTGCATCACATGATAGCCATGCACGTGTGCATCATATCTGTACATGTGAGCATCACTTGATATTCATACATGTGAGAATCACATGCTAGCCGTACATGTGAGCAGCACATGATAGTCATGCATGTGTGCATCACATGATAGACATACATGTGAGCATCACATGATAGCCGTGCATGTGAGCATCATATGATACATGTATCTGTACATGTGAGAATCACATGATAGTCATGCATATTTGCATCACATGATAGCTGTACATGTGAGCATCACATGATATTCGTGCATGTGAGCATCACATGATAGCTGTGCATGTGAGCATCACATGATACATGTATCTGTACATGTGAGAATCACATGATAGTCATGCATATGTGCATCACATGATAGCCATGCATGTGAGCATCACATGATAGTCATGCATCTGTGCATCACATGATATCTGTACATGTGAGCATCACATGATAGCCATGCATGTGAGCTTTACATGATAGCCGTGCATGTGAGCATCACATGATAGCTGTGCATGTGAACATCACATGATAGCTGTGCATGTGAGCATAACATGATAGCCATACACGTGAGCATCAAATGATGGCCATGCATGTGAGAATCACATGATAGTCATGTATGTGTGTAACACATGATAGCCGTACATGTTAGCATTACATGATATCCGTGCATGTGAGCATCACATGATATCCGTACATGTGATTCTAGCCGTGCATGTGAGCATCACATGATAGTCATGCATGTGTGCATCACATGATAGCTGTACATGTTAGCATCACATGTTAACCATGCACGTGAGCATTACATGATAGCTGTGCATGTGAGCATCACATGATAGTCATGCATGTGTGCATCACATGATAGCCGTTCATGTTAGTATCACATGATAACCGTGCATGTGAGCATCACATGATATCCATACATGTGAGCATCACATGATAGCCGTGCATGTGAGTATCACATGATAGTCATGCATGTGTGCATCACATATTAGCTGTGCATGCATGTGGTGTGATTTCTGGTAAATATAGCATAAATCCTGGCACTTATTGCATAGTCAGCAATAAAATAGGCTCTTAAATTATGGCCACGTGCAAAGGTAATGAATCTCCTATAGGCACGAATCTTTGTATCTACATACCTTGCTGGCTGTCGAAGATGGTGAACGACTGAACTCTTGCAGAGCAGAGCCTGGGGAGCTTCATATCTACTACAAGTCAATCTCACTCCTAGAAGTGGGCGTAACACTGACTCTTGGGCAGGAGGTGTAGTCTTAACAAGTGAAGACTGGAACCAACAGCAAGTGTAGATTGGCCAGCCAATGATGTGCTACTACAGCACTTAACAATTGAACAACAGCAAGTGCCAGCCAATGATGTAGTATTACAGCACTTAACTAGTGAAGGCTGGAACCAACTGCAAGTGTAGATATGGCCAGCCAATGATGTGCTACTACAGCACTTAACAATTGAAGGCTTGAACCAACAGCAAGTGTAGATATGGGTGGGCCAATGTTTACAATATGCACTTATTTCTATGGAAATATTTAGTTTCATATTTGACACTTACAGTACATCTTTAAAGATTATTTCTCCTATTAATGTGTGCATTTCTTAAATAAACAGCCACTTCCAGAACCTTCCCCTGGAGCCAGTGCTGAGCCTCAACCAGAAAGACAGTCTGCCTCTCCTAGACCCAGTACAGAGGATGTGTCTTCAGAAGGTAAAGTTGAGAATGTTCCCAACCGGCTGGTCATTACAGTGTGAGTGCTGGCTGGTGCACACTTACTGCTCCCTCTAGTCATTACAGTGATACTGTCCTCCCCCATAGATTGGTTCACACAGAAGGAGCCTAGTGAGACTGTCCTCCCTCATAGATAGTTTCACACAGAAGGAGTCCAGTGAGACTGTTCTCCCCATAGATAGGTTCACACAGAAGGAGCCTAGTGAGACTGTCATCCCCCATAGATAGGTTCACACAGAAGGAGCCTAGTGAGACTATCCTCCCCCATAGATAGTTCACACAGAAGGAGCCTAGTGAGACTGTCCTCTCCATAGATAGGTACACAGAGAAGGAACCCAGTGAGACTGCTCATAGATAGGTTCACACAGAAGGAGCCTAGTGAGACTATCCTCCCCCATAGATACATGTAGTTCACACAGAAGGAGCCTAGTGAGACTGTCCTCCCCGTAGATAGGTTCACACAGAAGGAGCCAAGTGAGACTGTCCTCCCTCATAGATAGGTTCACACAGAAGGAGCCTAATGAGACTGTCCTCCCTCATAGATAGGGTAACATAGAAGGAGCCTAGTGAGACTGTCCTCCCTCATAGATAGGGTAACACAGAAGGAGCCTAGTGAGACTGTCCCCCATTATGGATAGCTTAACGCAGAAGGAGCCTAATGAGACTGTCCTCCCTCATAGATAGGTTCACACAGAAGGAGCCTAGTGAGACTGTCCTCTCTCATAGATAGGTTCACACAGAAGGAGCCTAGTGAGACACTTCTCCCTCATAGATAGGTCCACACAGAAGGAGCCTAGTGAGACTGTCCTCCCCCATAGATAGTTTCACACAGAAGGAGCCTAATGAGAGTATCCTCCCTCATAGATAGGTTCACACAGAAGGAGCCTAGTGAGACACTTCTCCCTCATAGATAGGTCCACACAGAAGGAGCCTAGTGAGACTGTCCTCCCCCATTGATAGGTTCACACAGAAGGAGCCTAGTGAGACTGTCCACCCTCATAGATAGTTTCACACAGAAGGAGCCTAGTGAGACTCTTCTCCCTCATAGATAGGTCCACACAGAAGGAGCCTAGTGAGACTGTCCTCCCCCATTGATAGGTTCACACAGAAGGAGTCTAGTGAGACTGTCCTCCCTCATTCATGTAATAGGTTCACACCGAAGGAGCCTAGTGAGACTGTCCTGCCTCATAGATAAGTTCACACAGAAGGAGCCTAGTGAGACTGCCCTCCCCCATAGATAGGTTCACACAGAAGGAGCCTAGTGAGACTCTTCACCCTCATAGATAGGTTCACACAGGAGCCTAGTGAGACTGTCCTCCCCCATAGATATGTTCACACAGAAGGAGCCTAGTAAGACGGTCTTCTTCCATAGAAGGAACTTTATCTGACCATGGCTGTAGCCAGAGCTTATAAACATACAAGCTAGGGTTTTCCGTGGTGTGTGCTCACCTGGAAATTATTTTTACCCTAGCTACACAGTCACTAGGTATGCATTCTGTGGGTAGTTAAGTGTGAGCAGAGAACTGTCATCAGTGCATCATTTCAGAGCGAGTCATTCTGTGAGTGATTCATTCAATAGGAATATGATGGGAGAAAATTAATCGTTTCATTTGCCTCATGCTGGCTACAGTGCTGCCCCTTCTAGTTTAGCAAACCTCCTCCCCACCCCATCAATTACCCCCTCCTCTCTCTGCTGGCCCCTCTTGGCAAGACAATGTTGGCACATAATATGTAACTGAGACTCCACCCACTTACATGCACAATATGTGTGTGTGTGTGTGTGTATGTGCAGATTTGAAGAAATCTGAAGAGAACATAGGCAAAGACAACATAGGTAAGGGAAACGAGGAAAGTGTCCTCAAGGGCGGGAGGTAGGTGTGTAGTTGAGACTCCACCCACATACTTGTAGCTCAATATGTACCATATTTGCTGGGATATAAGTCTCACCTGGGTTTAGGTCACACCCACAAATCTACTTAGCACTGTATTACATAGTTGGGCATAGAAGTTGTTCTTACCAGCAAAAGAAATAGCAAGTTGGCAGCTTGAAACTAGTGATGAAGCTAATCACTTCTCAGAGCTGAGGCCAACTGAAATTCCCTCTGTTGTGAGGAGGTCACTGATAGCTACTAGCTGTACGTGGAGGAACAGTGACCTGGACTAGTTCTCCACTAACGTAGACACAATTGTCCAAGCAAGTAGTGAGTGACTCCATGCAGTGTCTATGAGGTTTAGCCAACCGGATGGTCATGAGATATCGACAGACAGAGACACAGAACAAAGATAATTTATTTTAAAATCGACAAGAATAATATTGATTTGACTGGTCCAAATACAACGAAAACTGTAGCATACACATGTACATGAAGACCACAATGAGATGACCCTTTACCATATACCTCAATGAGCAAGTCTCTCTCTAGTCACGGAGAGAATGGCCCTACTGTCATTGCCTACACTTTAATCAAGTCTCTCTCTGGTCAAGGAGGGAATGGCACTAGAGACTTCGGCTCCATAGTCACTACAGTCATTGCAACCACAAACACTTAGTGGGGGGCGACAGTTGCAAATTTTATAAAAAATTTTTTTAACCTGGGTTACAACTTTAGAGCTCAGTAGATTCTGCAAACTTCATGGTATGGCCTTGATATATAGCTCAAAATATAGGTCTCTCTGTGTGCTCTCTTTTGATACTAAAAATATGCTTCATGTAGGTATAACTATAGGCAAGTTACTAGACCCTAAAGCTGGAGGGACCTCAAAAACCTGCACCCCAAAATTGCGGGGGAAAAACCACTCCGGGTTCCCAAGTGCTAAAGACCTCTAATTGTTACCAGTGGCTAGAGGAAGCTCCTAGAGCATACAATGACCGTTCGTTAAAAATATATGTGATAGGATCTGCGAAAAACGTGCCTTATGACCAAATAGTACTTTTCTCAATAATACAAGTTTTAGATCCCATTGTCATACACTATGAAATTTGACTTTTTGGGGTATTTATTATCTAGGGTCTTTCTCCTAACTGGTCAGAAAATTTTAAGCCTTCAATCCCTCTCACTCAGAAGGTACAGCAGTCAGAACTGGACTGACCAAACGTTAGCTACGTACTAATTATTACGTAATAGGGACTTTCCCTTTTTATAATAACATTCATAGTTTGTAGTTGGAAAGGGTCAACAGTGCAATTTTCAAAAGGTTTGATAATGTCACTAATGAGATAGCTTTGACTATCAATCGGGTCATGAAACTGGATGCACAGGACCAGGCATCTATGCTGGAGGTTATTGCAGACTACTTCACTCTCCCCACTCTTGATGATGAGCTTGATGAAGAGAATTTTGATGAGTTGGAATGTTGCAGTAAGAAGACATACAAAATACAATTCTTATAATTACAATCACATGGACATTACAATCACAACATACATTAGCAAGCTTGGAGGAAGATTGGGGCTGCCACATGGAGGATGAAGGTCACCATACTGAGGATTGTGGACATGATGGGAATGGGGGTTATGAAGATCATCGTATAATACACTGACTTTATTATTCAAATAAAAGCTTTACATGGCCATATTCAGTGTATACCTAGTTAGTACCTATGAATTAACTGCCACCTGCCTTATAGCTAGTAATGTATGGTAGTTATTGTTTGCTATCTACTAGACTGCTTGCTAGCTAATTTTGTAGTTAGATGACCAGTTGCTTGCTAGAGGACTAGCTAGCTAGCTTGTTGCTTTTGCTAGTTACTAACCAATGACAATCAGGTAAGCTATAGATGCTAGTCTCTATCCCAAAGCTTATAGCAACCTAGGAGGTTTAGCTAGCTAGCCTTGTTTTTCTTATTTGTTTTAAAGTTACGACCACAGCTAGTAGCTATCTAGCTATGCATACTAAGACTTACCTCAGCTACATGTAGAGTTTCAAGACCCTTCTCCTCACTTTAGCAGTCGTTTGAGTAGCGCTTTCATCCGAAGCGCTCGAAGTAAACTTGCACCAAAGCATCCATCTTTCCCAATTGTTTTTAATTATGACGTCATTGAATAACACGGAGATACGCGCGGAAGTATACGGAAGTTTATTTTTTTATTTATTTAATTGAATTTTGTTCGAGGCGTTTTTCTCACAATCAGCGTCCCTGACGGGATGAAAGAAAAGCCCCTGTAACTTCCAAGTCATAATGTTTTACTAAGTCACTTCAAGATTTTTATAAGTATTTTTTATAGCTCTTTCACATAAAACAATAAAATGAAAACAATTTTTTTTCTTCATAAGGCGCAGATCCTGGTCAAGCGCCGTGGGTGGAAAATTGAAGGCGTTAACAATCAACGCCTTCAGTTTTGCACCCACGTGTCTGACCAGGTAATAAATTTTTAACGCCTATTTCAAACGGTCATTATGCTAGACGCCACTCGTACCATTTTTTTGGCACTTCGCAACTCGAGTGGTTTTGGACGGCGATTTAGGGGTGCAGGTTTTTGAGGTCCCTCCGCTTTAGGGTTTAGTAACTTGCCTATAGTTATACCTATGAAACATATTTCAAAAGAGACCACACAGAGAGCCCTATCTTTTGAGCTATATATCAAGGCCATACCATGAAGTTTGCAGAATCTACTTAAAGTTGTAACCACAGGTAAAAAATATATATAATTTGTCCACCGTTCCCCCTTAGTGGGTATCCCCTGGCAGACATTGCCTGGTGCCACACACATTAACCCTGGTGCATGTGTAAGAGGTGAATTGCTTGAGTGTAGTGTGCTAGTGACACCTCAATGTGTGTGCATCACTTGACCAGGTTCCAGCAGTGAGCCTCGGATTGAAGACAAGCAAGCACTAGTCTCCTCTGCTACTTCTGCCACTGCGACATCAGATCATGGAGTGAGTGTGTTGAATATTGCTTGATGATTACTCTGTGTGTGTGAGTGTGTTCAAGTATTTGTGTTTGCCCTATAAGTAGATGGTGGGTGTGTGCAGTGAGTTGTTGATTATATGTTGATCTTGTTGGCCTAAGGAATTATTGTAAGATGCACCACCAACTATGTCAGACTAACTGTGTAGCATGAGTATACCTGCTTGTCTCTAAGGCTGGCCATGTACAGTAAGATCACAAGGTTATGAGTGTCTGTGTTGCTTGCAGTCATATTAAAGTGATATGTTGATTGTTCTCTGACAGGCTGACCATTCTGACAAGCAAGACGATATCTCAGATATTGGTGGAAAAGTTTGTCAGCCGAGTGAAAGTGTGACTCACAGCAAGGCACGCGAAGGTGACCTTCCAGGAGTAATGGCTGCCATGAAGAATGAAGGATACAACCCTCTGGTGATTAGTAAACAATACACAATTATTACCACATCACATGATAGCCGTGCATGTGTGCATCACATGATAGCCATGCATGTGTGCATCACATGATAGCCATACATGTGATCATCACATGATAGTCATGCATGTGTGCATCACATGATAGATGTGCATGTGTGCACGCATGATAGCTGTACATGTGAGCATCACATGATATTCATACATGTGAGAATCACATGATAGTCATGCATGTGTGCATCACATGATAGCCATGCATGTGTGCATCACATGATAGCCGTACATGTGAGCACCAGATGATAGTCATGCATGTGTGCATCACATGATAGATGTACATGTGAGCATCACATGATAGCCATGCAAGTGAGCATCACATGATAGCCATGCATGTGAGCATCACATGATAGCCGTGCATGTGAGCATCACATGATAGTCATGCATGTGTGCATCACATGATATCCGTGTATGTGAGCATCACATGATAGCTATGCATGTGAGCATCACATGATATCCATACATGTGAACATCACATGATAGCCATACATGTGAGAATCACATGATAGCCGTGCATTTGAGCATCACATGAAAGCCATGCATCACATGATAGTCATGCATGTGTACATCACATGATAGTCATGCATGTGTGCATCACATGATAGCTGTATATGTGAGCATCACATGATAACCGTGCATGTGAGAATCACATGATAGTCATGCATCACATGATAGTCATGCATGTGTACATCACATGATAGTCGTGCATGTGTGCATCACATGATAGCCGTACATGTGAGCATCACATGATATCCGTACATGTGAGCATCAAATGATAGCTGTGCATGTGTTCATCACGTTGTAGCAGTGCATGTGAGCATCACATGATAGTCATGCATGTTTGCATCACATGATAGCCATGCATGTGTGCATCACATGATAGCCGTACATGTGAGCATCACATCATAGCCGGGCATGTTGGCATCACATGATAGTCATGCATGTGTGCATCACAAGATAGCCATGCATGCATGTGGTGTGATTTCTGGTAACTATAGCGTAAATTCTGGCACTTATTGCACAGTCAGCAATAAAGTAGGCTCTTAAATTATGGCCCACGTGCAGAGGTAATGAATCTCCTATAGGCGTGAATCTTTGTATCTACATACCTTGCTCGCTGTCGAAGATGGTAAACGACTGAACTCTTGCAGAGCAGAGCCTGGGGAGCATCATATCTACTACAAGTCAATCTCACTCTTAGAAGTGGGTGTAACACTGACTCTTGGGAAGGAGGAGGTGTAGTCTTAACAAGTGAAGGCTGGAACCAACAGCAAGTGTAGATATGGCCAGCCAATGATGTGCTACTACAGCACTTAACAAGTGAAGGCTGGAACCAACAGCAAGTGTAGATATGGCCAGCCAATGTTTGCAATATGCACTTATTTCTATTGAAATATTTTGTTTCATATATGACACTTACATTACATCTTTAAAGATTATTTGTCCTATTAATGTGTGCATTTCTTCAATAAATAGCCACTTCCAGAACCTTCCCCTGGAGCCAGTGCTGAGCCTCAACCAAAAAGACAGTCTGCCTCTCCTAGACCCAGTACAGAGGATGTTTCCACAGAAGGTAAAGTTAAGAATGTTCCCAACCGACTGGTCATTACAGTGTGAGTGCTTGCTGGAGTACACTTACTGCCCCCTTTAGTCATTACAGTGATACTGTCCTCCTCCATAGATAGGTTCACACAGAAGGAGCCTAGTGAGACTGTCCTCCCCATAGATAGGTTCACACAGAAGGAGCCTAGTGAGACTGTCCTCCCCCATAGATAGGTTCACACAGAAGGAGCCTAGTGAGACTGTCCTCCCCATAGATAGGTTCACACAGAAGGAGCCTAGTGAGACTGTCCTCCACCATAGATAGGTTCACACAGAAGGAGCCTAGTGAGACTGTCTTCTTCCATATAAGGAGCTATACTCTGACCAGAGCTTTAGCCAGAGCTTATAAACACACAAGGCTAGGGGCTTCCAGGGTGTGTGCTCACCTGGAAATTATTTTTACCCTAGCTACATAGTCACTAGGTATGCATTCTGTGGGTAGTTAAGTGTGAGCAGAGAACTGTCATCAGTGCATCATTTCAGAGTGAGTCATTCATTCAATAGGAATATGATGGGAGAAAAATAATTGTTTCATTTGCCTCACGCTGGCTACAGTGCTGCCCCTTCTAGTTTAGCAAACCTCCTCCCCACCCCATCAATTACCCCCTCCTCCCTCTGCTGGCCCCTCTTGGCAAGACAATGTTGGCACATAATATGTAACTGAGACTCCACCCACTTACATGTACAATATATGTGTGTGTGTGTGCAGAGTTGAAGAAATCTGAGGAGAACACGGGCAAAGACAACATAGGTAAGAGAGACGAGGAAAGTGTCCTCAAGGGAGGGAGGGAGGTGTGTAGTTGAGACTCCACCCACATACTTGTAGCTCAATATGTACCATATTTGCTGGGATATAAGTCTCACCTGGGTTTAGGTCACACCCACAAATCTACTTAGCACTGTATTACATAGTTGGTGTTCCTGCATAGAAGTTGTTCTTACCAGCAAAAGAAATATTCAATTAGCAGCTTGAAACTAGTGGTGAAGCTAATGGACTTCTCAGAGCTGAGGCCAACTGAAATTCCCTCTGTTGTGAGGAGGTCACTGATAGCTACTAGCTGTACGTGGAGGAACAGCGACCTGGACTAGTTCTCCACTGACGTAGACACAATTGTCCAAGCCAGTAGTGAGTGACTCCATGCAGTGTCTATGAGGTTCAGCCAACCGGATCGGTCATGAGATACCGACAGACAGAGACTCAGAACAAAGATATTTTATTTTAAAATCAGACAAGAATATTGAATTGACTGCTCCAAATAGAACGAAACTGTAGCATACACATGTACATGAAGATCACAATGAGATGACCCTTTACCATATACCTCAATGAGCAAGTCTCTCTCTTGTCAGGGAGGGAATGGCACTAGAGACTTCGGCTCCATAGTCACTACAGTCATTGCATCCCCACACACTTGGTGGGTATCCCCTGGCAGACATTACCTGGGGGCACGCACATTAACCCTGGTGCATGTGTAAGAGGTGAATTGCTTGAGTGTAGTGTGCTAGTGACACCTCAATGTGTGTGCATCACTTGACCAGGTTCCAGCAGTGAGCCTCGGATTGAAGACAAGCAAGCACTAGTCTCCTCTGCTACTTCTGCCACTGCGACATCAGATCATGAAGTGAGTGTGTTGAATATTGCTTGGTGATTACTGTGTGTGTGTGTGTTCAAGTATTTGTGGTTGCCCTATAAGTAGATGGCTGGTGTGTGCAGTGAGTTGTTGATTATTATGTTGATTAGGAACATTCTTGTTGGCCTAAGGAAGTATTGTAAGATGCACCACCAACTATGTCAGACTAACTGTGTAGCATGAGTATACCTACTTGTCTCTAAGGCTGGCCATGTACAGTAAGATCACAAGGTTATGAGTGTCTGTGTTGCTTGCAGTCATCCTTAAAGTGATATGTTGATTGTTCTCTGACAGGCTGACCATTCTGACAAGCAAGATAATATCTCAGATATTGGTGGAAAAGTTTGTCAGCCGAGTGAAAGTGTGACTCACGGCAAGGCACGCGAAGGAGACCTACCAGGAGTAATGTCTACCATGAAGAATGAAGGATACGACACTCTGGTGATTACTAAACAATACACAATTATTACCACATCACATGATAGTCGTGCATGTGTGCATCACATGATAGTCATGCATGTGTGCATCACATGATAGCCGTACATGTGAGCATCACATGATAGTCATGCATGTGTGCATCAGATGATATCTATACATGTGAGCATCACATGATAGCCGTACATGTGAGCATCACATGATAGCTGTACATGTGAGCATCACATGATAACCGTGCATGTGAGAAACACATGATAGTCATGCATGTGTGCATTACATGATAGCTGTACATGTGAGCATCACATGATAGCCATGCACGTGTGCATGATATATGTAAACATGAGCATCACATGATATTCGCATCACATGATAGCTGTGCATGTGAGCATCAGATAGCCATGCATGTGAGCATCACATGATAGTCATGCATATGTGCATCACATGATACCCATACATGTGAGTATCACATGATATTCATGCACATGTCATCACATGATAGCCGTGCATGTGAACATCACATGATAGTCATGCACATGTGCATCACATGATAGCCGTACATGTGAGCATCATATGATAACCGTGCATGTTAGCATCACATGATAGCCGTGCATGTGCACATCACATGATAGTCATGCATATGTGCATCACATGATAGCTGTGCATGTGAGTATCACATGATAGCCGTACATGTGAGCATCACATGATAACCATGCATGTGAGCATCACATGATAGTTGAGCATGTGTGCATCACATGATAGCCATGCACGTGTGCATCATATCTGTACATGTGAACATCACATGATAGCCGTACATGTGAGCATCATATGATAACCGTGCATGTTAGCATCACATGATAGCCGTGCATGTGCACATCACATGATAGTCATGCATATGTGCATCACATGATAGCCGTACATGTGAGCATCACGTGATATTCGTGTATGTGAGCATCACATGATAGCTGTGCATGTGTGCATCACATGTTAGCTGTACATGTGAGCATCACATGATATTCGTGCATGTGAGCATCACATGATAGCTGTACATGTTAGCATCACATGATAGTCATGCATATATGCATCACATGATAGCCGTACATGTTAGCATCACATGATATCCATACATGTGAGCATCACATGATATCTATACATGTGAGCATCACATGATAGCTGTGCATGTGAGCATCACATGATAAATGTATCTGTACATGTGAGAATCACATGATAGTCATGCAATAGTGCATCACATGATAGCCGTGCCTGTGTGTATCACATGATATTCGTGCATGTGAGCATCACATGATAGCTGTACATGTTAGCATCACATGATAGTCATGCATATATGCATCACATGATAGCCGTACATGTTAGCATCACATGATATCCATACATGTGAGCATCACATGATATCTATACATGTGAGCATCACATGATAGCTGTGCATGTGAGCATCACATGATAAATGTATCTGTACATGTGAGAATCACATGATAGTCATGCAATAGTGCATCACATGATAGCCGTGCCTGTGTGTATCACATGATAGCCGTGCATGTGAGTATCACATGATAGTCATGCATGTGTGCATCACAAATGTTAGCTGTGCATGCATGTGTTCTGATTTCTGGTAAATATAGCGTAAATCAAGGCACTTATTGCACAGTCAGCAATAAAGTAGGCTCTTAAATTATGCCCTCTTTGTATCTACGTACCTTGCTGGCTGTCGAAGATGGTGAATGACTGAACTCTTGCAGAGCAGAGCCTGGGGAGCATCATATCTACTACAAGTCAATCTCACTCCTAGAAGTGGGCATAACACTGACTCTTGGGCAGGAGGAGGTGTAGTCTTAACAAGTGAAGGTTGGAACCAACAGCAAGTGTAGATATGGCCAGCCAATGATGTGCTACTACAGCACAAGGGGGGGACATCTGTTAACTAATTTTTATTTTTTTAACCTGTGGTTACAACTTTAGAGCTCAGTAGATTCTGCAAACTTCATGGTATGGACTTGATATATAGCTCAAAAGATAGGTCTCTCTGTGTGCTCTCTTTTGATACTAAAATATGTTTCATAGGTATAACTATGGACAAGTTACTAGACCCTAAAGCGGAGGGACTTCAAAAACCTGCACCCGAAAATCGCCGGAGAAAACCACTCCCAGTTGCGAAGTTCAAAAATATTATAAATGGTACGAGTGGCCTCTAGAGCAATACAAGGACCGTTTTGAGTATATAGGCGTTAAAAATTTATTACCTGGCCAAGCGCGCGGGTGGAAAATTGAAGGTGTTGAGTGTTGATTGTCGACGCCTTGTCCGATGGCTTCAATTTTCCACCCGCGCGCTTGACCAGGTAATAAATTTTTAACGTCTACTCAAAACGGTCCTTGTATGCTCTAGACTCTAGAGCTTCCTCTAGCCACTCGTACCATTTTTAATTTTTTTGCACTGGAGTGGTTTTGGACGGCGATTTTGGGGTGCAGGTTTTTGAGGTCCCTCCGCTTTAGGGTCTAGTAACTTGCCTATAGTTATACCTATGAAGCATATCAAAAGAGAGCACACAAAGAGACCTATCTTTTGAGCTATATATCAAGTCCATACCATGATGTTTGCAGAATCTACTGAGCTCTAAAGTTGTAACCACAGGTAAAAATTTAAAAAAATTAGTTAACAGATGTCCCCCCTATATTATAGTAAAGGCTGGAACCAACAGCAAGTGTAGATATGGCCTGCCAATGATGTGCTACTACAGCACTTAACAAGTGAAGGCTGGAACCAACAGAAAGTGTAGATATGGCCTGCTAATGATGTGCACTTAACAAGTGAAGGGTGGAACCAACAGCAAGTGTAGGTATGGCCAGCCAATGATGTGGTATTACAGCACTTGCATTTTTGGGGAAGACCACTGCACATGTATTTTTTTCTTTTTTCTTCTTGTAGTTACCACTTTATAACTCCATAGAATCCGTAAACTTGATGGTGTGGACTTGATATATAGCTCAAAAGCTATGTCTCTCTTTGTGCTCGCTGTTGATACTAAAATAATTTTCGTAAGTATAACTATAGCCAAGTTACTGGAGGAACCTAAAATAACTAACGACTGATTTTGTGGCATAAATATCTCCAGATTACAAAGTGCAAACGAGTTGAAATTAGCAGCAGTAGCTAGAGGCCGACTCTATGCAATGAGTGTTCTTATTAGGCGCTGAAATGTAAGTACAGTATACCCACGCATATCTGAACCTCGATTATCTGAACACTCGGTAAATTTTTATTTAAAACTGGTAAAGGTCGTCACTCTGCCAAATCGTTTACGTAAGTTGCACGTGCTATCTAGTTCAGTTTGCTTGGGCCAGTAAAAGGAAGAGGAAGAGAGTAATTTTTTTAAATCGAGTCAAAGATAACCATTCTAAGTAGTTAAATGCAATGCACCTTCTCATTCATGGATCAAACTCAATAATAAATCGATATGATGTTCAGAGATGCGTGCTCTAACTAAAGTGTATGACAAGGGGCATGCGCATGGTAAGGGGTCGCTAACATGTTAAGGGATCGCTATAACAGGGAGGTACATGATACAAGGTGTGTGCATGGAATGAATAGTTTAGATGGTTATTGTCTATCTCCCCCCAAGTCCTTCGTCAGGGGGACTGAACGAGTTAGGGAGCCTGTCCGTATCTTTGCGGGGGCTTTATGGTCCTCGTACTTCTCCGTAGGGTCTGGTCTGGGTTGGTGGGTTTGGTTGGTGGTGGTGGGATCTTGGCCAATGTTTTGGGGGCCAGTGGTGGTAGGTTGTCTCGGTGGTTCTGGGTGCCGTCGACAGCTGCGTATGTTCGGGTGGTGGCCGGCGTGGTAGTTGGCTGCCTCTGGGTTGTTGGTTCCAGAGAGCCAGGTAATGGTTGGCTGGTTGATGTAGCCAGGGTGATTGGTAGAGGTTGGTTGGGTGGTGGTGCCTGGGTGCCTGGTGATGAGTGGCTAGGTGGCGGTGCCGGGGTGCCTGGTGATGGGTGGCTAGGTCGGGGTGCCTGGTGATGGTAGGGGGTGGTCCGGTGGTGGGATGGGGAAGGTGTTCCTCCTGAGGTATTGGCGGTTGCGAGTGGTAAGTCTGCCGTTGCTGTCCATCCGGACTTGATACTGATGATACTGCATGACCTCTACCACCACGCCTGTGCTGTCCCATTTGGTTGGGTGGTGGCCGGTCTGGTTTTGCACCAGTACTCTGTCTCCGCGTATGAGGGGGGAGAGGTTTTTGGTGTGCTCCGTCCAGCGTTTCTTGCCCAGGGATTGGCGCTTCTCTAGTGCTGTTAGCCTTATCTGTTGGGTAGCACCTTCCTGGGTCGGCTGTTGAAGTCGTGTTGGGAGGGTAGGTAGCAGGTCTCTGGTTGGGCGGCCAAAGAGGCACATGGCCGGTGACGTCCTCGTGTCAGGGCAGGGGCAGTTCCTGTAGGTCAGGAGTGCCTTAAAGAAGGCTGACTTCAGGGCGCCCCCTGGGTCTGTGTTCCCGGTGATGAGTCGCTTGACGGTTTTGACCCCTGTTTCGGCGCGGTTGTTCGCGTGGGGGTGGTATGCCGAGGATGTCCTGTGGTGGACCCCCCAGCTAGCCAGCAGATCTTTTGTTGCGTGGGCGGTGAATTCGGGTCCTCCATCTGTTGTGAGCGTGGCTGGGATGCCAAAGGTTGCAAAGGTCTCCCTGAGTACCTGTATGAGGCCTGTGGCTCCGCTGCTCGCCTGCGATACGATGGGCCATCCAGAGAAGCGATCCACCAGTACGAGGTAGACGGATCCTTCGTGGTGGAAGAAGTCTGCGTGTAGGTGCTCGAACGGGTGGTCCGCCTCCTCAGGGGTTATTGGTGGCATGTGGGGTTGAGAGGGGGCATTCCCGTTGCAGATGTGGCATCTGCTCCTTGTGGCGGCGATATCTGCTGTCAGGCCTGGCCAGTATATGGATGCTTTCGCCCTGGCTGTCATCCCGCTTGTCCCTTGGTGTGCAGTGTGCAGGGTGGCAAGGCATGCTTGCCGTAGGGAGGAGGAGATGATGAGACGGTCGCCCAGACATACCACGTCGTCGACTATTGTGAGGTCGGTTATCACAGGAAAATACGCCTGTATCCCCACTGGGAGCAAGTCACGTTTGTTGGGGGGTCCTGCTTCTATGACCAGCATAAGGTCCTGGAGGGACTGGTCTGCCGTGGTGGCTGTCTGAAGCTGTTCCCAGTTGATGGGGGTGGCTGAGATCGCTGCGCACATTGCTGAGGAGAGGCCGTCGTCGTCTGCGAGGGCAAGGGTGGAGCAGTTCGGGCCGGGGGCTGGCAGGTCATCTGGCAGGTGGAGTCTGGCGGGTGTCCTTGTCCCAGATGGGTGACGTGACAGGGCATCACTGGTCAGGTTTCTGGCGCCCGGGATGTATACCATCCTGAAGCGGTACCTGAGGGTCTTCTCTTTGAGATTCCTCAGGCGGGGATTCGGGATGTCCTCCAGGCACCTGTCCCCGAATAGCTTTAGCAGTGGTTTGTGGTCCACCGCTACTGTCAGGTCCCGGCACCCGAGTACAAAGTGCCTGGCTTTGTCAAGCCGTCGGCTACGGCTAGGGCCTCCCCTTCCACAGGGGCGTATCGAGACTCTGCTGCATGAGTGAATCTCGACCCCACCAAGGTGACGCGCCAGCCGTCCCGGCAACAGAAAGGATCGCGGGACGGGCACTGGCAGTGTTTCTGTGTGAGCCAGAAGCCAATCCCGTCCTTGCTCCAGTCTGTCGCCAGGCAGGTGGGACGCCCCTTGTCGAAGATCTCTACTCCCGCTCGGATGCTCTCGCATATGTGTTGTTTGGACGCGGCGAGGGCTTCGGTCAGCTGATCTGACCATTGGAAGGGGGTGGAGGGCTTCAGGAGATCCCTGAAGGGGAGCATGGTTGCCGTCATGGCGAAGGTGTAGGAAATTTGGTTTACGAGGCCAAACCATGCTCTGATGTCAGTGATGTTTGTTGGGGTGGGGAATTCCTTGATGGCCGCCGTGAATTTGTCAGCGGGGCGGACCTCTGTGGGGGTGACTGTGAACCCCGCAAACTCCACTTCGTCTTCTGCAAAGCGGAACTTCGTTGGGTTCAGGGTGATGCCGTTCGTGGCACAAATGTGCAGCCACCGCACTGCCTGATAGAAGGATCCCTCTATGTCATCTGCCCATAGCAGGGCATCATCGATGCACTTGGTCTTGTTGGTTACATTGGTAATGAGGGCGTCGTACCGTGCCGTGTAGGCGTCTCCCGAGGCGTTGTAGCCTTGTGGGGCCGTCAGGTAGCGGTACCTCCCCCAGGGTGTGATAAACGTGGTGTAATGTTTGTCTCCCTCAGCTAGGGCCACGGAGTGGTAGCCGTTCCACGCGTCGAAGATTGTTTTCTTCGTCATTCGTGGGATGGCCCTGGCCTGGTGGAAGGGTGAAGGGCAGTGGTGGGTCTCCCGGGTGGCGTGCTGGTTGAGGGGTTGGAAGTTTATGGTCCTCCTGAGCGCCCCCGTTCTTCTTGGTGCAGATCACCATTCGGTGGCACCAAGTGACGGGCGTGCCCAGGGGGACCTTTTCCAGCACGCCGAGCCGGACATCCCTGACCAGCCCTGCCTTCACCTCCTCCTGCCAGTGAATAGGTATGGTGATGGGTGTGTGGCACGGTTTGGGGACAGCGTTGGGGTCGATCTTCAGCGAGAGAGGGGGGCCGGACATCATAGGCAGAGGCTGGTGTTCGCACGTGTTGAATGCGCTGGATGCGTAGAGGTTGAGGAGATACTTCTCCAGCTTCTGTCTGTTTCCCTCTGTGGCTGGGAATGGCAGTGTCGTGGGCCTATCTGGTGGTGGGGATCTGGTGGGGCAGGAGCATGGGCGAGCCGCAGGTTGTGTCTGAGGTGCTGGTGGTTTGGCCTGCCGAGTTAGTGGTGGGTTTGTCCCGGTGGTTCCGGTGTCCCTAATCAGTGCCAGTGGTTGGCTGGTGATCTTGCCGTTCGGGGCTGGTGAACGCAGCGGGAATCCCAGATTAATTAGTCCCAGGTCGCTGCATGCTGACATGCTGAGGTAAAGCTTGGTGGCTACGGGACTAAAGTACACCATTTGCCTCGTTTCCTTGTCTGTGTCTCTGGCTCTGATCCTGGTGAGTGCGGCTCCCATGATGGGCATGGGGTTGCCACTGGCAGAGTTCATGGTGAGGGAGCTTGGGATGAGGTCTTGTACACTGAGGTTGAGGCCACGCATGAGGGTGGGGCCTGCCAAGCAACTCTGGCAGCCGGTGTCGGCGAGGGCACTTGTGGTGAGGTTTCGCCGCTCTCTCCTGACGGTTTGCCCGTGGGTCTGGAAGTCTGCTCGATGGGTGGAGACGATGACGTTGAGGGTTGGTTGTGGTGGTGAGCGACGCTGTGCCCAGGTTTGGGATGCCTGGTCCCAGGTTTGGTGTGGCAGGGTGCCTTCCGTCATGTCGCTGACCATTTCCTGGATGGCACTCTCTTGCTCTGCTGTCTGCCAACACATCTGTGATGTGTGGTTGGGGCGGCCGCAGGATTGGCAAGTTTTGCCAAATGCAGGGCATTGGGTCCTCCTGATGGCCGTCCTTGCTCTGGTGCCATGGCCTTGGCGGCCGCAGAAGTAGCATGCTGTCTTGCTGTTCGGATGTGGGGTGGGCGTGGTTGTGGGCCATATGGGCGTGTCTGACCGGTTGGGTTTGGAGTGCGTGGCTTTGGGTGGTGGGTGCTGCCGCTGGAGCTTATACCCACTATGCAGTGCACCCCCCTGGTCTGCCTCATCATTGATGGCACTGTTGCTAGCTTGGGGTGGGGTAGTCATTGTGGTAAATGATTGCTTGCCTATGACCCTCACCATTATAAACTGTACCAGCTCCTCGACTGTCTGGTCTTTGTCTGGCTCCCTCAACAGGTCCGCCTGGATGTCGGGGTCGGCGAGGCCGACGCACAGTTGGTCCGCCACTCTGTCCTCGCTCTGGCTGTTGACTATCGCACAGCCCGTGCATTTTCGGTCGAATCGACACACCTCGGCCTGGCCTCGCAGGCGGGCCACGAACGACCTGACGGTTTCGCCCCTGTCTTGAGTCATCCTAGAGAGCGTCACTCTGGCTGCCCTCTTGTTCTCCTCCTGCACTGCCATAGCTCTGATGGCTGCCAGGAGGTCTGGCTCTGTGTATTCCCTGAGGGGCGTGGGGCTGGTGGCGTTCATGGTGACGTCCCGGCGGAGCTTGGGGTCTAGGCATGCCAGCAGCTGGATGGTGATATGTGGGGCAGCCAGGCTGGCTGCCTGCGAGTACTCTTTCCACCGGTTCAGGAAGTACTGCCACCCCTTTGAGGTTTCTCCGGCTGATAGCTCTGGTCTGGGGATTTGGGTGGGCTTGAAGGAGGCTGCCTGACTGTGGTCCATCGAGATGTGGCCTGTCATGATGGCTACTGCCATTCCTGGTTCTGTCCCCTCCGCTATGGTGAAGGGGCAGCCGGCTTTGGGGCAGTTCGCTGCCATAAGGTGGGCGGGCGTTAATTGGAGAAGTGAAAATCGGTCTCCAAAGCGTCCTAACCTCTAGTCAGCACTCCTGCTGGTGAGGCACACTGTCTAGCTGGATATACTAGAGAGTTAGATGCAATGCACCTTCTCATTCATGGATCAAACTGGATAATAAATCGATATGATTTTCAGAGATGCGTGCTCTAACTAAAGTGTATGACAAGGGGCATGCGCATAGTAAGGGGTCGCTAACATGGTAAGGGATCGCTATAACAGGGAGGTACATGATACAAGGTGTGTGCATGGAATGAATAGTTTAGATGGTTATTGTCTACTAAGCAAGATATCAAATGGAGCCAGTCTAGCCGGACTAGCGAGAGTAAGGTGTAGGGAAGTTGACAGTAACGGAGATAAAAAAGAACGAAGCCAAACTTCGAGAGTTCGCAGGCAACCTTGACTGTCGGGGGATAAGTTCAGCTCGCAAAGTCATGTACTTTGCTAAAGACAAACAACTAGAAAATGCTTTATATCTGTGGTTTGTTCAGAAAAGGGGGCAAGACACTCCAGTCAGTGGGCCATTGCTCAGAGAAAGTGAATATAAATAATATGAAAAAATATGTATGTAAAACAGCATGCCAGTTACTGAGGACCTGAATCCTTCTAGTACCAGGAAGTGAGCTTCTTATTATCCAAAGGACATGCAGATTAAAAGGATTGAAAATAGTTCCAACGTGATTCAGCATTCTAATTACATTCATGAATTAATTACATTCATGAATTTATAATTAATAGTGTTTTTTTGCATATCCGAACTTTTTGCTTATCCGAACTACCTTGGGTCCCAACGAGTGATAAGAGAGGGTCTACTGTACGTGGTCAAGCGGCGCAGGTGGAAAATTAATTTCGTTAATAATCCATAAAACTCATTTTCCACCCACGTCCTTGACCACGTACTTACATTTTAGTGCCTAATGAAAACACTCAGTAGAGCTTCCTAGCCACTGGTGCTAATTTCTAATTCGTAGCTTATAAGAGCATCTAGTGTGAGCTTATGAGAGCATCTAGTGTGAGCTTATAAGAGCATCTAGTGTGAGTATCACTTTGCAATCTGGAGATATTTATGCGGCAAAATCAGGCATTCAGGTTTTGAAGTTCCCTCCACTTTAGGTCCAGTAACTTGGCTATAGCAATACCTATGGAAAATATTTTAGTATTAAAAGAGAGCACACAGAGAGACATATCTTTTGAGCTATATATCAAGTCAATACCATGAAGTTTACAGAATCTACGGAGCTATAAAGTGGTAACCACACTTTTTTAATTATTTTTTTTATTAAAAAGATGGTGCTGTACCCTGGAACCAACAGCAAGTGTAGGTATGGGCGGGCCAATGTTTGCAATATGCACTTTTAGTTTCATATTTGACACTTACAGTACATCTTTAAAGATTATTTCTCCTATTAATGTGTGCATTTCTTAAATAAATAGCCACTTCCAGAACCTTCCCCTGGAGCCAGTGCTGAGCCTCAACCAGAAAGACAGTCTGCCTCTACTAGACCCAGTACAGAGGATGTGTCCTCAGAAGGTAATGTTGAGAATATTCCCAACCGACTGGTCATTACAGTGTGAGTGCTTGCTGGTGCACACTTACTGCTCCCTCTAGTCATTACAGTGAGACTGTCCTCCACCATAGATAGGTTCACACAGAAGGAGCCTAGTGAGACTGTCCTCCCCCATAGATAGTTCACACAGAAGGAGCCTAGTGAGACTGTCCTCCCCCATAGATAAGTTCACACAGAAGGAGCCTAGTGAGAGTGTCCTCCCCATAGATAGGTTCACACAGAAGGAGCCTAGTGAGACTGTCCTCCCCATAGATAGGTTCACACAGAAGGAGCATAGTGAGTCTGTCCTCATCATAGATAGGTTCACACAGAAGGAGCCTAGTGAGACTATCCATAGGTTCACACAGAAGGAGCCTAGTGAGACTGACCAGTACTCCCCCATAGATAGGTTCACACAGAAGGAGCCTAGTGAGACTGTCCTCCTCCATAGATAGGTTCACACAGAAGGAGCCTAGTAAGACTGTCTTCTTCCATAGAAGGAACTTTATCTGACCAGGGCTGTAGCCAGAGCTTATAAACACACAAGGCTAGGGTTTTCCTGGTGTATGCTCACCTGGAAATTATTTTTACCCTAGCTACATAGTCACTAGGTATGTATTCTGTGGGTAGTTAAGTGTGAGCAGAGAACTGTCATCAGTGCATCATTTCAGAGTGAGTCATTCATTCAATAGGAATATGATGGGAGAAAAATAATTGTTTCATTTGCCTCACGCTGGCTACAGTGCTGCCCCTTCTAGTTTAGCAAACCTTCTCCCCACCCCATTAATTACCCCCTCCTTCCTCTACTGGCCCCTCTTGGCAAGACAATGTTGGCACATAATATGTAACTGAGACTTCACCCACTTACATGTACAATATATGTGTGTGTGCAGAGTTGAAGAAATCTGAGGAGAACACAGGCAAAGACAACATAGGTAAGGGAGGCGAGGAAAGTGTCCTCAAGGGAGGGAGGGATGTGTGTAGTTGAGACTCCACCCACATACTTGTAGCTCAATATGTACCATATTTGCTGGGATATAAGTCTCACCTGGGTTTAGGTCACACCCACAAATCTACTTAGCACTGTATTACATAGTTGGTGTTCCAGCATAGAAGTTGTTCTTACCAGCAAAAGAAATAGCCAGTTGGCTGCTTGAAACTATTGATGAAGCTAATGTACTTCTCAGAGCTGAGGCCAACTGAAATTCCCTCTGTTGTGAGGAGGTCACTGATAGCTACTAGCTGTATGTGGAGGAACAGTGACCTGGACTAGTTCTCCACTGACGTAGACACAATTGTCCAAGCCAGTAGTGAGTGACTCCATGCAGTGTCTATGAGGTTTAGCCAACCGGATGGGTCATGACATACCGACATACAGAGACTCGGAACAAAGATATTTTATTTTAAAATCAGCTAGACAAGAATATTGAATTGACTGCTCCAAATAGAACGAAAACTGTAGCATACACATTTACATGAAGACCACAATCAGACGACCCTTTACCATATACATCAATGAGCAAGTCTCTCTCTTGTCAGGGAAGGAATGGCACTAGAAACATCGGCTCCATAGTCACTACAGTCATTGCATCCCCACACACTTGGTGGGTACCCCCTGGCGGACATTGCCTGGTGCCACACACATTAACCCTGGTGCATGTGTAAGAGGTGAATTGCTTGAGTGTAGTGTGCTAGTGACACCTCAATGTGTGTGCATCACTTGACCAGGTTCCAGCAGTGAGCCTCGGATTGAAGACAAGCAAGCACTAGTCTCCTCTGCTACTTCTGCCACTGCGACATCAGATCATGAAGTGAGTGTGTTGAATATTGCTTGATGATTATACTCTGTGTGTGTGTGTGAGTGTGTGTGTGTGTGTGTGTGTGTTCAAGTATTTGTGGTTGCCCTATAAGTAGATGGCTGGTGTGTGCAGTGAGTTGTTGGATTAGGAATATTCTTGTTGGCCTCAGGAAGTATTGTAAGATGCACCACCAACTATGTCAGACTAACTGTGTAGCATGAGTATACCTGCTTGTCTCTAAGGCTGGCCATGTACAGTAAGATCACAAGGTTATGAGTGTCTGTGTTGCTTGCAGTCATCCTTAAAGTGATATGTTGATTGTTCTCTGACAGGCTGACCATTCTGACAAGCAAGACGATATCTCAGATATTGGTGGAAAAGTTTGTCAGCCGAGTGAAAGTGTGACTCACGGCAAGGCACGCGAAGGAAACCTGCCAGGAGTAATGCCTACCATGAAGAATGAAGGATACGACACTCTGGTGATTAGTAAACAATACACAATTATTACCACATCACATGATAGTCGTGCATGTGTGCATCACATGATAGTCATGCATGTGTGCATCACATGATAGCCGTACATGTGAGCATCACATGATAGCTGTACATGTGAGCATCACATGATAACCGTGCACGTGAGAAACACATGATAGTCATGCATGTGTGCATCACGTGATAGCCGTACATGTGAGCATCACATGATAGTTATACATGTTAGCATCACATGACCATGCATGTGAGCATCACATGATAGCCGTGCATGTGAGCATCACATGATAGCCATGCACGTGTGCATGATATATGTAAACATGAGCATCACATGATATTCGCATCACATGATAGCTGTGCATGTGAGCATCAGTTAGCCATGCATGTGAGCATCACATGATAGTCATGCATATGTGCATCACATGATACCCATACATGTGAGTATCACATGATATTCATGCATATGTGCATCACATGATAGCCGTGCATGTGAACATCACATGATAGTCATGCATATGTGCATCACATGATAGCCGTGCATGTGAGCATCACATGATAACCGTACATGTGAGCATCACATGATAACCATGCATGTGAGCATCACATGATAGCTGTGCATGTGTGCATCACATGATATATGTACATGTGAGCATCACATGATAATTGTGCATGTGTGCATCACATGATAGCCATGCACGTGTGCATCATATCTGTACATGTGAACATCACATGATATTCGTACATGTGAGCATCACATGATAGCCGTACATGTGAGCATCACTTGATAGTCATGCATATGTGAACAACATGGTAGTCGTACATGTGAGCATCACATGATATTCGTGCATGTGAGCATCACATGATAGCTGTGCATGTGTGCATCACATGTTAGCTGTACATGTTATCATCACATGATAGTCATGCATATATGCATCACATGGATAGCCGTACATGTTAGCATCACATGATATCCATACATGTGAGCATCACATGATATCTGTACATGTGAGCATCACATGATAGCTGTGCATGTGTGCATCACATGATAAATGTATCTGTACATGTGAGAATCACATGATAGTCATGCAATAGTGCATCACATGATAGCCGTACACGTGAGCATCACATGATAGCCATGCATGTCAGCATCACATGATAGCCGTGCATGTGTGCATCACACACGTTAGCTGTGCATGCATGTGTTCTGATTTCTGGTAAATATAGCGTAAATACTGGCACTTATTGCACAGTCAGCAATAAAGTAGGCTCTTAAATTATGCCCTCTTTGTATCTACATACCTTGCTGGCTATCGAAGATGGTGAATGACTGAACTCTTGCAGAGCAGAGCCTGGGGAGCATCATATCTACTACAAGTCAATCTCACTCCTAGAAGTGGGCATAACACTGACTCTTTGGCAGGAGGAGGTGTAGTCTTAACAAGTGAAGGCTGGAACCAACAGCAAGTGTAGATATGGCTAGCCAATGTGGTGCTACTACAGCACTTAACAAGTGAAGGCTGGAACCAACAGCAAGTGTAGGTATGGCCAGCCAATGATGTGGTATTACAGCACTTAACAAGTGAAGGCTGGAACCAACAGCAAGTGTAGATATGGCCAGCCAATGATGTGGTACTACAGCACTTAACAAGTGAAGGCTGGAACCAACAGCAAGTGTAGGTATGGCCAGCCAATGATGTGGTATACAGCACTTGCATTTTTGGGGAAGACCACTGCACATGTATTTTTTTCTTTTTTCTTCTTGTAGTTACCACTTTATAACTCCATAGAATCCGTAAACTTGATGGTGTGGACTTGATATATAGCTCAAAAGCTATGTCTCTCTTTGTGCTCTCTGTTGATACTAAAATATTTTTCGTAAGTATAACTATAGCCAAGTTACTGGAGGAACCTAAAATAACTAACGACTGATTTTTTGGCATAAATATCTCCAGATTACAAAGTGCTAACGAGTTGAAATTAGTAGCAGTAGCTAGAGGCCGACTCTATGCAATGAGTGTTTTTATTAGCTGCGCTGAAATGTAAGTACAGTATACCCCCGCATATCTGAACCTCGATCATCCGAACACTCGGTAATTTTTCCAAAACTGGTAAAGGTCGTCACTCTGCCAAATCGTTTACGTAGGTTGCACGTGCTAACTAGTTCAGTTTGCTTGGGCCAGCAAAAGGAAGAGAGTAATTTTGTTGATCGAGTCAAAGATAGCCATTCTAAGCAAGATATGAAATGGAGCCAGTCTAGCCGGACTAGCGAGAGTAAGGTGTAGAGAAGTTGACAATAACGGAGATAAAAAAGAACGAAACCAAACTTCGAGAGTTCGCATGCAACCTTGAAGTCATGCGCCTTGCTAGAGACAAACAACTAGAAAATGCCTTATGTTTGTGGTTTGTTCAGAAAAGGGGGCAAGACACTCCAGTCAGTGGACCATTGCTCAGAGAAAGTGAATATAAATAATATGAAAAAATATGTATGTAAAACAGCATGCCAGTTACTGAGGACCTAAATCCTTCTAGTACCAGGAAGTGAGCTTCTTATTATCCCAAGGACATGCAGATTAAAAGGATTGAAAATAGTTCCAATGTGATTCAGCATTTTAATTACATTCATGAATTAATTACATTCATGAATTTATAATTAAATATTTTTTGGTGCATATTCGAACTTTTTGCTTATCCGAACTACCTTGGGTCCCAACGAGTGATAAGAGAGGGTCTACTGTACGTGGTCAAGCGGCGCAGGTGGAAAATTTATTTCGTTAATAATCCATAAAACTCATTTCCCACCCACGTCCTTGACCACGTACTTCCGTTTTAGTGCCTAGTGAAAACACTCAGTAGCCACTGGTGCTAATTTCTATTTTGTTATCACTTTGCAATCTGGAGATATTTATGCGGGCATTCAGTTTTTGAAGTTCCCTCCACTTTAGGTCCAGTAACTTGGCTATAGCAATACCTATGGAAAATATTTTAGTATCAAAAGAGAGTACACAGAGTTACCTATCTTTTGAGCTATATATCAAGTCAATACCATGAAGTTTACAGAATCTACGGAGCTATAAAGTGGTAACCACACGTTTTTGGGTTTTTTTTTAATTAAAAAGATGGTGCTGTACCCACACAAGGCTGGCAAGTGTAGGTATGGGCGGGCCAATGTTTGCAATATACACTAATTTAGTTTCATATTTGACACTTACAGTATATCTTTAAAGATTATTTCTCCTATTAATGTGTACATTTCTTAAATAAACAGCCACTTCCAGAACCTTCCCCTGGAGCCAGTGCTGAGCCTCAACCAGAAAGACAGTCTGCCTCTACTAGACCCAGTACAGAGGATGTGTCCTCAGAAGGTAATGTTGAGAATATTCCCAACTGACTTGTCATTACAGTGTGAGTGCTTGCTGGTGCACACTTACTGCTCCCTCTAGTCATTACAGTGAGACTGTCCTCCACCATAGATAGGTTCACACAGAAGGAGCCTAGTGAGACTGTCCTCCACCATAGATAGGTTCACACAGAAGGAGCCTAGTGAGACTGTCCTCCCCCATAGATAGTTCACACAGAAGGAGCCTAGTGAGACTGTCCTCCCCCATAGATAGGTTCACACAGAAGGAGCCTAGTGAGACTGTCCTCCCCCATAGATAGTTCACACAGAAGGAGTCTAGTGGGACTGTCTTCTTCCATATAAGGAGCTATACTCTGACCAGGGCTGTAGTCAGAGCTTATAAACACACAAGGCTAGGGGCTTCCGGGGTGCATGCTCACCTGGAAATTATTTTTACCCTAGCTACATAGTCACTAGGTATGCATTCTGTGGGTAGTCCAGTGTGAGCAGAGAACTGTCATCAGTGCATCATTTCAGAGTGAGTCATTCATTCAATAGGAATATGATGGGAGAAAAATAATTGTTTCATTTGCCTCACGCTGGCTACAGTGCTGCCCCTTCTAGTTTAGCAAACCTCCACCCCACCCCATCAATTACCCCCTCCTCCCTCTGCTGGCCCCTCTTGGCAAGACAATGTTGGCACATCATATGTAACTGAGACTCCACCCACTTACATGTACAATATATGTGTGTGTGTGTGCAGAGTTGAAGAAATCTGAGGAGAACACAGGCAAAGACCTCATAGGTAAGAGAGACTAGGAAAGTGTCCTCAAGGAAGGGAGGGAGGTATGTAGTTGAGACTCCACCCACGTACTTGTAGGTCAATATGTACCATATTTGCTGGTATATGTACATAAGTCTCACCTGGGTTTAGGTCACACCCACAAATCTACTTAGCACTGTATTACATAGTTGGTGTTCCTGCATAGAAGTTGTTCTTACCAGCAAAAGAAATAGCCAGTTGGCTCTATGAGGTTTAGCCAACCGGATGGGTCATGAGATATCGACATGCAGAGACTCAGAACAAAGATATTTTGCAGACAAATTGATTACTCCAAATAGAATGAAAACTTTTCATACCCATATACTGTACATGAAGACCACAACCAGGTGACCCTTACCAGATACCAATGATATACAGTAGCGGTCAAAAATAACTTTACGTTGCATTTCTGTACAATGTACGTAGTACGCTCGAGCATTTAAAAAGCAACGCACGAGCTACCATTTAAGAACGCACGGCGAACGGTACGCACGAACGTTGCAACGCACTGTTGGAACGCATCGTTGTTTATTTTTACCTCGATCTGACACGTGACAAATATGAATACGCGCGCATTTTGGAGGTTAAATTCTATTTAGGTCACATTGCAGCAGCGGGCTAGTTTTGGTAGCTCTGTCAAATCGATCAGAATATATCTGAGGATACTATTCCCAAAAGAAGTAAGTGCTTGCTCTTGATGTGTTGAGGTACTTTTTCAATTTTTTGTCTTGCTAGCTCAGCTAGTCCCTTTCTCTGAATAAATTTTATTTCAGTGTAGCTTAGATTTGCTGTTACAAGCTACTTCAGTGCTAATTCTTTTGCTTTTTGCCAACATTTCCAACGAAATACTTTGGTCTTTGTCAGGGCATCTTAGTAATCATCTGGTTGACAGGTCTTTGTCAGGGCATCTTAGTAATCATCTGGTTGACAATCTACATGTAAGTAGCTCTATTTTCACTAGAGCTTGATCAGAACATACTTGTATATGAGCTAAAGTTGTTTCACACAAAATGGTCTTGAAGACCTCCACCTGTTTGTCAAATGTAACAAGCTTGGATTATGTGATCAGTGGCTCGCTAAGTGATGTGTATGTCTTAATGCAAGTTACTGTGCGATATTTTGGCTGCATGAGAACTGTCGCCATTATATGATGATGTAGCCTGTTTTTTTTGGTTTTTTTTGGGGGGTGGCTCCCAAAGGGGGAAGCTAGTCAGCAACTGTTGTGACTAATAGCACTTTAGATGTTGGATGTCTGTGGTTTGTAAATGCAGGTATCCAGTCCGAGGATGGAGATGTCAAACTGGCCCAGAAGATATAAACCAACAACTAGCTTTACACCTACATAACCGGACCTTTACTTACCTTGTCAATATTGTCAGATAACAACGACTGCACCAAACCACACACAAAGATGTTGCATAAATTGAAATACACATTATCAATAGTAGCACTGCTATTTAGTTTGATGATGTGAAGAATCGCCTCAACAAATCTGGGTAGCAGAAGCTTCACAGTACACTTGTCAAACCAGATGATATTCTCAAATACACTTGCTGACAAATTGCTGTGCCACTCCCGATCTCTTGACCTGGAGTGTGGGAGACAAAATACGGTGTTAAAAAACCCAAAAAAACCCTGGTTACTTGAGCTCCACCAGGGTTGAGCTCTGGCATGCAAGTTATGTGTATCTTAGTTTGCTTATACATCGCCCGTGTCGTCTCAAATAGGTTAAGTACACATAAGCCAAATCATTACTTTTTTTGCCTCAGAATAGATGGCAATATCAATTGCCATGCAGCAATGTACAACCACTCGATGTTTGTCCTACACCAAAGCCGCCACTCATTGCTTTGAAGAAAGCGTCGACTGTAGTTAGTAGGCCATGTTGTCAATGTAATATAGTATGGTTTTTGTAATGCTCTGCACATAAAGGCATTTCAGGTTCCTGATTTCATATATTCCTTGTAATGTAAGCTACCAGTTTTCTATAATTCATGGCATGGCACAAAAACTTAACCTGCCACTTGAGCCTCTGACAACCAATTTGCTCCTTGAACAAAAGGTCGTGTGTGATTGCAGGTAATGTTTCAGGAAGCTCAGGTCGTCCCATCAATATCTTTGGTGCTTCAAAGCTTAGGCTAAGGTTCAGAATTCTTTGCTTTTGCTTCTTGTAGGCCGATACACCACAGCGCGAGAAAGAGAGCTGTAAGCTACTCGAGCGAGTGACGAAGCGTATCACGTGAACGTTTATACTATGAACGCATGCGTTCCAGCTGCACAACGCACCTACGTTTTAGAAGTACGATTGGAAAAACAGTAAGGAATGCACATGCAACGCTTGCTCTCAAAACGTAGTACGTACGTTGTCCGAAAACGCAACGTAAAGTAATTTTTGGCCGCTACTGTACATGTATTTAAGCAAGTCTCTCTCTAGTCAGGGAGAGAATGGCACTACAGTCATTGGCCACTGTAGATACAAATGATATAGTTAAGCAAGTCTCTCTCTGGTAAGGGAAAGAATGGCACTAGAAACCCACCCACTCGGTGGTTAACCCCCCCCCCCCCCCCCCCCCCCCCCCCGGCCTGGGGTCACGCACCTTAACCCTTGTGTGTAAGAGGTGAATTGCTTGAGTGCAGTGTGCTAATGATACTAAATGTCTGTGCATGGTTGGTTTGACCAGGTTCCAACAGTCACCCTCGGACTGAAGACAAGCATGCACTGGACTCCTCTGCTATTTCTGCCCATGCTACATCTGATCATGAGGTGAGTGTGCTTAATGATCTTGGTGGATTATTTTATGTGTGTATGTGTGTTTCAAGTATTTATGGTTGCCCTATAAGTAGATGATGGGTGTGTGCTCTGAGTTGTTGATTTTATGTTGATTAGGAATATTCTTGTTGGCCTAAGGAAGTATTGTAAGATGCACCACCAACTATGTCAGACTAACTGTGTAGCATGAGTATACCTGCTTGTCTCCGAGGCTGGCCATGTACAGTAAGATCACAAGGTTATGAATGTCTGTGTTGCTTACAGTCATATTAAAGTGATATGTTGATTGTTCTCTGACAGGCTGACCATTCTGACAAGCAAGACAATATCTCAGATATTGGTGGAAAAGTTTGTCAGCTGAGTGAAAGTGTGACTCACAGCAAGGCACGCGAAGGTGACCTTCCAGGAATAATGGCTGCCATGAAGAATGAAGGATACAACCCTCTGGAAAGAGATGGACAGGGCAGCAACGCCTTGCACTGTGCAGCTCTCGGGGGACACGTGTCTGTGGTGAAGTTTTTTCTGGAAGATCTGAAGTATGACCCAACAATTCCTAGTAAAGATGGCCATACAGTTCTTCACCTAGCTGCTTCATGTGGTCATCTTGAGCTGCTACGATACCTGTTGGAGGAGCGGCAGCTTGAAGCTCTGAGCATGGATGCCATAGGACGTACTCCATTACATCATGCTTGTTGCTTGAACTCTGACCTTAGCAGTATGAGTGGAGGGAACAGGACAAGTGAGCATTTTGATGTTGTCAAGTATCTCATAGAGGAGCTCGGCTGCGACCCACTTGTGAGAGATGTTAATGAAGACACTCCACTTCACCTTGCTGCTGAATGTGGTAAGCTAGAGGTTGTCAAGTACTTTATACAAGACCTGAAGTGGGACACTAACATCAGAGGTTATTTGGGAAGGACACCTCTTCATGAGTCTTGTGAGAATGGACAGTTTGATGTTGTCAAGTATCTCGTGGAGGAGCTCGGCTGTGACCCACTTGTGAGAGATGTTAATGAAGACACTCCACTTCACCTTGCTGCTCTAAAGGGTAAGCTAGAGATTGTCAAGTACTTTATACAAGACCTGAAGTGGGACACTAACATCAGAGGTTATTTGGGAAGGACGCCTCTTCATAAGTCTTGTGTGGGAGGACATTTTGATGTTGTCAAGTATCTCGTAGAGGAGCTCGGCTGCGACCCACTTGTGAGAGATGTTAATGAAGACACTTCACTTCACCTTGCTGCTCAAGAGGGTAAGCTAGACATTGTCAAGTACTTTATACAAGACCTGAAGTGGGACACTAACATCAGAGGTTATTTGGGAAGGACGCCTCTTCATAAGTCTTGTGTGGGAGGACATTTTGATGTTGTCAAGTATCTCGTAGAGGAGCTCGGCTGCGACCCACTTGTGAGAGATGTTAATGAAGACACTCCACTTCACCGTGCTGCTCAAGAGGGTAAGCTAGACATTGTCAAGTACTTTATACAAGACCTGAAGTGGGACACTAACATCAGAGGTTATTTGGGAAGGACGCCTCTTCATAAGTCTTGTGTGGAAGGACATTTTGATGTTGTCAAGTATCTCGTAGAGGAGCTCGGCTGCGACCCACTTGTGAGAGATGTTAATGAAGACACTCCACTTCACCTTGCTGCTCTAAGGGGTAAGCTAGACATTGTCAAGTACTTTATACAAGACCTGAAGTGGGACACTAACATCAGAGGTTATTTGGGAAGGACACCTCTTCATAAGTCTTGTGTGGGAGGACATTTTGATGTTGTCAAGTATCTCGTAGAGGAGCTCGGCTGCGACCCACTTGTGAGAGATGTTAATGAAGACACTCCACTTCACCTTGCTGCTCTAGGGGGTAAGCTAGACATTGTCAAGTACTTTATACAAGACCTGAAGTGGGACACTAACATCAGAGGTTATTTGGGAAGTACACCTCTTCATAAGTCTTGTGTGGGAGGACATTTTGATGTTGTCAAGTATCTCGTAGAGGAGCTCGGCTGCGACCCACTTGTGAGAGATGTTAATGAAGACACTCCACTTCACCTTGCTGCTCGAGAGGGTAAGCTAGACATTGTCAAGTACTTTATACAAGACCTGAAGTGGGACACTAACATCAGAGGTTATTTGGGAAGGACACCTCTTCATAAGTCTTGTGTGGGAGGACATTTTGATGTTGTCAAGTATCTCGTAGAGGAGCTCGGCTGCGACCCACTTGTGAGACATGTTAATGAAGACACTCCACTTCACCTTGCTGCTCTAGAGGGTAAGCTAGAGATTGTCAAGTACTTTATACAAGACCTGAAGTGGGACACTAACATCAGAGGTTATTTGGGAAGGACACCTCTTCATAAGTCTTGTGTGGGAGGACATTTTGATGTTGTCAAGTATCTCGTAGAGGAGCTCGGCTGCGACCCACTTGTGAGAGATGTTAATGAAGACACTCCACTTCACCTTGCTGCTCGAGAGGGTAAACTAGAGATTGTCAAGTACTTTATACAAGACCTGAAGTGGGACACTAACATCAGAGGTTATTTGGGAAGGACACCTCTTCATATGTCTTGTGGGGCAGGACATTTTGATGTTGTCAAGTATCTCGTAGAGGAGCTCGGCTGCGACCCACTTGTGAAAGATAAATACGAAGACACTCCCTTAGATCTTGCCTCCAGAAATTATCACTTTGAAATCCTGCAATACTTCACAACCCTCCAACTCCATGATACTCGTATGAAAGGTGTTCACTCTGCTGCTCTCAAGGGTAAGAATGGGAGGGTTGTGATATTGATGGTGTGATTAGAGAAGTGAGCACATACCACATGTGGGTAGGATATCATTACATCATAGTATATTGATGGTGTGATTAGAGAAGTGAGCACACAGCACATGTGGGGAGGATATTATTACATCATAGTATATTGATGGTGTGATTAGAGAAGTGAGCACACAGCACATGTGGGGAGGATATTATTACATCATAGTATATTGATGGTGTGATTAGAGAAGTGTGCACACAGCACATGTGGGGAGGATATCATTACATCATAGTATATTGATGGTGTGATTAGAGAAGTGAACACACAGCACATGTTTGGAGGATATCATTACATCATAGTATATTGATGGTGTGATTAGAGAAGTGAGCACACAGCACATGTAGGGAGGATATCATTACATCATAGTATATTGATGGTGTGATTAGAGATGGGAGCACACAGCACATGTGGGGAGGATATTATTACATCATAGTATATTGATGGTGTGATTAGAGAAGTGAGCACACAGCACATGTAGGGAGGATATCATTACATCATAGTATATTGATGGTGTGATTAGAGAAGTGAGCACACAGCACATGTGGGGAGGATATCATTACATCATAGTATATTGATGGTGTGATTAGAGAAGTGAACACACAGCACATGTAGGGAGGATATCATTACATCATAGTATATTGATGGTGTGATTAGAGAAGTGAGCACACAGCACATGTAGGGAGGATATCATTACATCATAGTATATTGATGGTGGTGTGATGGTTCAAGAAGTGTGATCGCTCAAGAACAAATTCTATTACCGAATAAACAAAGTTTATTGAGCTAGTATAATTTCTGAGGAAGTCCTCCCAGACCACCCTAGCCGTGGTCAGTCACGTAACTCATATGGGATCATTTGCAAGTCCCTTACCAACACTCTGCATTGCCACTGCTTTGTGCATTCCAGATGGCCAGCCTCTGCATCAGAGAATGCATCAGAACAGATCTCAGAATGGCCTCTTAAGAATTTCATGTATTCCCTGAGGCAGAATGACCCACCCCCCAGTCTCACAAGCCACACCCTCTTAAGTGTACACACGCACATGGAGAAAGAATCTGCTCAAACGCGTTTTGTTTGGACTAGCACAACACAAACACTTTTTATGTAAGAGAATCTGCCAGTGAGACTATCCTCCCTCATGATAGGTTCACACAGAAGGAGCCTGTCCTCTCCATAGATAGGTTCACACAGAAGGAGCCTAGTAAGACTGTCCTCCACCATCACACAGAAGAAGCCTAGTAACACTGTCCTCCACCATAAATAGGTTCACACAGAAGGAGCCTAGTGAGACTGTCCTCCCTCATAGTTAGGTTCACACAGAAGGAGCCTAGTAAGACTGTCCTCCACCATAGATAGGCTCACACAGAAGGTGCCTAATGAGACTGTCCTCCCTCATAGATAGGTTCACACAGAAGGAGCCTAGTGAGACTGTCTTCTTCCATAGAGGAACTTTATCTGACCAGGGCTGTAGCCAGAGCTTATAAACACACAAGGCTAGGAGCTTTCGGGGTGCATGCTCACCTGGAAATTATTTTTACCCTAGCTACATAGTCACTAGGTATGCATTCTGTGGGTAGTCCAGTGTGAGCAGAGAACTGTCATCAGTGCATCATTTCAGAGTGAGTCATTCATTCAATAGGAATATGATGGGAGAAAAATAATCGTCTCATTTGCCTCACGCTGGCTACAGTGCTGCCCCTTCTAGTTTTAGCAAACCTCCTCCACACCCCATCAATAACCCCCTCCTCCCTCTGCTGGCCCCGCTTGGCAAGACAATGTTGGCACATAATATGTAACGGAGACTCCACCCACTTACATGTACAATATATGTGTGTGTGTGTGTGTGTGTGTGTGTGTGTGTGCAGAGTTGAAGATATCTGAGGAGAACACAGGCAAAGACAACATAGGTAAGGGAGACGAGGAAAGTGTCCTCAAGGGAGGGGGGGAGGCGTGTAGTTGAGACTCCACCCACATACTTGTGTACCATATTTGCTGGGATATAGGTCTCACCTGGGTTTAGGTCACACCCACAAATCTACTTAGCACTGTATTACATAGTTGGTGTTCCTGCATAGAAGTTGTTCTTACCAGCAAAAGAAATAGCCAGTTGGCTGCTTGAAACTAATCACTTCTCAGAGCTGAGGCCAACTGAAATTCCCTCTGTTGTGAGGAGGTCACTGATAGCTACTAGCTGTACGTGGAGGAACAGCGACCTGGACTAGTTCTCCACTGACGTAGACACAATTGTCCAAGCCAGTAGTGAGTGACTCCATGCAGTGTCTATGAGGTTTAGCCAACCGGATGGGTCATGAGATATCGACAGGCAGAGACTCAGAACAAAGATATTTTATTTTAAAATCAGACAAGAATATTGAATTGACTGCTCCAAATAGAAGGAATACTGTAGCATACACATGTACATGAAGACCACAACCATACGACCCTTTACCATATTATAACTGAATGAGCAAGTCTCTCTCTGGTCAGGGAGGGAATGGCACTACAACTTTGGCTCCATAGTCACTACAGTCATTGCCACCCCACACACTTGGTGGTGGCGGACATTGCCTGGGGCCACGCACATTAACCCTGGTGCATGTGTTAGAGGTGAATTGGTTGAGTGTAGTGTTCTAGTGACACCTCAATGTGTGTGCATCGCTTGACCAGGTTCCAGCAGTGAGCCTCGGATTGAAGACAAGCAAGCACTAGTCTCCTCTGCTACTTCTGCCACTGCGACATCAGATCATGAAGTGAGTGTGTTGAATATTGCTTGGTGATTATACTCTGTGTGTTTGTGTGTGTGTGTTCTCTCTGTGTGTGTGTGTGTGTGTGTGTGTGTTCAAGTATTTGTGGTTGCCCTATAAGTAGATGGTAGGTGTGTGCCCTGAGTTGTTGATTATTATGTTGATTAGGAATATTCTTGTTGTCCTAAGGAAGTATTGTAAGATGCACCACCAACTATGTCAGACTAACTGTGAAGCATGAGTATACCTGCTTGTCTCTAATGTCTGATTCTGAGTTTGACGATCAGCCATTATGTATCTTATCGTCCTATCGTAACGTATCGTCGTATTGTGAACCAGCAATGTCATGACAATACGATACGATAGGACGTTACGATACGTAACGATGGAATAGGATCCGGTTCTATTCTAGCGTCTAGCATCTGACCAATCAGATTGCTGGACGTCACGTGAAGGACTTTGTACCTTCCGTCTTCGCTACTAGAAGAACTATCACACCTAGAACTACTAGGTGAACTAGAAGAGGAAGAACTGCCGTCCATAGCGTCCTCACAATCGGTAAACAACTACTATCACGTGAGCACCTTGCCAAAACCAGCAAAACTCGCCAATCGAACGCTATATTGTGAACCAGAAACAATACGATACGATAGAACGATACGATACGTTACGATAGGCGAGCGTCATATTAACCCTTTCACTGCTGCAGGTAAATACTCCCCCTGTGCTGGGCCTTTTTTTAAGGAAAAAGGTGATTTTGAAATTAATGCCAAAAAAATACTAAACGAGGTTATTTTGAAATTCTTTTTGTATATTTGGGTGGGCAAAAGGTTGGCATATGGGGTAAAAATTGAAGTTTGGTATTTTGCATAAGTAGGTGGTCATGTGACCTCAAGGCGGCCATATTGGATTTCCCTTTTTTCATCAAATTTGTGATAAAAAGTACTTTTTCTCCAAGAAATTCTTGCTGTTTTTTTCACTGATGAAGTTTTCACTGATGAAGATACATGAAATGAATAAAAACATCAATAGTTTCATCATTTTATTCAAAAACAGACAAAAATCGGCAGAATCGTGAAAAAACATGGAAAGAAGAAAAACAATTACTGTAACATGTGTTTTCCCCAACAATTAGTCATTTATACTCCACACAACCTTCTGGGATCATGGAATGCAGGTATTTGAAGTTCACATGCATATTTTCAAATGTGTTTTGAACATTTATCTGGTTATGTAACCCTTAGCAGCCATATATTTTGGTCACATTGATGTCGTTTCAATCTACAGACACTAGCATTGTCTCACCGTGGCCCTGTGCAGGGCCGCACAAGTCGAGTAAATTATCGGCCACGTCATGGAATATTCCCAATCACTGTCGGCATTATCATAGTCAACTGTTGGAAACGAATTACCTGTACCATCCAAATCAAAGTTGTCCTCGCTGTCCGTATCAGCAAAAATGAGGCTGCGCTCGTGCCATTTTTGTGCCTACCGCTGGAAAACCCGACTTTCCACGTGGAAATCACCTGTAGTTGAATAGAAAAAACAGTAGATTGCACGTGCAGTACAGGCGCTATTTAAAAAAGGCACAAACCCGGTACTACCGGGGATGCACAATTCAACGACATTTTTTTTCTACCCGGTACTACCGTATATGCGCTGTGAAAAGGTTAAGGCCAGCCATTTTCAGTAAGATCACAAGGTTATGAGTGTCTGTGTTGCTTGCAGTCATCCTTAAAATTATATGTTGATTGTTCTCTGACAGGCTGACCATTCTGACAAGCAAGAAGATATCTCAGATATTAAAGTTTGTCAGCCGACTGAAAGTGTGACTCACAGCAAGGCACGCGAAGGAGACCTTCCAGGAATAATGGCTACCATGAAGAATGAAGGATACAACCCTCTGGAAAGAGATGGACAGCGCAGCAACGCCTTGCACTGTGCAGCTCTCGGGGGACACGTGTCTGTGGTGAAGTTTTTTCTGGAAGATCTGAAGTATAACCCAACAATTCCTAGCAAAGATGGCCATACAGTTCTTCACCTAGCTGCTTCATGTGGTCATCTTGGGCTGCTACGATATCTCTTGGAGGAGCGGCAGCTTGAGCCTCTGAGCTTGGATGCCATAGGACGTACTCCATTACATCATGCTTGTCGTTTGATCTCTGACCTTAGCAGTATGAGTGGAGGGAAAAGGACAAGTGAGCATTTTGATGTTGTCAAGTATCTCATAGAGGAGCTCGGCTGCGACCCACTTGTGAGAGATGTTAACGAAGACACTCCACTTCACCTTGCTGCTCAAGAGGGTAAGCTAGAGATTGTCAAGTACTTTATACAAGACCTTAAGTGGGACACTAACATCAGAGGTTATTTGGGAAGGACACCTCTTCATGAGTCTTGTGAGAATGGACAGTTTGATGTTGTCAAGTATCTCGTAGAGGAGTTCGGCTGCGACCCACTTGTGAGAGATGTTAATGAAGACACTCCACTTCACCTTGCTGCTCGAAATGGTAAGCTTGAGATTGTCAAGTACTTTATACAAGACCTGAAGTGGGACACTAACATCAGAGGTTATTTCGGAAGGACACCTCTTCATAAGTCTAGTTTGGGGGGACATTTTGATGTTGTCAAGTATCTCGTAGAGGAGTTCGGCTGCGACCCACTTGTGAGAGATGTTAATGAAGACACTCCACTTCACCTTGCTGCTCAAAAGGGTAAGCTTGAGATTGTCAAGTACTTTATACAAGACCTGAAGTGGGACACTAACATCAGAGGTTATTTGGGAAGGACACCTCTTCATGGGTCTAGTGTGGGAGGACATTTTGATGTTGTCAAGTATCTCGTAGAGGAGCTCGGCTGCGACCCACTTGTGAGAGATGTTAATGAAGACACTCCACTTCACCTTGCTGCTCAAAAGGGTAAGCTTGAGATTGTCAAGTACTTTATACAAGACCTGAAGTGGGACACTAACATCAGAGGTTATTTGGGAAGGACACCTCTTCATGGGTCTAGTGTGGGAGGACATTTTGATGTTGTCAAGTATCTCGTAGAGGAGTTCGGCTGCGACCCACTTGTGAGCGATGTTAATAAAAACACTCCACTTCACCTTGCTGCTCAATTTGGTGGGCTAGAGATTGTGAAGTACTTTATACAAGACCTGAAGTGGGACACTAACATCAGAAGTTATTTGGGAAGGACACCTCTTCATATGTCTTGTGAGAAGGGACATTTTGATGTTGTCAAGTATCTCGTAGAGGAGCTCGGCTGCGACCCACTTGTGAGAGATGATATTGAAGACACTCCACTTCACCTTGCTGCTCGAGAGGGTAAGCTGGAGATTATCATGTACTTTATGCAAGACCTGAAGTGGGACACTAACATCAGAGGTTATTTGGGAAAGACCCCTCTTCATAGGTCTTGTGAGAAAGGACACTTTGATGTTGTCAAGTATCTCGTAGAGGAGCTTGGCTGCGACCCACTTGTGAGAGATGTTAATGAAGACACTCCACTTCACCTTGCTGCTGAAAAGGGTAAGCTAGAGATTGTCAAGTACTTTATACAAGACCTGAAATGGGACACTAACATCAGAGGTTATTTGGGAAAGACGCCTCTTCATATGTCTTGTGAGAATGGACACTTTGATGTTGTCAAGTATCTTGTAGAGGAGCTCGGCTGCGACCCACTTGTGAAAGATGTTGATGAAGACACTCTACTTCACCTTGCTGCTCTATGGGGTAAGCTAGAGATTGTCAAGTACTTAATACGAGACCTGAAGTGGGACACTGACATCAGAGGTTATTTGGGAATGACACCTCTTCATATGTCTTGTGAGAAGGGACATTTTGATGTTGTCAAGTATCTCGTAGAGGAGCTCGGCTGTGACCCACTTGTGAAAGATGTTAATGAAGACACTCCACTTCACCTTGCTGCTCAAGAGGGTAAGCTAGAGATTTTCAAGTATTTTATACAAGACCTGAAGTGGGACACTAACATCAGAGGTTATTTGGGAAGGACACCTCTTCATATGTCTTGTGAGAAGGGACATTTTGATGTTGTCAAGTATCTCGTAGAGGAGCTCGGCTGCGACCCACTTGTGAGAGATGTTAATGAAGATACTCCACTTAACCTTGCTGCTAGAGAGGGTAAGCTGAAGATTATCAAGTACTTTATACAAGACCTGAAGTGGGACACTAACATCAGAGGTTATTTCAGAAGGACACCTCTTCATATGTCTTGTGAGAAGGGACATTTTGATGTTGTCAAGTATCTCGTAGAGGAGCTCGGCTGCGACCCACTTGTGAGAGATGTTAATGAAGACACTCCACTTCACCTTGCTGCTGAAGAGGGTAAGCTAGAGATTTTCAAGTACTTTATACAAGACCTGAAGTGGGACACTAACATCAGAGGTTATTTGGGAAGGACACCTCTTCATATGTCTTGTGAGAAGGGACATTTTGATGTTGTCAAGTATCTTGTAGAGGAGCTCGGCTGCGACCCACTTGTGAGAGACGTTAATGAAGACACTCCACTTCACCTTGCTGCTCGAGGGGGGAAGCTGGAGATTATCAAGTACTTTATACAAGACCTGAAGTGGGACACTAACATCAGAGGTTATTGGGGAAAGACGCCTGTTCATATGTCTTGTGAGAAAGGACACTTTGATGTTGTCAAGTATCTCGTAGAGGAGCTCGGCTGCGACCCACTTGTGAGAGATGTTAATGAAGACACCCCACTTCACCTTGCTGCTGAAGAGGGTAAGCTAGAGATTTTCAAGTACTTTATACAAGACCTGAAGTGGGACACTAACATCAGAGGTTATTTGGGAAGGACACCTCTTCATATGTCTTGTGTGGGAGGACATTTTGATGTTGTCAAGTATCTCGTAGAGGAGCTCGGCTGCGACCCACTTGTGAGAGATGTTAATGAAGACACTCCACTTCACCTTGCTGCTCGAGAGGGTAAGCTGAAGATTATCAAGTACTTTATACAAGACCTGAAATGGGACACTAACATCAGAGGTTATTTGGGAAAGACGCCTCTTCATATGTCTTGTGAGAAAGGACACTTTGATGTTGTCAAGTATCTCGTAGAGGAGCTCGGCTGCGACCCACTTGTGAGAGATGTTAATGAAGACACTTCACTTCACCTTGCTGCTGAAGAGGGTAAGCTAGAGATTGTCAAATACTTTATACAAGACCTGAAGTGGGACACTAACATCAGAGGTTATTTGGGAAGGACACCTCTTCATAAGTCTTGTGTGGGAGGACATTTTGATGTTGTCAAGTATCTCGTAGAGGAGCTCGGCTGCGACCCACTTGTGAGAGATGTTAATGAAGACACTTCACTTCACCTTGCTGCTGAAGAGGGTAAGCTAGAGATTGTCAAATACTTTATACAAGACCTGAAGTGGGACACTAACATCAGAGGTTATTTGGGAAGGACACCTCTTCATAAGTCTTGTGTGGGAGGACATTTTGATGTTGTCAAGTATCTCGTAGAGGAGCTCAGCTGCGACCCACTTGTGAAAGATGTTAATGAAGACACTCCACTTCACCTTGCTGCTCGGCATGGTAAGCTAGAGATTGTCAAGTACTTTATACAAGACCTGAAGTGGGACACTAACATCAGAGGTTATCAGGGAAGTACACTTCTTCATATGTCTTGTGGGAGTGGACATTTTGATGTTGTCAAGTATCTCTTAGAGGAGCTCGGCTGCGACCCACTTGTGAGAGATGCTAATGAAGACACTCTACTTCACCTTGCTGCTGAAGGGGGTAAGCTAGAGATTGTCAAGTACTTTATACAAGACCTGAAGTGGGACACTAACATCAGAGGTTATTGGGGAAGGACACCTCTTCATATGTCTTGTGAGAATGGACATTTTGATGTTGTCAAGTATCTCGTAGAGGAGCTCGGCTGCGACCCACTTGTGAGAGATAAATACAAGCAAACTCCCTCGCATCTTGCCTCCGGTAATGATCACATTGAAATCCTGCAGTACTTCACAACCCTCCAACTCCATGATCCTCGTATGAAAGGTGTTCGCTCTGCTGCTTTCAAAAGTAAGATGTGGAGGGAGAAGTGAGCACACAGCACATGTGTGAAGGATATTATTACATCATAGTATATTGATGGTGTGATTAGAGAAGTGAGCACACAGCACATGTGTGGAGGATATCATTACATCATAGTATATTGATGGTGTGATTAGAGAAGTGAGCACACAGCACATGTGGGGAGGATTATCATTACATCATAGTATATTGATGGTGTGATTAGAGAAGTGAGCAAACAGCACATGTGGGGAGGATATTATTACATCATAGTGTATTGATGGTGTGATTAGATAAGTGAGCACACAGCACATGCCACACTCTCTTAAGTGCATGCACACACATGGAGAAAGAATCCGCTCAAACGTGTTTTTTTTGACTAGCACAAACACACAAACACAAACACTTTTTATGTAAGAGAATCTGGCAGTGAGAGACTATCCTCCCTCATAGATAGATTCACACAGAAGGAGCCTAGTGAGACTGTTCTCCCTCATGATAGATTCACACAGAAGGAGCCTAGTGAGACTGTCCTCCCCATAGATAGGTTCACACAGAAGGAGCCTAGTGAGACTGTCCTCCCTCATGATAGGTTCACACAGAAGGAGCCTATTGAGACTGTTCTCCCTCATGATAGGTTCACACAGAAGGAGCCTAGTGAGACTGTCCTCCCCCATAGATAGGTTCACACAGAAGGAACCTAGTGAGACTGTCCTCCCTCATGATAGGTTCACACAGAAGGAGCTTAGTGAGACTGTCCTCCCCATAGATAGGTTCACACAGAAGGAGCCTAGTGAGACTGTCCTCCCCCTTAGATAGGTTCACACAGAAGGAGCCTAGTGAGACTGTTCTCCCTCATGATAGGTTCACACAGAAGGAGCCTAGTGAGACTGTCCTCCCTCATAGATAGGTTCACACAGAAGGAGCCTAGTGAGACTGTCCTCCCCATAGATAGGTTCACACAGAAGGAGCCTAGTGAGACTGTCCTCCCTCATGATAGGTTCACACAGAAGGAGCCGAGTGAGACTGTCCTCCCCATAGATAGGTTCACACAGAAGGAGCCTAGTGAGACTGTCCTCCCCATAGATAGGTTCACACAGAAGGAGCCTAGTGAGACTGTCCTCCCCCATAGATAGGTTCACACAGAAGGAGCCTAGTGAGACTGTCCTCCCTCATGATAGGTTCACACAGAAGGAGCCTAGTGAGACTGTTCTCCCTCATGATAGGTTCACACAGAAGGAGCCTAGTGAGACTGTCCTCCCTCATAGATAGGTTCACACAGAAGGAGCCTAGTGAGACTGTCCTCCCCATAGATAGGTTCACACAGAAGGAGCCTAGTGAGACTGTCCTCCCTCATGATAGGTTCACACAGAAGGAGCCTAGTGAGACTGTCCTCCCCATAGATAGGTTCACACAGAAGGAGCCTAGTGAGACTGTCCTCCCTCATAGATAGGTTCACACAGAAGGAGCCTAGTGAGACTGTCCTCCCCCATAGATAGGTTCACATAGAAGGAGCCTAGTGAGACTGTCCTCCCCCATAGATAGGTTCACACAGAAGGAGCCTAGTGAGACTGTCCTCCCCCATAAATAGGTTCACACTAGTGAGACTGTCCTCCCTCATAGATAGCTCACACAGAAGGAGCCTAGTGAGACTGTCCTCCCTCATAGATAGCTTCACACAGAATGAGCCTAATGAGACTCTCCTTCCCAATAGATAGGTTCACACAAAAGTGGCTGAATGCCATTGCCAGCTTAGAAACAAAAAAGTGTGGCATTCTGGGTGCATGCTCCCCCGGGGATTTTTTTGGCAGTCATCAAGTTGTTCATTCTGTGGGTAGCTATATATGTGTGAACAGATATCAGTATTAGTCCATCATGTTACAGAGAGAGCTGCCATTCTTCAGTGAGAATGGAGAGCTGTGGGAAGTAAACATAATTTTGCTACTGCTTCTCCATATTTTTCCAAACACCATTTTTACTATTTTTTTCCTGGCATGTGCATACAATAAGTGACAGAGACTCCGCCCACCTACTTGTGCCTTTGTAATAGGGCTTGTGTATATTGTGGTATATTTAGCAATCAACAATTGATAATTGGTGTAGGTAGCAATCACATTCAAGATCTTATTAATGACTTGTAACCTAGGCTTGATATTACATATATACACATCTTCTAGAAGCTTCTAGAAGACCTATCCACATGACCATATAAGTACATAGCAGCTGACCAATCTGTAGGACTATACATGTTCAAGACAACTCAGAAAGGTTATAGTTCAGTTCACCACATATATGTTTGTGTCTCTGTGCAGGGTTGGAGAAATCTGAGGAGCAGACAATCAAAGACGGTACAGGTAAGTTGGAGGAGTTTGAAAGGGAGGGTGGGAGATGTGTACATAGCGTATTTGGAACTCAACCCACACCCATGTGCCATATGTAATAGGGCTGGTGTGTGATATTTCACCAAACACCATTTTTACTATTGTTTTCCTGGCATGTGCATACAATAAGTAACAGAGACTCCGCCCACCAACTTGAGCCATTGTAATAGGGCTTGTGTAAATTGTGGTATATTTAACAATCAACAAGGTATAGATAGCAATCATATTCAAGATCTAACCTAGGCTTGATATTACATATATACACATCTTCTAGAAGCTTCTGGAAGACCTATCCACATGACCATATAAGTACATAGCAGCTGTCCAATCTGTGGGACTATAAATGTTCAAAACAACTACAGAAAGGTTATAGTTCAGTTCACCACATATATGTTTGTGTCTCTGTGCAGGGCTGAAGAACTCTGAGGAGCAGACAAGCAAAGATGGCACAGGTAAGGGAGAGGAGTTTGAAAGGGAGGGTGGGAGATTTGTACATAGCATATTTTAAACTCCACCCACATACAGACTCCACCCACACCCATGTGCCATATGTAATAGGTCTGGTGTGTGTCTCTGTGCAGGGTTGGAGAAATCTGAGGAGCAGACAAGCAAAGATGGCGTGGGTAAGGGAGAGAGGGAGTACTCTGAAAGGGAGGGAGGAATGTGCATGCATTGAATAATGGACATATTCTACCACCTACTTGTGCCTCAGTTTGTACCATATCTGCTTGTATGTAAGTCTCACCTGGTATAAATCTGCTTGGGTGTAAGTCTCACCTGGTATAAATCTGCTTGGGTGTAAGTCTCACCTGGTATAAATCTTCTTGGGTGTAAGTCTCACCTGGTATAAATCTGCTTGAGTGTAAGTCTCACCTGGTATAAATCTGCTTGGGTGTAAGTCTCACCTGGTATAAATCTGCTTGGGTGTAAGTCTCACCTGGTATAAATCTGCTTGGGTGTAAGTCTCACCTGGTATAAATCTGCTTGGGTGTAAGTCTCACCTGGTATAAATCTGCTTGGGTGTAAGTCTCACCTGGTATAAATCTGCTTGGGTGTAAGTCTCACCTGGTATAAATCTGCTTGGGTGTAAGTCTCACCTGGTATGGGTGTAAGTCACCTGGTATAAATCTGCTTGGGTGTAGTCTCACCTGGTATAAATCTGCTTGGGTGTAAGTCTCACCTGGTATAAATCTGCTTGGATGTAAGTCTCACCTGGTATAAATCTGCTTGGGTGTAATCTGCTTGGGTGTAAGTCTCACCTGGCATACAGACATGTAGGTGGGAAGCTGTAGGTGACTGGACTTGAGGAAGCTCTGGCAGGGACTTGAAGAAGTGGCAGAGCTGAGCAGCAGAACTTCTCTCTGGTCTTCAATTTCTCACTCTTTTTAGGGGAAGAAATGACGGCCACTTGAAGCTGGTGGTGCAACTCATATGCTTCTTGCTGGTGGAGCTGTCGATGTGGATATCTCCATTGTAGAGCTTCAGAATAATTCCTCATCCTTATTAAGCCCACGTCCACTATTGGACGTGATCATTTGGAGTATAGGTTGCTTCCTCCGAGACTAGGAAGAGAGTCCACCCACATGCATGTGTGAACAGTATGTAATTAAGCCAGTTATGTGTGTGTGGTGTGTGTCTGTGTGCAGAGCTGAAGACATCTGAGAAGAAGAGTAAAAACCCCACAGGTAAGGGAGAGGAAGAAGGACTCTGTAAGGGAGGAGGAAGGTTTATTAGTGGGGAGAAGGAGGAGAGAGATGGGCCAAGGGGAGAAGGAGGAGAGAGATGGGCCGAGGAGAGAAGGAGGAGAGAGATGGGCCGAGGGGAAAGGGAGGAGAGAGATGGGCCGAGGGTAGAGGAAGGAGAGAGATAGGCCAAGGGGTGAGCGAGTAGAGAGATGGGCCGAGGGGAGAAGCAGGAGAGAGATGGGCTGAGGCGAGGAGGAGAGAGATGGGTCGAGGAGAGAGATGGGCCGAGGAGAGAGGGAGGGGAGAGATGGGCCGAAGAGAGGGAGGAGAGAGATGGGCCGAGGCGAGAAGGGAAAGGAGTGAGATGGGCCGAGGGGAGAAGCAGGAGAGAGATTGGCCGAGGGGAGAAGGAGGAGAGAGGTGGGCCGAGGAGAGAGGAGGAGAGAGATGGGCCGAGGAGAGAGGAGGAGAGAGATGGGAGATAGAGTGAAATCGAGTGAGAAGATTTCTTATTTTTCCTCTTTTAGGTTTTAAGTTAATTCCAAATATCGCCCGGTCCATTGGGAGGAAGATTCTAGATGTGCGCTCCATGATGAGGACACTTCAGAGGAGAGATATGCCCTCCATGATGAGAACACCTCAGAGAAGAGATACCTCCATGATGACGACACCTCAGAGGAGAGATACTCCCTCCATGGTGAGACCTCAGCCCTCCATCACATCCATGATAAGGAAACGTTGGGGGAGGAGGAGAGGGATCCCCCCGGACCTGCCAGACCTGCAATGAGGTAGTGATTTTTGTCCGATGGTGACTGACATTTACACTATACACATAATCATTACTTATCCCTGGCAGGGGTGGGCAGGGGATATTTGATGATTCAGGATTTGATGCAGACATTGAAGTGTGTTGAAACTTGGCAGTGATGGTTAAGTGGGTATGTCCAGATCCACCAATGGCAGGATCAAGCCGCTATGGAGAGCTATGAATATGCCAGTTACTCCCATAAGATATATGGTGCATGCAACAAGCACGCGATATGCTGGTGCACGTGCTACTATATTTCTAACTCTCTTGCTGTGCGTGCTATTGGAGGACCAGCTCTATTATTTAGCATGCAGTATGTGCACACACATAATAGATCACCTGATCATGGTTGGTCGTGTGACTATTCACCATTACTCAAGTTTCTTACTCAGTCCAAGTGAGCCTTGTTGCTGGTGAATGGACCACCACACAAGTCTCCCCATGTCTTCATGGTGGAGTTTGCCTGTGTCCACTCAAGTTTCTTACTCAGTCCAAGTGGGCCTTGTTGCTGGTGAATGGACCACCACACAGGTCTCCCCATGTCTTCATGGTGGAGTTTGCAAGTTGGGTGGGTGTGGTCTTGTTGTCATGGAGATGTTTGACTGAGTGAAACCTGCCCCTATGATTGTACATAAATCAACTTGTCATGCCAGTCTTCTGTCTAGTACTCAGAACATCACATGATTATGGTAAGGGATATCATTGCCACACACTGAGCATGCTCATCTCTGCCATACATGTTGCTAACTCCTCCCCCATACATAATTATTATTGTCCTTCCTTAACAGACTCTCACCTCAGCCATGAAGCAGTTTCACTCCAGATCTGCCCTGACAATGAAGGATTGCTGACTGGGCTGGGACGAGGGAGGATGGCAGAGTCCCCTATAGAGGCATAACTTGTACCTGTAGCATCTAACACTGACAGTGTGAACATATACTACTCTGATTAAGCAAATATATATGCACTTATACATACTTACGGGCACTTCTCTACCGAAGAGCAAAAAAAATTATTACAATTTTAATAGGAGAAGTTTGTGAGTGTATGTGAGGACTGTGAGTGGGTGGAGATGACAGTATTGAACAGAGCAAGGTCAAGATGGTTCACTGTTGAAAATGGGCTTAGGCAGGGATGCCCTTTGTCTCCACTTTTTTCTCGATATCTATTTGATGTGGATGGCAGAGGAGCTGGAGAGAGCTGAGCTAGGGGTTAAGGTATGGGTGTTGGTGGGTAGCTTATGTGTGCAGATAACTCTCTTTAGGCAGACTCAGGGCTGGAGCTGCAAGCTCTATTGGGTGTGGTGCAGATGTATGTGGAAGATGAAGTTTGAATACTTCTTCTGGTGATGTATGAATGTAGCTCATATAGTAGGTCATATACTTCATCTGGTGATGTATGAATCTCATATAGTATAGGTCATATACTTCATCTGGTGATGTATGAATGTAGCTCATATAGTAGGTCATATACTTCATCTGGTGATGTATGAATGTAGCTCATATAGTAGGTCATATACTTCATCTGGTGATGTATGAATGTAGCTCATATAGTAGGTCATATACTTCATCTGGTGGTGTATGAATGTAGCTCATATAGTAGGTCATATACTTCATCTGGTGATGTATGAATGTAGCTCATATAGTAGGTCATATACTTCATCTGGTGATGTATGAATGTAGCTCATATAGTAGGTCATATACTTCATCTGGTGATGTATGAATGTAGCTCATATAGTAGGTCATATACTTCATCTGGTGATGTATGAATGTAGCTCATATAGTAGGTCATATACTTCATCTGGTGATGTATGAATGTAGCTCATATAGTAGGTCATATACTTCATCTGGTGATGTATGAATGTAGCTCATATAGTAGGTCATATACTTCATCTGGTGATGTATGAATGTAGCTCATATAGTAGGTCATATACTTCATCTGGTGATGTATGAATGTAGCTCATATAGTAGGTCATATACTTCATCTGGTGATGTATGAATGTAGTTCATATAGTAGGTCATATACTTCATCTGGTGATGTATGAATGTAGCTCATATAGTAGGTCATATACTTCATCTGGTGATGTATGAATGTAGCTCATATAGTAGGTCATATACTTCATCTGGTGATGTATGAATGTAGCTCATATAGTAGGTCATATACTTCATCTGGTGATGTATGAATGTAGCTCATATAGTAGGTCATATACTTCATCTGGTGATGTATGAATGTAGCTCATATAGTAGGTCATATACTTCATCTGGTGATGTATGAATGTAGCTCATATAGTAGGTCATATACTTCATCTGGTGATGTATGAATGTAGCTCACATAGTAGGTCATATACTTCATCTGGTGATGTATGAATGTAGCTCACATAGTAGGTCATATACTTCATCTGGTGATGTATGAATGTAGCTCATATAGTAGGACATATACTTCATCTGGTGATGTATGAATGTAGCTCATATAGTAGGCCATATACTTCATCTGGTGATGTATGAATGTAGCTCATATAGTAGGCCATATACTTCATCTGGTGATGTATGAATGTAGCTCATATAGTAGGCCATATACTTCATCTGGTGATGTATGAATGTAGCTCATATAGTAGGTCATATACTTCATCTGGTGATGTATGAATGTAGCTCATATAGTAGGTCATATACTTCATCTGGTGATGTATGAATGTAGCTCATATAGTAGGTCATATACTTCATCTGGTGATGCATGAATGTAGCTCATATAGTAGGTCATATACTTCATCTGGTGATGTATGAATGTAGCTCATATAGTAGGTCATATACTTCATCTGGTGATGTATGAATGTAGCTCATATAGTAGGTCATATACTTCATCTGGTGATGTATGAATGTAGCTCATATAGTAGGTCATATACTTCATCTGGTGATGTATGAATGTAGCTCATATAGTAGGTCATATACTTCACCTGGTGATGTATGAATGTAGCTCATATAGTAGGCCATATACTTCATCTGGTGATGTATGAATGTAGCTCATATAGTAGGCCATATACTTCATCTGGTGATGTATGAATGTAGCTCATATAGTAGGTCATATACTTCATCTGGTGATGTATGAATGTAGCTCATATAGTAGGTCATATACTTCATCTGGTGATGTATGTAGCTCATATAGTAGGTCATATACTTCATCTGGTGATGTATGAATGTAGCTCATATAGTAGGTCATATACTTCATCTGGTGATGTATGAATGTAGCTCATATAGTAGGTCATATACTTCATCTGGTGATGTATGAATGTATATATAGTAGGTCATATACTTCATCTGGTGATGTATGAATGTAGCTCATATAGTAGGTCATATACTTCATCTGGTGATGTATGAATGTAGCTCATATAGTAGGTCATATACTTCATCTGGTGATGTATGAATGTAGCTCATATAGTAGGTCATATACTTCATCTGGTGATGTATGAATGTAGCTCATATAGTAGGCCATATACTTCATCTGGTGATGTATGAATGTAGCTCATATAGTAGGCCATATACTTCATCTGGTGATGTATGAATGTAGCTCATATAGTAGGTCATATACTTCATCTGGTGATGTATGAATGTAGCTCATATAGTAGGTCATATACTTCATCTGGTGATGTATGAATGTAGCTCATATAGTAGGTCATATACTTCATCTGGTGATGTATGAATGTAGCTCATATAGTAGGTCATATACTTCATCTGGTGATGTATGTAGCTCATATAGTAGGCCATATACTTCATCTGGTGATGTATGAATGTAGTTCATATAGTAGGTCATATACTTCATCTGGTGATATATGCATGTAGCTCATATAGTAGGTCATATACTTCATCTGGTGATGCATGAATGTAGCTCATATAGTAGGTCATATACTTCATCTGGTGATGTATGAATGTAGCTCATATAGTAGGACATGTACTTCATCTGGTGATGTATGAATGTAGCTCATATAGTAGGTCATATACTTCATCTGGTGATGTATGAATGTAGCTCATATAGTAGGTCATATACTTCATCTGGTGATGTATGAATGTAGCTCATATAGTAGGTCATATACTTCATCTGGTGATGTATGAATGTAGCTCATATAGTAGGTCATATACTTCATCTGGTGATGTATGAATGTAGCTCATATAGTAGGTCATATACTTCATCTGGTGATGTATGAATGTAGCTCATATAGTAGGTCATATACTTCATCTGGTGATGTATGAATGTAGCTCATATAGTAGGTCATATACTTCATCTGGTGATGTATGAATGTAGCTCACATAGTAGGCCATATACTTCATCTGGTGATGTATGAATGTAGCTCACATGTTAGGTCATATACTTCATCTGGTGATGTATGAATGTAGCTCACATGTTAGGTCATATACTTCATCTGGTGATGTATGAATGTAGCTCATATAGTAGGCCATATACTTCATCTGGTGATGTATGAATGTAGCTCATATAGTAGGTCATATACTTCATATGGTGATGTATGAATGTAGCTCATATAGTAGGCCATATACTTCATCTGGTGATGTATGAATGTAGCTCATATAGGAGGCCATATACTTCATCTGGTGATGTATGAATGTAGCTCATATAGTAGGCCATATACTTCATCTGGTGATGTATGAATGTCGCTCATATAGTAGGTCATATACTTCATCTGGTGATGTATGAATGTAGCTCATATAGTAGGTCATATACTTCATCTGGTGATGTATGAATGTAGCTCATATAGTAGGTCATATACTTCATCTGGTGATGTATGAATGTAGCTCATATAGTAGGACATATACTTCATCTGGTGATGTATGAATGTAGCTCATATAGTAGGCCATATACTTCATCTGGTGATGTATGAATGTAGCTCATATAGTAGGTCATATACTTCATCTGGTGATGTATGAATGTAGCTCATATAGTAGGTCATATACTTCATCTGGTGATGTATGAATGTAGCTCATATAGTAGGTCATATACTTCATCTGGTGATGTATGAATGTAGCTCATATAGTAGGTCATATACTTCATCTGGTGATGTATGAATGTAGTTCATATAGTAGGTCATATACTTCATCTGGTGATGTATGAATGTAGCTCATATAGTAGGTCATATACTTCATCTGGTGATGTATGAATGTAGCTCATATAGTAGGTCATATACTTCATCTGGTGATGTATGAATGTAGCTCATATAGTAGGTCATATACTTCATCTGGTGATGTATGAATGTAGCTCATATAGTAGGCCATATACTTCATCTGGTGATGTATGAATGTAGCTCATATAGTAGGTCATATACTTCATCTGGTGAAGTATGAATGTAGTTCATATAGTAGGTCATATACTTCATCTGGTGAAGTATGAATGTAGTTCATATAGTAGGTCATATACTTCATCTGGTGATGTATGAATGTAGCTCATATAGTAGGCCATATACTTCATCTGGTGATGTATGAATGTAGCTCATATAGTAGGTCATATACTTCATCTGGTGATGTATGAATGTAGCTCATATAGTAGGTCATATACTTCATCTGGTGATGTATGAATGTAGCTCATATAGTAGGTCATATACTTCATCTGGTGATGTATGAATGTAGCTCATATAGTAGGTCATATACTTCATCTGGTGATGTATGAATGTAGCTCATATAGTAGGTCATATACTTCATCTGGTGATGTATGAATGTAGCTCATATAGTAGGCCATATACTTCATCTGGTGATGCATGAATGTAGCTCATATAGTAGGTCATATACTTCATCTAGTGAAGTATGAATGTAGTTCATATAGTAGGTCATATACTTCATCTGGTGAAGTATGAATGTAGTTCATATAGTAGGTCATATACTTCATCTGGTGATGTATGAATGTAGCTCATATAGTAGGCCATATACTTCATCTGGTGATGTATGAATGTAGCTCATATAGTAGGTCATATACTTCATCTGGTGATGTATGAATGTAGCTCATATAGTAGGCCATATACTTCATCTGGTGATGTATGAATGTAGCTCATATAGTAGGTCATATACTTCATTTGGTGATGTATGAATGTAGCTCATATAGTAGGTCATATACTTCATCTGGTGATGTATGAATGTAGCTCATATAGTAGGCCATATACTTCATCTAGTGAAGTATGAATGTAGTTCATATAGTAGGTCATATACTTCATCTGGTGATGTATGAATGTAGCTCATATAGTAGGCCATATACTTCATCTGGTGATGTATGAATGTAGCTCATATAGTAGGTCATATACTTCATCTAGTGAAGTATGAATGTAGTTCATATAGTAGGTCATATACTTCATCTAGTGAAGTATGAATGTAGCTCATATAGTAGGCCATATACTTCATCTGGTGATGTATGAATGTAGCTCATATAGTAGGTCATATACTTCATCTGGTGATGTATGAATGTACCTCATATAGTAGGCCATATATACTTCATCTGGTGATGTATGAATGTAGTTCATATAGTAGGTCATATACTTCATCTGGTGATGTATGAATGTAGCTCATATAGTAGGTCATATACTTCATCTGGTGATGTATGAATGTAGCTCATATAGTAGGCCATATACTTCATCTGGTGATGCATGAATGTAGCTCATATAGTAGGTCATATACTTCATCTAGTGAAGTATGAATGTAGCTCATATAGTAGGCCATATACTTCATCTGGTGATGTATGATGAATGTAGCTCATATAGTAGGCCATATACTTCATCTGGTGATGTATGAATGTAGCCCATATAGTAGGTCATATACTTCATCTGGTGATGTATGAATGTAGCTCATATAGTAGGCCATATACTTCATCTGGTGATGTATGAATGTAGCTCATATAGTAGGTCATATACTTCATCTGGTGATGTATGAATGTAGCTCATATAGTAGGTCATATACTTCATCTGGTGATGTATGAATGTAGCTCATATAGTAGGTCATATACTTCATCTGGTGATGTATGAATGTAGCTCATATAGTAGGTCATATACTTCATCTGGTGATGTATGAATGTAGCTCATATAGTAGGTCATATACTTCATCTGGTGATGTATGAATGTAGCTCATATAGTAGGCCATATACTTCATCTGGTGATGTATGAATGTAGCTCATATAGTAGGTCATATACTTCATCTGGTAATGTATGAATGTAGCTCATATAGTAGGTCATATACTTCATCTGGTGATGTATGAATGTAGTTCATATAGTAGGTCATATACTTCATCTGGTGATGTATGAATGTAGCTCATATAGTAGGTCATATACTTCATCTGGTGATGTATGAATGTAGCTCATATAGTAGGTCATATACTTCATCTGGTGATGTATGAATGTAGCTCATATAGTAGGTCATATACTTCATCTGGTGATGTATGAATGTAGCTCATATAGTAGGTCATATACTTCATCTGGTGATGTATGAATGTAGCTCATATAGTAGGTCATATACTTCATCTGGTGATGTATGAATGTAGCTCATATAGTAGGTCATATACTTCATCTGGTGATGTATGAATGTAGCTCATATAGTAGGTCATATACTTCAACTGGTGATGTATGAATGTGTCTCATATAGTAGGTCATATACTTCATCTGGTGATGTATGAATGTAGCCCATATAGTAGGTCATATACTTCATCTGGTGATATATGAATATAGCTCATATAGTAGGTCATATACTTCATCTGGTGATGTATGAATGTAGCTCATATAGTAGGTCATATACTTCATCTGGTGATGTATGAATGTAGCCCATATAGTAGGTCATATACTTCATCTGGTGATGTATGAATGTAGCCCATATAGTAGGTCATATACTTCATCTGGTGATGTATGAATGTAGCTCATATAGTAGGTCATGTACTTCAACTGGTGATGTATGAATGTGTCTCATATAGTAGGTCATATACTTCATCTGGTGATATATGAATATAGCTCATATAGTAGGTCATATACTTCATCTGGTGATGTATGAATGTAGCTCATATAGTAGGTCATATACTTCATCTGGTGATGTATGAATGTAGCTCATATAGTAGGCTCATATAGTAGGCCATAAACTTCATCTGGTGATGCATGAATGTAGCTCATATAGTAGGCCATATACTTCATCTAGTGATGTATGAATGTAGCTCATATAGTAGGTCATATACTTCATCTGGTGATGTATGAATGTAGCTCATATAGTAGGTCATATACTTCATCTGGTGATGTAAGAATGTAGCTCATATAGTAGGTCATATACTTCATCTGGTGATGTATGAATGTAGCTCATATAGTAGGTCATATACTTCATCTGGTGATGTATGAATGTAGCTCATATAGTAGGCCATATACTTCATCTGGTGATGTATGAATGTGGCTCATATAGTAGGTCATATACTTCATCTGGTGATGTATGAATGTAGCTCATATAGTAGGTCATATACTTCATCTGGTGATGTATGAATGTAGCTCATATAGTAGGTCATATACTTCATCTGGTGATGTATGAATGTAGTTCATATAGTAGGTCATATACTTCATCTGGTGATGTATGAATGTAGCTCATATAGTAGGTCATATACTTCATCTAGTTATGTATGAATGTAGCTCATATAGTAGGTCATATACTTCATCTGGTGATGTATGAATGTAGCTCATATAGTAGGTCATATACTTCATCTGGTGATGTATGAATGTAGCTCATATAGTAGGTCATATACTTCATCTAGTGATGTATGAATGTAGCTCATATAGTAGGTCATATACTTCATCTGGTGATGTATGAATGTAGCTCATATAGTAGGTCATATACTTCATCTGGTGATGTATGAATGTAGGTCATATAGTAGGTCATATACTTCATCTGGTGATGTATGAATGTAGGTCATATAGTAGGTCATATACTTCATCTGGTGATGTATGAATGTAGCTCATATAGTAGGTCATATACTTCATCTGGTGATGTATGAATGTAGCTCATATAGTAGGTCATATACTTCATCTGGTGATGTATGAATGTAGCTCATATAGTAGGTCTTATACTTCATCTGGTGATGTATGAATGTAGCCCATATAGTAGGTCATATACTTTGTATGAATGTAGCTCATATAGTAGGTCATATACTTCATCTGGTGATGTATGAATGTAGCTCATATAGTAGGTCATATACTTCATCTGGTGATGTATGAATGTAGCTCATATAGTAGGTCATATACTTCATCTGGTGATGTATGAATGTAGCTCATATAGTAGGTCATATACTTCATCTGGTGATGTATGAATGTAGCTCATATAGTAGGTCATATACTTCATCTGGTGATGTATGAATGTAGCTCATATAGTAGGTCATATACTTCATCTGGTGATGTATGAATGTAGCTCATATAGTAGGTCATATAATTCATCTGGTGATGTATGAATGTAGCTCATATAGTAGGTCATATACTTCATCTGGTGATGTATGAATGTAGTTCATATAGTAGGTCATATACTTCATCTGGTGATGTATGAATGTAGCTCATATAGTAGGTCATATACTTCATCTGGTGATGTATGAATGTAGCTCATATAGTAGGTCATATACTTCATCTGGTGATGTATGAATGTAGCTCATATAGTAGGTCATATACTTCATCTGGTGATGTATGAATGTAGCTCATATAGTAGGCCATATACTTCATCTGGTGATGTATGAATGTAGCTCATATAGTAGGTCATATACTTCATCTGATGATGTATGAATGTAGCTCATATAGTAGGCCATATACTTCATCTGGTGATGCATGAATGTAGCTCATATAGTAGGTCATATACTTCATCTAGTGAAGTATGAATGTAGTTCATATAGTAGGTCATATACTTCATCTGGTGAAGTATGAATGTAGTTCATATAGTAGGTCATATACTTCATCTGGTGATGTATGAATGTAGCTCATATAGTAGGCCATATATTTCATCTGGTGATGTATGAATGTAGCTCATATAGTAGGTCATATACTTCATCTGGTGATGTATGAATGTAGTTCATATAGTAGGTCATATACTTCATCTGGTGAAGTATGAATGTAGTTCATATAGTAGGTCATATACTTCATCTGGTGATGTATGAATGTAGCTCATATAGTAGGTCATATACTTCATCTGGTGATGTATGAATGTAGCTCATATAGTAGGCCATATACTTCATCTGGTGATGTATGAATGTAGCTCATATAGTAGGTCATATACTTCATCTGGTGATGTATGAATGTAGCTCATATAGTAGGCCATATACTTGATCTGGTGATGTATGAATGTAGCTCATATAGTAGGTCATATACTTCATCTGGTGATGTATGAATGTAGCTCATATAGTAGGTCATATACTTCATCTGGTGATGTATGAATGTAGCTCATATAGTAGGCCATATACTTCATCTAGTGAAGTATGAATGTAGTTCATATAGTAGGTCATATACTTCATCTGGTGATGTATGAATGTAGCTCATATAGTAGGCCATATACTTCATCTAGTGATGTATGAATGTAGCTCATATAGTAGGTCATATACTTCATCTGGTGATGTATGAATGTAGCTCATATAGTAGGTCATATACTTCATCTAGTGAAGTATGAATGTAGTTCATATAGTAGGTCATATACTTCATCTAGTGAAGTATGAATGTAGCTCATATAGTAGGCCATATACTTCATCTGGTGATGTATGAATGTAGCTCATATAGTAGGTCATATACTTCATCTGGTGATGTATGAATGTACCTCATATAGTAGGCCATATATACTTCATCTGGTGATGTATGAATGTAGTTCATATAGTAGGTCATATACTTCATCTGGTGATGTATGAATGTAGCTCATATAGTAGGTCATATACTTCATCTGGTGATGTATGAATGTAGCTCATATAGTAGGCCATATACTTCATCTGGTGATGCATGAATGTAGCTCATATAGTAGGTCATATACTTCATCTAGTGAAGTATGAATGTAGCTCATATAGTAGGCCATATACTTCATCTGGTGATGTATGATGAATGTAGCTCATATAGTAGGCCATATACTTCATCTGGTGATGTATGAATGTAGCCCATATAGTAGGTCATATACTTCATCTGGTGATGTATGAATGTAGCTCATATAGTAGGCCATATACTTCATCTGGTGATGTATGAATGTAGCTCATATAGTAGGTCATATACTTCATCTGGTGATGTATGAATGTAGCTCATATAGTAGGTCATATACTTCATCTGGTGATGTATGAATGTAGCTCATATAGTAGGTCATATACTTCATCTGGTGATGTATGAATGTAGCTCATATAGTAGGTCATATACTTCATCTGGTGATGTATGAATGTAGCTCATATAGTAGGTCATATACTTCATCTGGTGATGTATGAATGTAGTTCATATAGTAGGTCATATACTTCATCTGGTGATGTATGAATGTAGCTCATATAGTAGGTCATATACTTCATCTGGTGATGTATGAATGTAGCTCATATAGTAGGTCATATACTTCATCTGGTGATGTATGAATGTAGCTCATATAGTAGGTCATATACTTCATCTGGTGATGTATGAATGTAGCTCATATAGTAGGTCATATACTTCATCTGGTGATGTATGAATGTAGCTCATATAGTAGGTCATATACTTCATCTGGTGATGTATGAATGTAGCTCATATAGTAGGTCATATACTTCAACTGGTGATGTATGAATGTGTCTCATATAGTAGGTCATATACTTCATCTGGTGATGTATGAATGTAGCCCATATAGTAGGTCATATACTTCATCTGGTGATATATGAATATAGCTCATATAGTAGGTCATATACTTCATCTGGTGATGTATGAATGTAGCTCATATAGTAGGTCATATACTTCATCTGGTGATGTATGAATGTAGCCCATATAGTAGGTCATATACTTCATCTGGTGATGTATGAATGTAGCCCATATAGTAGGTCATATACTTCATCTGGTGATGTATGAATGTAGCTCATATAGTAGGTCATATACTTCAACTGGTGATGTATGAATGTGTCTCATATAGTAGGTCATATACTTCATCTGGTGATATATGAATATAGCTCATATAGTAGGTCATATACTTCATCTGGTGATGTATGAATGTAGCTCATATAGTAGGCCATATACTTCATCTAGTGATGTATGAATGTAGCTCATATAGTAGGTCATATACTTCATCTGGTGATGTATGAATGTAGCTCATATAGTAGGTCATATACTTCATCTGGTGATGTATGAATATAGCTCATATAGTAGGTCATATACTTCATCTGGTGATGTAAGAATGTAGCTCATATAGTAGGTCATATACTTCATCTGGTGATGTATGAATGTAGCTCATATAGTAGGTCATATACTTCATCTGGTGATGTATGAATGTAGCTCATATAGTAGGTCATATACTTCATCTGGTGATGTATGAACGTGGCTCATATAGTAGGTCATATACTTCATCTGGTGATGTATGAATGTAGCTCATATAGTAGGTCATATACTTCATCTGGTGATGTATGAATGTAGCTCATATAGTAGGTCATATACTTCATCTGGTGATGTATGAATGTAGTTCATATAGTAGGTCATATACTTCATCTGGTGATGTATGAATGTAGCTCATATAGTAGGTCATATACTTCATCTAGTTATGTATGAATGTAGCTCATATAGTAGGTCATATACTTCATCTGGTGATGTATGAATGTAGCTCATATAGTAGGTCATATACTTCATCTGGTGATGTATGAATGTAGCTCATATAGTAGGTCATATACTTCATCTAGTGATGTATGAATGTAGCTCATATAGTAGGTCATATACTTCATCTGGTGATGTATGAATGTAGCTCATATAGTAGGTCATATACTTCATCTGGTGATGTATGAATGTAGGTCATATAGTAGGTCATATACTTCATCTGGTGATGTATGAATGTAGGTCATATAGTAGGTCATATACTTCATCTGGTGATGTATGAATGTAGCTCATATAGTAGGTCATATACTTCATCTGGTGATGTATGAATGTAGCTCATATAGTAGGTCATATACTTCATCTGGTGATGTATGAATGTAGCTCATATAGTAGGTCATATACTTCATCTGGTGATGTATGAATGTAGCTCATATAGTAGGTCATATACTTCATCTGGTGATGTATGAATGTAGCTCATATAGTAGGTCATATACTTCATCTGGTGATGTATGAATGTAGCTCATATAGTAGGTCATATACTTCATCTGGTGATGTATAAATGTAGCTCATATAGTAGGTCATATACTTCATCTGGTGATGTATGAATGTAGCTCATATAGTAGGTCATATACTTCATCTGGTGATGTATGAATGTAGCTCATATAGTAGGTCATATACTTCATCTGGTGATGTATGAATGTAGCCCATATAGTAGGTCATATACTTCATCTGGTGATGTATGAATGTAGCTCATATAGTAGGCCATATACTTCATCTGGTGATGTATGAATGTAGCTCATATAGTAGGTCATATACTTCATCTGGTGATGTATGAATGTAGCTCATATAGTAGGTCATATACTTCATCTGGTGATGTATGAATGTAGCTCATATAGTAGGCCATATACTTCATCTGGTGATGTATGAATGTAGCTCATATAGTAGGTCATATACTTCATCTGGTGATGTATGAATGTAGCTCATATAGTAGGCCATATACTTCATCTGGTGATGTATGAATGTAGCTCATATAGTAGGCCATATACTTCATCTGGTGATGTATGAATGTAGCTCATATAGTTGGCCATATACTTCATCTGGTGATGTATTAATGTAGCTCATATAGTAGGTCATATACTTCATCTGGTGATGTAAGAATGTAGCTCATATAGTAGGTCATATACTTCATCTGGTGATGTATGAATGTAGCTCATATAGTAGGTCATATACTTCATCTGGTGATGTATGAATGTAGCTCATATAGTAGGACATATACTTCATCTGGTGATGTATGAATGTAGCTCATATAGTAGGTCATATACTTCATCTGGTGATGTATGAATGTAGCTCATATAGTAGGTCATATACTTCATCTGGTGATGTATGAATGTAGCTCATATAGTAGGACATATACTTCATCTGGTGATGTATGAATGTAGCTCATATAGTAGGTCATATACTTCATCTGGTGATGTATGAATGTAGCTCATATAGTAGGTCATATACTTCATCTGGTGATGTATGAATGTAGCTCATATAGTAGGTCATATACTTCATCTGGTGATGTATGAATGTAGCTCATATAGTAGGTCATATACTTCATCTGATGATGTATGAATGTAGCTCATATAGTAGGTCATATACTTCATCTGGTGATGTATGAATGTAGCTCATATAGTAGGTTATATACTTCATCTGGTGATGAATATGAATGTAGCTCATATAGTAGGTCATATACTTCATCTGGTGATGTATGAATGTAGCTCATATAGTAGGTCATATACTTCATCTGGTGATGTATGAATGTAGCTCATATAGTAGGTCATATACTTCATCTGGTGATGTATGAATGTAGCTCATATAGTTGGCCATATACTTCATCTGGTGATGTATGAATGTAGCTCATATAGTAGGTCATATACTTCATCTGGTGATGTATGAATGTAGCTCATATAGTAGGCCATATACTTCATCTGGTGATGTATGAATGTAGCTCATATAGTAGGTCATATACTTCATCTGGTGATGTATGAATGTAGCTCATATAGTAGGCCATATACTTCATCTGGTGATGTATGAATGTAGCTCATATAGTAGGCCATATACTTCATCTGGTGATGTATGAATGTAGCTCATATAGTAGGTCATATACTTCATCTGGTGATGTATGAATGTAGCTCATATTGTAGGTCATATACTTCATCTGGTGATGTATGAATGTAGCTCATATAGTAGGTCATATACTTCATCTGGTTATGTATGAATGTAGCTCATATAGTAGGTCATATACTTCATCTGGTGATGTATGAATGTAGCTCATATAGTAGGTCATATACTTCATCTGGTGATGTATGAATGTAGCTCATATAGTAGGTCATATACTTCATCTGGTGATGTATGAATGTAGCTCATATAGTAGGTCATATACTTCATCTGGTGATGTATGAATGTAGCTCATATAGTAGGTCATATACTTCATCTGGTGATGTATGAATGTAGCTCATATAGTAGGTCATATACATCATCTGGTGATGTATGAATGTAGCTCATATAGTAGGTCATATACTTCATCTGGTGATGTATGAATGTAGCTCATATAGTAGGTCATATACTTCATCTAGTGAAGTATGAATGTAGTTGATATAGTAGGTCATATACTTCATCTGGTGATGTATGAATGTAGCTCATATAGTAGGTCATATACTTCATCTGGTGATGTATGAATGTAGCTCATATAGTAGGTCATATACTTCATCTGGTGATGTATGAATGTAGCTCATATAGTAGGTCATATACTTCATCTGGTGTTGTATGAATGTAGCTCATATAGTAGGTCATATACTTCATCTGGTGATGTATGAATGTAGCTCATATAGTAGGTCATATACTTCATCTGGTGATGTATGAATGTAGCTCATATAGTAGGTCATATACTTCATCTGGTGATGTATGAATGTAGCTCATATAGTAGGCCATATACTTCATCTGGTGATGTATGAATGTAGCTCATATAGTAGGTCATATATTTCATCTGGTGATGTATGAATGTAGCTCATATAGTAGGTCATATACTTCATCTGGTGATGTATGAATGTAGCTCATATAGTAGGCCATATACTTCATCTGGTGATGTATGAATGTAGTCATATAGTAGGTCATATACTTCATCTGGTGATGTATGAATGTAGCTCATATAGTAGGTCATATACTTCATCTGGTGATGTATGAATGTAGCTCATATAGTAGGTCATATACTTCATCTGGTGATGTATGAATGTAGCTCATATAGTAGGTCATATACTTCATCTGGTAATGTATGAATGTAGCTCATATAGTAGGCCATATACTTCATCTGGTGATGTATGAATGTAGCTCATATAGTAGGTCATATACTTCATCTGGTGATGTATGAATGTAGCTCATATAGTAGGCCATATACTTCATCTGGTGATGTATGAATGTAGCTCATATAGTAGGTCATATACTTCATCTGGTGATGTATGAATGTAGCTCATATAGTAGGCCATATACTTCATCTGGTGATGTATGAATGTAGCTCATATAGTAGGTCATATACTTCATCTGGTGATGTATGAATGTAGCTCATATAGTAGGTCATATACTTCATCTGGTGATGTATGAATGTAGCTCATATAGTAGGTCATATACTTCATCTGGTGATGTATGAATGTAGCTCACATAGTAGGTCATATACTTCATCTGGTGATGTATGAATGTAGCTCATATAGTAGGACATATACTTCATCTGGTGATGTATGAATGTAGCTCATATAGTAGGCCATATACTTCATCTGGTGATGTATGAATGTAGCTCGTATAGTAGGCCATATACTTCATCTGGTGATGTATGAATGTAGCTCATATAGTAGGCCATATACTTCATCTGGTGATGTATGAATGTAGCTCATATAGTAGGTCATATACTTCATCTGGTGATGTATGAATGTAGCTCATATAGTAGGTCATATACTTCATCTGGTGATGTATGAATGTAGCTCATATAGTAGGTCATATACTTCATCTGGTGATGCATGAATGTAGCTCATATAGTAGGTCATATACTTCATCTGGTGATGTATGAATGTAGCTCATATAGTAGGTCATATACTTCATCTGGTGATGTATGAATGTAGCTCATATAGTAGGTCATATACTTCATCTGGTGATGTATGAATGTAGCTCATATAGTAGGTCATATACTTCATCTGGTAATGTATGAATGTAGCTCATATAGTAGGCCATATACTTCATCTGGTGATGTATGAATGTAGCTCATATAGTAGGTCATATACTTCATCTGGTGATGTATGAATGTAGCTCATATAGTAGGTCATATACTTCATCTGGTGATGTATGTAGCTCATATAGTAGGTCATATACTTCATCTGGTGATGTATGAATGTAGCTCATATAGTAGGTCATATACTTCATCTGGTGATGTATGAATGTAGCTCATATAGTAGGTCATATACTTCATCTGGTGATGTATGAATGTATATATAGTAGGTCATATACTTCATCTGGTGATGTATGAATGTAGCTCATATAGTAGGTCATATACTTCATCTGGTGATGTATGAATGTAGCTCATATAGTAGGTCATATACTTCATCTGGTGATGTATGAATGTAGCTCATATAGTAGGTCATATACTTCATCTGGTGATGTATGAATGTAGCTCATATAGTAGGCGATATACTTCATCTGGTGATGTATGAATGTAGCTCATATAGTAGGCCATATACTTCATCTGGTGATGTATGAATGTAGCTCATATAGTAGGTCATATACTTCATCTGGTGATGTATGAATGTAGCTCATATAGTAGGTCATATACTTCATCTGGTGATGTATGAATGTAGCTCATATAGTAGGTCATATACTTCATCTGGTGATGTATGAATGTAGCTCATATAGTAGGTCATATACTTCATCTGGTGATGTATGTAGCTCATATAGTAGGCCATATACTTCATCTGGTGATGTATGAATGTAGTTCATATAGTAGGTCATATACTTCATCTGGTGATGTATTAATGTAGCTCATATAGTAGGTCATATACTTCATCTGGTGATGCATGAATGTAGCTCATATAGTAGGTCATATACTTCATCTGGTGATGTATGAATGTAGCTCATATAGTAGGACATGTACTTCATCTGGTGATGTATGAATGTAGCTCATATAGTAGGTCATATACTTCATCTGGTGATGTATGAATGTAGCTCATATAGTAGGTCATATACTTCATCTGGTGATGTATGAATGTAGCTCATATAGTAGGTCATATACTTCATCTGGTGATGTATGAATGTAGCTCATATAGTAGGTCATATACTTCATCTGGTGATGTATGAATGTAGCTCATATAGTAGGTCATATACTTCATCTGGTGATGTATGAATGTAGCTCATATAGTAGGTCATATACTTCATCTGGTGATGTATGAATGTAGCTCATATAGTAGGTCATATACTTCATCTGGTGATGTATGAATGTAGCTCATATAGTAGGCCATATACTTCATCTGGTGATGTATGAATGTAGCTCACATGTTAGGTCATATACTTCATCTGGTGATGTATGAATGTAGCTCACATGTTAGGTCATATACTTCATCTGGTGATGTATGAATGTAGCTCATATAGTAGGCCATATACTTCATCTGGTGATGTATGAATGTAGCTCATATAGTAGGTCATATACTTCATCTGGTGATGTATGAATGTAGCTCATATAGTAGGCCATATACTTCATCTGGTGATGTATGAATGTAGCTCATATAGTAGGCCATATACTTCATCTGGTGATGTATGAATGTAGCTCATATAGTAGGTCATATACTTCATCTGGTGATGTATGAATGTAGCTCATATAGTAGGTCATATACTTCATCTGGTGATGTATGAATGTAGCTCATATAGTAGGTCATATACTTCGTCTGGTGATGTATGAATGTAGCTCATATAGTAGGTCATATACTTCATCTGGTGATGTATGAATGTAGCTCATATAGTAGGTCATATACTTCATCTGGTGATGTATGAATGTAGCTCATATAGTAGGTCATATACTTCATCTGGTGATGTATGAATGTAGCTCATATAGTAGGCGATATACTTCATCTGGTGATGTATGAATGTAGCTCATATAGTAGGCCATATACTTCATCTGGTGATGTATGAATGTAGCTCATATAGTAGGTCATATACTTCATCTGGTGATGTATGAATGTAGCTCATATAGTAGGTCATATACTTCATCTGGTGATGTATGAATGTAGCTCATATAGTAGGTCATATACTTCATCTGGTGATGTATGAATGTAGCTCATATAGTAGGTCATATACTTCATCTGGTGATGTATGTAGCTCATATAGTAGGCCATATACTTCATCTGGTGATGTATGAATGTAGTTCATATAGTAGGTCATATACTTCATCTGGTGATGTATGAATGTAGCTCATATAGTAGGTCATATACTTCATCTGGTGATGCATGAATGTAGCTCATATAGTAGGTCATATACTTCATCTGGTGATGTATGAATGTAGCTCATATAGTAGGACATGTACTTCATCTGGTGATGTATGAATGTAGCTCATATAGTAGGTCATATACTTCATCTGGTGAAGTATGAATGTAGTTCATATAGTAGGTCATATACTTCATCTGGTGATGTATGAATGTAGCTCATATAGTAGGCCATATACTTCATCTGGTGATGTATGAATGTAGCTCATATAGTAGGTCATATACTTCATCTGGTGATGTATGAATGTAGCTCATATAGTAGGCCATATACTTCATCTGGTGATGTATGAATGTAGCTCATATAGTAGGTCATATACTTCATTTGGTGATGTATGAATGTAGCTCATATAGTAGGTCATATACTTCATCTGGTGATGTATGAATGTAGCTCATATAGTAGGCCATATACTTCATCTAGTGAAGTATGAATGTAGTTCATATAGTAGGTCATATACTTCATCTGGTGATGTATGAATGTAGCTCATATAGTAGGCCATATACTTCATCTGGTGATGTATGAATGTAGCTCATATAGTAGGTCATATACTTCATCTAGTGAAGTATGAATGTAGTTCATATAGTAGGTCATATACTTCATCTAGTGAAGTATGAATGTAGCTCATATAGTAGGCCATATACTTCATCTGGTGATGTATGAATGTAGCTCATATAGTAGGTCATATACTTCATCTGGTGATGTATGAATGTACCTCATATAGTAGGCCATATATACTTCATCTGGTGATGTATGAATGTAGTTCATATAGTAGGTCATATACTTCATCTGGTGATGTATGAATGTAGCTCATATAGTAGGTCATATACTTCATCTGGTGATGTATGAATGTAGCTCATATAGTAGGCCATATACTTCATCTGGTGATGCATGAATGTAGCTCATATAGTAGGTCATATACTTCATCTAGTGAAGTATGAATGTAGCTCATATAGTAGGCCATATACTTCATCTGGTGATGTATGATGAATGTAGCTCATATAGTAGGCCATATACTTCATCTGGTGATGTATGAATGTAGCCCATATAGTAGGTCATATACTTCATCTGGTGATGTATGAATGTAGCTCATATAGTAGGCCATATACTTCATCTGGTGATGTATGAATGTAGCTCATATAGTAGGTCATATACTTCATCTGGTGATGTATGAATGTAGCTCATATAGTAGGTCATATACTTCATCTGGTGATGTATGAATGTAGCTCATATAGTAGGTCATATACTTCATCTGGTGATGTATGAATGTAGCTCATATAGTAGGTCATATACTTCATCTGGTGATGTATGAATGTAGCTCATATAGTAGGTCATATACTTCATCTGGTGATGTATGAATGTAGCTCATATAGTAGGCCATATACTTCATCTGGTGATGTATGAATGTAGCTCATATAGTAGGTCATATACTTCATCTGGTAATGTATGAATGTAGCTCATATAGTAGGTCATATACTTCATCTGGTGATGTATGAATGTAGTTCATATAGTAGGTCATATACTTCATCTGGTGATGTATGAATGTAGCTCATATAGTAGGTCATATACTTCATCTGGTGATGTATGAATGTAGCTCATATAGTAGGTCATATACTTCATCTGGTGATGTATGAATGTAGCTCATATAGTAGGTCATATACTTCATCTGGTGATGTATGAATGTAGCTCATATAGTAGGTCATATACTTCATCTGGTGATGTATGAATGTAGCTCATATAGTAGGTCATATACTTCATCTGGTGATGTATGAATGTAGCTCATATAGTAGGTCATATACTTCATCTGGTGATGTATGAATGTAGCTCATATAGTAGGTCATATACTTCAACTGGTGATGTATGAATGTGTCTCATATAGTAGGTCATATACTTCATCTGGTGATGTATGAATGTAGCCCATATAGTAGGTCATATACTTCATCTGGTGATATATGAATATAGCTCATATAGTAGGTCATATACTTCATCTGGTGATGTATGAATGTAGCTCATATAGTAGGTCATATACTTCATCTGGTGATGTATGAATGTAGCCCATATAGTAGGTCATATACTTCATCTGGTGATGTATGAATGTAGCCCATATAGTAGGTCATATACTTCATCTGGTGATGTATGAATGTAGCTCATATAGTAGGTCATGTACTTCAACTGGTGATGTATGAATGTGTCTCATATAGTAGGTCATATACTTCATCTGGTGATATATGAATATAGCTCATATAGTAGGTCATATACTTCATCTGGTGATGTATGAATGTAGCTCATATAGTAGGTCATATACTTCATCTGGTGATGTATGAATGTAGCTCATATAGTAGGCTCATATAGTAGGCCATAAACTTCATCTGGTGATGCATGAATGTAGCTCATATAGTAGGCCATATACTTCATCTAGTGATGTATGAATGTAGCTCATATAGTAGGTCATATACTTCATCTGGTGATGTATGAATGTAGCTCATATAGTAGGTCATATACTTCATCTGGTGATGTAAGAATGTAGCTCATATAGTAGGTCATATACTTCATCTGGTGATGTATGAATGTAGCTCATATAGTAGGTCATATACTTCATCTGGTGATGTATGAATGTAGCTCATATAGTAGGCCATATACTTCATCTGGTGATGTATGAATGTGGCTCATATAGTAGGTCATATACTTCATCTGGTGATGTATGAATGTAGCTCATATAGTAGGTCATATACTTCATCTGGTGATGTATGAATGTAGCTCATATAGTAGGTCATATACTTCATCTGGTGATGTATGAATGTAGTTCATATAGTAGGTCATATACTTCATCTGGTGATGTATGAATGTAGCTCATATAGTAGGTCATATACTTCATCTAGTTATGTATGAATGTAGCTCATATAGTAGGTCATATACTTCATCTGGTGATGTATGAATGTAGCTCATATAGTAGGTCATATACTTCATCTGGTGATGTATGAATGTAGCTCATATAGTAGGTCATATACTTCATCTAGTGATGTATGAATGTAGCTCATATAGTAGGTCATATACTTCATCTGGTGATGTATGAATGTAGCTCATATAGTAGGTCATATACTTCATCTGGTGATGTATGAATGTAGGTCATATAGTAGGTCATATACTTCATCTGGTGATGTATGAATGTAGGTCATATAGTAGGTCATATACTTCATCTGGTGATGTATGAATGTAGCTCATATAGTAGGTCATATACTTCATCTGGTGATGTATGAATGTAGCTCATATAGTAGGTCATATACTTCATCTGGTGATGTATGAATGTAGCTCATATAGTAGGTCTTATACTTCATCTGGTGATGTATGAATGTAGCCCATATAGTAGGTCATATACTTTGTATGAATGTAGCTCATATAGTAGGTCATATACTTCATCTGGTGATGTATGAATGTAGCTCATATAGTAGGTCATATACTTCATCTGGTGATGTATGAATGTAGCTCATATAGTAGGTCATATACTTCATCTGGTGATGTATGAATGTAGCTCATATAGTAGGTCATATACTTCATCTGGTGATGTATGAATGTAGCTCATATAGTAGGTCATATACTTCATCTGGTGATGTATGAATGTAGCTCATATAGTAGGTCATATACTTCATCTGGTGATGTATGAATGTAGCTCATATAGTAGGTCATATAATTCATCTGGTGATGTATGAATGTAGCTCATATAGTAGGTCATATACTTCATCTGGTGATGTATGAATGTAGTTCATATAGTAGGTCATATACTTCATCTGGTGATGTATGAATGTAGCTCATATAGTAGGTCATATACTTCATCTGGTGATGTATGAATGTAGCTCATATAGTAGGTCATATACTTCATCTGGTGATGTATGAATGTAGCTCATATAGTAGGTCATATACTTCATCTGGTGATGTATGAATGTAGCTCATATAGTAGGCCATATACTTCATCTGGTGATGTATGAATGTAGCTCATATAGTAGGTCATATACTTCATCTGATGATGTATGAATGTAGCTCATATAGTAGGCCATATACTTCATCTGGTGATGCATGAATGTAGCTCATATAGTAGGTCATATACTTCATCTAGTGAAGTATGAATGTAGTTCATATAGTAGGTCATATACTTCATCTGGTGAAGTATGAATGTAGTTCATATAGTAGGTCATATACTTCATCTGGTGATGTATGAATGTAGCTCATATAGTAGGCCATATATTTCATCTGGTGATGTATGAATGTAGCTCATATAGTAGGTCATATACTTCATCTGGTGATGTATGAATGTAGTTCATATAGTAGGTCATATACTTCATCTGGTGAAGTATGAATGTAGTTCATATAGTAGGTCATATACTTCATCTGGTGATGTATGAATGTAGCTCATATAGTAGGTCATATACTTCATCTGGTGATGTATGAATGTAGCTCATATAGTAGGCCATATACTTCATCTGGTGATGTATGAATGTAGCTCATATAGTAGGTCATATACTTCATCTGGTGATGTATGAATGTAGCTCATATAGTAGGCCATATACTTGATCTGGTGATGTATGAATGTAGCTCATATAGTAGGTCATATACTTCATCTGGTGATGTATGAATGTAGCTCATATAGTAGGTCATATACTTCATCTGGTGATGTATGAATGTAGCTCATATAGTAGGCCATATACTTCATCTAGTGAAGTATGAATGTAGTTCATATAGTAGGTCATATACTTCATCTGGTGATGTATGAATGTAGCTCATATAGTAGGCCATATACTTCATCTAGTGATGTATGAATGTAGCTCATATAGTAGGTCATATACTTCATCTGGTGATGTATGAATGTAGCTCATATAGTAGGTCATATACTTCATCTAGTGAAGTATGAATGTAGTTCATATAGTAGGTCATATACTTCATCTAGTGAAGTATGAATGTAGCTCATATAGTAGGCCATATACTTCATCTGGTGATGTATGAATGTAGCTCATATAGTAGGTCATATACTTCATCTGGTGATGTATGAATGTACCTCATATAGTAGGCCATATATACTTCATCTGGTGATGTATGAATGTAGTTCATATAGTAGGTCATATACTTCATCTGGTGATGTATGAATGTAGCTCATATAGTAGGTCATATACTTCATCTGGTGATGTATGAATGTAGCTCATATAGTAGGCCATATACTTCATCTGGTGATGCATGAATGTAGCTCATATAGTAGGTCATATACTTCATCTAGTGAAGTATGAATGTAGCTCATATAGTAGGCCATATACTTCATCTGGTGATGTATGATGAATGTAGCTCATATAGTAGGCCATATACTTCATCTGGTGATGTATGAATGTAGCCCATATAGTAGGTCATATACTTCATCTGGTGATGTATGAATGTAGCTCATATAGTAGGCCATATACTTCATCTGGTGATGTATGAATGTAGCTCATATAGTAGGTCATATACTTCATCTGGTGATGTATGAATGTAGCTCATATAGTAGGTCATATACTTCATCTGGTGATGTATGAATGTAGCTCATATAGTAGGTCATATACTTCATCTGGTGATGTATGAATGTAGCTCATATAGTAGGTCATATACTTCATCTGGTGATGTATGAATGTAGCTCATATAGTAGGTCATATACTTCATCTGGTGATGTATGAATGTAGTTCATATAGTAGGTCATATACTTCATCTGGTGATGTATGAATGTAGCTCATATAGTAGGTCATATACTTCATCTGGTGATGTATGAATGTAGCTCATATAGTAGGTCATATACTTCATCTGGTGATGTATGAATGTAGCTCATATAGTAGGTCATATACTTCATCTGGTGATGTATGAATGTAGCTCATATAGTAGGTCATATACTTCATCTGGTGATGTATGAATGTAGCTCATATAGTAGGTCATATACTTCATCTGGTGATGTATGAATGTAGCTCATATAGTAGGTCATATACTTCAACTGGTGATGTATGAATGTGTCTCATATAGTAGGTCATATACTTCATCTGGTGATGTATGAATGTAGCCCATATAGTAGGTCATATACTTCATCTGGTGATATATGAATATAGCTCATATAGTAGGTCATATACTTCATCTGGTGATGTATGAATGTAGCTCATATAGTAGGTCATATACTTCATCTGGTGATGTATGAATGTAGCCCATATAGTAGGTCATATACTTCATCTGGTGATGTATGAATGTAGCCCATATAGTAGGTCATATACTTCATCTGGTGATGTATGAATGTAGCTCATATAGTAGGTCATATACTTCAACTGGTGATGTATGAATGTGTCTCATACAGTAGGTCATATACTTCATCTGGTGATATATGAATATAGCTCATATAGTAGGTCATATACTTCATCTGGTGATGTATGAATGTAGCTCATATAGTAGGCCATATACTTCATCTAGTGATGTATGAATGTAGCTCATATAGTAGGTCATATACTTCATCTGGTGATGTATGAATGTAGCTCATATAGTAGGTCATATACTTCATCTGGTGATGTATGAATATAGCTCATATAGTAGGTCATATACTTCATCTGGTGATGTAAGAATGTAGCTCATATAGTAGGTCATATACTTCATCTGGTGATGTATGAATGTAGCTCATATAGTAGGTCATATACTTCATCTGGTGATGTATGAATGTAGCTCATATAGTAGGTCATATACTTCATCTGGTGATGTATGAACGTGGCTCATATAGTAGGTCATATACTTCATCTGGTGATGTATGAATGTAGCTCATATAGTAGGTCATATACTTCATCTGGTGATGTATGAATGTAGCTCATATAGTAGGTCATATACTTCATCTGGTGATGTATGAATGTAGTTCATATAGTAGGTCATATACTTCATCTGGTGATGTATGAATGTAGCTCATATAGTAGGTCATATACTTCATCTAGTTATGTATGAATGTAGCTCATATAGTAGGTCATATACTTCATCTGGTGATGTATGAATGTAGCTCATATAGTAGGTCATATACTTCATCTGGTGATGTATGAATGTAGCTCATATAGTAGGTCATATACTTCATCTAGTGATGTATGAATGTAGCTCATATAGTAGGTCATATACTTCATCTGGTGATGTATGAATGTAGCTCATATAGTAGGTCATATACTTCATCTGGTGATGTATGAATGTAGGTCATATAGTAGGTCATATACTTCATCTGGTGATGTATGAATGTAGGTCATATAGTAGGTCATATACTTCATCTGGTGATGTATGAATGTAGCTCATATAGTAGGTCATATACTTCATCTGGTGATGTATGAATGTAGCTCATATAGTAGGTCATATACTTCATCTGGTGATGTATGAATGTAGCTCATATAGTAGGTCATATACTTCATCTGGTGATGTATGAATGTAGCTCATATAGTAGGTCATATACTTCATCTGGTGATGTATGAATGTAGCTCATATAGTAGGTCATATACTTCATCTGGTGATGTATGAATGTAGCTCATATAGTAGGTCATATACTTCATCTGGTGATGTATAAATGTAGCTCATATAGTAGGTCATATACTTCATCTGGTGATGTATGAATGTAGCTCATATAGTAGGTCATATACTTCATCTGGTGATGTATGAATGTAGCTCATATAGTAGGTCATATACTTCATCTGGTGATGTATGAATGTAGCCCATATAGTAGGTCATATACTTCATCTGGTGATGTATGAATGTAGCTCATATAGTAGGCCATATACTTCATCTGGTGATGTATGAATGTAGCTCATATAGTAGGTCATATACTTCATCTGGTGATGTATGAATGTAGCTCATATAGTAGGTCATATACTTCATCTGGTGATGTATGAATGTAGCTCATATAGTAGGCCATATACTTCATCTGGTGATGTATGAATGTAGCTCATATAGTAGGTCATATACTTCATCTGGTGATGTATGAATGTAGCTCATATAGTAGGCCATATACTTCATCTGGTGATGTATGAATGTAGCTCATATAGTAGGCCATATACTTCATCTGGTGATGTATGAATGTAGCTCATATAGTTGGCCATATACTTCATCTGGTGATGTATTAATGTAGCTCATATAGTAGGTCATATACTTCATCTGGTGATGTAAGAATGTAGCTCATATAGTAGGTCATATACTTCATCTGGTGATGTATGAATGTAGCTCATATAGTAGGTCATATACTTCATCTGGTGATGTATGAATGTAGCTCATATAGTAGGACATATACTTCATCTGGTGATGTATGAATGTAGCTCATATAGTAGGTCATATACTTCATCTGGTGATGTATGAATGTAGCTCATATAGTAGGTCATATACTTCATCTGGTGATGTATGAATGTAGCTCATATAGTAGGACATATACTTCATCTGGTGATGTATGAATGTAGCTCATATAGTAGGTCATATACTTCATCTGGTGATGTATGAATGTAGCTCATATAGTAGGTCATATACTTCATCTGGTGATGTATGAATGTAGCTCATATAGTAGGTCATATACTTCATCTGGTGATGTATGAATGTAGCTCATATAGTAGGTCATATACTTCATCTGATGATGTATGAATGTAGCTCATATAGTAGGTCATATACTTCATCTGGTGATGTATGAATGTAGCTCATATAGTAGGTTATATACTTCATCTGGTGATGAATATGAATGTAGCTCATATAGTAGGTCATATACTTCATCTGGTGATGTATGAATGTAGCTCATATAGTAGGTCATATACTTCATCTGGTGATGTATGAATGTAGCTCATATAGTAGGTCATATACTTCATCTGGTGATGTATGAATGTAGCTCATATAGTTGGCCATATACTTCATCTGGTGATGTATGAATGTAGCTCATATAGTAGGTCATATACTTCATCTGGTGATGTATGAATGTAGCTCATATAGTAGGCCATATACTTCATCTGGTGATGTATGAATGTAGCTCATATAGTAGGTCATATACTTCATCTGGTGATGTATGAATGTAGCTCATATAGTAGGCCATATACTTCATCTGGTGATGTATGAATGTAGCTCATATAGTAGGCCATATACTTCATCTGGTGATGTATGAATGTAGCTCATATAGTAGGTCATATACTTCATCTGGTGATGTATGAATGTAGCTCATATTGTAGGTCATATACTTCATCTGGTGATGTATGAATGTAGCTCATATAGTAGGTCATATACTTCATCTGGTTATGTATGAATGTAGCTCATATAGTAGGTCATATACTTCATCTGGTGATGTATGAATGTAGCTCATATAGTAGGTCATATACTTCATCTGGTGATGTATGAATGTAGCTCATATAGTAGGTCATATACTTCATCTGGTGATGTATGAATGTAGCTCATATAGTAGGTCATATACTTCATCTGGTGATGTATGAATGTAGCTCATATAGTAGGTCATATACTTCATCTGGTGATGTATGAATGTAGCTCATATAGTAGGTCATATACATCATCTGGTGATGTATGAATGTAGCTCATATAGTAGGTCATATACTTCATCTGGTGATGTATGAATGTAGCTCATATAGTAGGTCATATACTTCATCTAGTGAAGTATGAATGTAGTTGATATAGTAGGTCATATACTTCATCTGGTGATGTATGAATGTAGCTCATATAGTAGGTCATATACTTCATCTGGTGATGTATGAATGTAGCTCATATAGTAGGTCATATACTTCATCTGGTGATGTATGAATGTAGCTCATATAGTAGGTCATATACTTCATCTGGTGTTGTATGAATGTAGCTCATATAGTAGGTCATATACTTCATCTGGTGATGTATGAATGTAGCTCATATAGTAGGTCATATACTTCATCTGGTGATGTATGAATGTAGCTCATATAGTAGGTCATATACTTCATCTGGTGATGTATGAATGTAGCTCATATAGTAGGCCATATACTTCATCTGGTGATGTATGAATGTAGCTCATATAGTAGGTCATATATTTCATCTGGTGATGTATGAATGTAGCTCATATAGTAGGTCATATACTTCATCTGGTGATGTATGAATGTAGCTCATATAGTAGGCCATATACTTCATCTGGTGATGTATGAATGTAGTCATATAGTAGGTCATATACTTCATCTGGTGATGTATGAATGTAGCTCATATAGTAGGTCATATACTTCATCTGGTGATGTATGAATGTAGCTCATATAGTAGGTCATATACTTCATCTGGTGATGTATGAATGTAGCTCATATAGTAGGTCATATACTTCATCTGGTAATGTATGAATGTAGCTCATATAGTAGGCCATATACTTCATCTGGTGATGTATGAATGTAGCTCATATAGTAGGTCATATACTTCATCTGGTGATGTATGAATGTAGCTCATATAGTAGGCCATATACTTCATCTGGTGATGTATGAATGTAGCTCATATAGTAGGTCATATACTTCATCTGGTGATGTATGAATGTAGCTCATATAGTAGGCCATATACTTCATCTGGTGATGTATGAATGTAGCTCATATAGTAGGTCATATACTTCATCTGGTGATGTATGAATGTAGCTCATATAGTAGGTCATATACTTCATCTGGTGATGTATGAATGTAGCTCATATAGTAGGTCATATACTTCATCTGGTGATGTATGAATGTAGCTCACATAGTAGGTCATATACTTCATCTGGTGATGTATGAATGTAGCTCATATAGTAGGACATATACTTCATCTGGTGATGTATGAATGTAGCTCATATAGTAGGCCATATACTTCATCTGGTGATGTATGAATGTAGCTCGTATAGTAGGCCATATACTTCATCTGGTGATGTATGAATGTAGCTCATATAGTAGGCCATATACTTCATCTGGTGATGTATGAATGTAGCTCATATAGTAGGTCATATACTTCATCTGGTGATGTATGAATGTAGCTCATATAGTAGGTCATATACTTCATCTGGTGATGTATGAATGTAGCTCATATAGTAGGTCATATACTTCATCTGGTGATGCATGAATGTAGCTCATATAGTAGGTCATATACTTCATCTGGTGATGTATGAATGTAGCTCATATAGTAGGTCATATACTTCATCTGGTGATGTATGAATGTAGCTCATATAGTAGGTCATATACTTCATCTGGTGATGTATGAATGTAGCTCATATAGTAGGTCATATACTTCATCTGGTAATGTATGAATGTAGCTCATATAGTAGGTCATATACTTCATCTGGTGATGTATGAATGTAGCTCATATAGTAGGCCATATACTTCATCTGGTGATGTATGAATGTAGCTCATATAGTAGGTCATATACTTCATCTGGTGATGTATGAATGTAGCTCATATAGTAGGTCATATACTTCATCTGGTGATGTATGTAGCTCATATAGTAGGTCATATACTTCATCTGGTGATGTATGAATGTAGCTCATATAGTAGGTCATATACTTCATCTGGTGATGTATGAATGTAGCTCATATAGTAGGTCATATACTTCATCTGGTGATGTATGAATGTATATATAGTAGGTCATATACTTCATCTGGTGATGTATGAATGTAGCTCATATAGTAGGTCATATACTTCATCTGGTGATGTATGAATGTAGCTCATATAGTAGGTCATATACTTCATCTGGTGATGTATGAATGTAGCTCATATAGTAGGTCATATACTTCATCTGGTGATGTATGAATGTAGCTCATATAGTAGGCGATATACTTCATCTGGTGATGTATGAATGTAGCTCATATAGTAGGCCATATACTTCATCTGGTGATGTATGAATGTAGCTCATATAGTAGGTCATATACTTCATCTGGTGATGTATGAATGTAGCTCATATAGTAGGTCATATACTTCATCTGGTGATGTATGAATGTAGCTCATATAGTAGGTCATATACTTCATCTGGTGATGTATGAATGTAGCTCATATAGTAGGTCATATACTTCATCTGGTGATGTATGTAGCTCATATAGTAGGCCATATACTTCATCTGGTGATGTATGAATGTAGTTCATATAGTAGGTCATATACTTCATCTGGTGATGTATTAATGTAGCTCATATAGTAGGTCATATACTTCATCTGGTGATGCATGAATGTAGCTCATATAGTAGGTCATATACTTCATCTGGTGATGTATGAATGTAGCTCATATAGTAGGACATGTACTTCATCTGGTGATGTATGAATGTAGCTCATATAGTAGGTCATATACTTCATCTGGTGATGTATGAATGTAGCTCATATAGTAGGTCATATACTTCATCTGGTGATGTATGAATGTAGCTCATATAGTAGGTCATATACTTCATCTGGTGATGTATGAATGTAGCTCATATAGTAGGTCATATACTTCATCTGGTGATGTATGAATGTAGCTCATATAGTAGGTCATATACTTCATCTGGTGATGTATGAATGTAGCTCATATAGTAGGTCATATACTTCATCTGGTGATGTATGAATGTAGCTCATATAGTAGGTCATATACTTCATCTGGTGATGTATGAATGTAGCTCATATAGTAGGCCATATACTTCATCTGGTGATGTATGAATGTAGCTCACATGTTAGGTCATATACTTCATCTGGTGATGTATGAATGTAGCTCACATGTTAGGTCATATACTTCATCTGGTGATGTATGAATGTAGCTCATATAGTAGGCCATATACTTCATCTGGTGATGTATGAATGTAGCTCATATAGTAGGTCATATACTTCATCTGGTGATGTATGAATGTAGCTCATATAGTAGGCCATATACTTCATCTGGTGATGTATGAATGTAGCTCATATAGTAGGCCATATACTTCATCTGGTGATGTATGAATGTAGCTCATATAGTAGGTCATATACTTCATCTGGTGATGTATGAATGTAGCTCATATAGTAGGTCATATACTTCATCTGGTGATGTATGAATGTAGCTCATATAGTAGGTCATATACTTCGTCTGGTGATGTATGAATGTAGCTCATATAGTAGGTCATATACTTCATCTGGTGATGTATGAATGTAGCTCATATAGTAGGTCATATACTTCATCTGGTGATGTATGAATGTAGCTCATATAGTAGGTCATATACTTCATCTGGTGATGTATGAATGTAGCTCATATAGTAGGCGATATACTTCATCTGGTGATGTATGAATGTAGCTCATATAGTAGGCCATATACTTCATCTGGTGATGTATGAATGTAGCTCATATAGTAGGTCATATACTTCATCTGGTGATGTATGAATGTAGCTCATATAGTAGGTCATATACTTCATCTGGTGATGTATGAATGTAGCTCATATAGTAGGTCATATACTTCATCTGGTGATGTATGAATGTAGCTCATATAGTAGGTCATATACTTCATCTGGTGATGTATGTAGCTCATATAGTAGGCCATATACTTCATCTGGTGATGTATGAATGTAGTTCATATAGTAGGTCATATACTTCATCTGGTGATGTATGAATGTAGCTCATATAGTAGGTCATATACTTCATCTGGTGATGCATGAATGTAGCTCATATAGTAGGTCATATACTTCATCTGGTGATGTATGAATGTAGCTCATATAGTAGGACATGTACTTCATCTGGTGATGTATGAATGTAGCTCATATAGTAGGTCATATACTTCATCTGGTGATGTATGAATGTAGCTCATATAGTAGGTCATATACTTCATCTGGTGATGTATGAATGTAGCTCATATAGTAGGTCATATACTTCATCTGGTGATGTATGAATGTAGCTCATATAGTAGGTCATATACTTCATCTGGTGATGTATGAATGTAGCTCATATAGTAGGTCATATACTTCATCTGGTGATGTATGAATGTAGCTCATATAGTAGGTCATATACTTCATCTGGTGATGTATGAATGTAGCTCATATAGTAGGCCATATACTTCATCTGGTGATGTATGAATGTAGCTCACATGTTAGGTCATATACTTCATCTGGTGATGTATGAATGTAGCTCACATGTTAGGTCATATACTTCATCTGGTGATGTATGAATGTAGCTCATATAGTAGGCCATATACTTCATCTGGTGATGTATGAATGTAGCTCATATAGTAGGTCATATACTTCATCTGGTGATGTATGAATGTAGCTCATATAGTAGGCCATATACTTCATCTGGTGATGTATGAATGTAGCTCATATAGTAGGCCATATACTTCATCTGGTGATGTATGAATGTAGCTCATATAGTAGGTCATATACTTCATCTGGTGATGTATGAATGTAGCTCATATAGTAGGTCATATACTTCATCTGGTGATGTATGAATGTAGCTCATATAGTAGGTCATATACTTCATCTGGTGATGTATGAATGTAGCTCATATAGTAGGTCATATACTTCATCTGGTGATGTATGAATGTAGCTCATATAGTAGGACATATATTTCATCTGGTGATGTATGAATGTAGCTCATATAGTAGGCCATATACTTCATCTGGTGATGTATGAATGTAGCTCATATAGTAGGTCATATACTTCATCTGGTGATGTATGAATGTAGCTCATATAGTAGGTCATATACTTCATCTGGTGATGTATGAATGTAGCTCATATAGTAGGTCATATACTTCATCTGGTGATGTATGAATGTAGCTCATATAGTAGGTCATATACTTCATCTGGTGATGTATGAATGTAGTTCATATAGTAGGTCATATACTTCATCTGGTGATGTATGAATGTAGCTCATATAGTAGGTCATATACTTCATCTGGTGATGTATGAATGTAGCTCATATAGTAGGTCATATACTTCATCTGGTGATGTATGAATGTAGCTCATATAGTAGGTCATATACTTCATCTGGTGATGCATGAATGTAGCTCATATAGTAGGTCATATACTTCATCTGGTGATGTATGAATGTAGCTCATATAGTAGGTCATATACTTCATCTGGTGATGTATGAATGTAGCTCATATAGTAGGTCATATACTTCATCTGGTGATGTATGAATGTAGCTCATATAGTAGGTCATATACTTCATCTGGTGATGTATGAATGTAGCTCATATAGTAGGTCATATACTTCACCTGGTGATGTATGAATGTAGCTCATATAGTAGGCCATATACTTCATCTGGTGATGTATGAATGTAGCTCATATAGTAGGCCATATACTTCATCTGGTGATGTATGAATGTAGCTCATATAGTAGGTCATATACTTCATCTGGTGATGTATGAATGTAGCTCATATAGTAGGTCATATACTTCATCTGGTGATGTATGTAGCTCATATAGTAGGTCATATACTTCATCTGGTGATGTATGAATGTAGCTCATATAGTAGGTCATATACTTCATCTGGTGATGTATGAATGTAGCTCATATAGTAGGTCATATACTTCATCTGGTGATGTATGAATGTATATATAGTAGGTCATATACTTCATCTGGTGATGTATGAATGTAGCTCATATAGTAGGTCATATACTTCATCTGGTGATGTATGAATGTAGCTCATATAGTAGGTCATATACTTCATCTGGTGATGTATGAATGTAGCTCATATAGTAGGTCATATACTTCATCTGGTGATGTATGAATGTAGCTCATATAGTAGGCCATATACTTCATCTGGTGATGTATGAATGTAGCTCATATAGTAGGCCATATACTTCATCTGGTGATGTATGAATGTAGCTCATATAGTAGGTCATATACTTCATCTGGTGATGTATGAATGTAGCTCATATAGTAGGTCATATACTTCATCTGGTGATGTATGAATGTAGCTCATATAGTAGGTCATATACTTCATCTGGTGATGTATGAATGTAGCTCATATAGTAGGTCATATACTTCATCTGGTGATGTATGTAGCTCATATAGTAGGCCATATACTTCATCTGGTGATGTATGAATGTAGTTCATATAGTAGGTCATATACTTCATCTGGTGATGTATGAATGTAGCTCATATAGTAGGTCATATACTTCATCTGGTGATGCATGAATGTAGCTCATATAGTAGGTCATATACTTCATCTGGTGATGTATGAATGTAGCTCATATAGTAGGACATGTACTTCATCTGGTGATGTATGAATGTAGCTCATATAGTAGGTCATATACTTCATCTGGTGATGTATGAATGTAGCTCATATAGTAGGTCATATACTTCATCTGGTGATGTATGAATGTAGCTCATATAGTAGGTCATATACTTCATCTGGTGATGTATGAATGTAGCTCATATAGTAGGTCATATACTTCATCTGGTGATGTATGAATGTAGCTCATATAGTAGGTCATATACTTCATCTGGTGATGTATGAATGTAGCTCATATAGTAGGTCATATACTTCATCTGGTGATGTATGAATGTAGCTCATATAGTAGGTCATATACTTCATCTGGTGATGTATGAATGTAGCTCACATAGTAGGCCATATACTTCATCTGGTGATGTATGAATGTAGCTCACATGTTAGGTCATATACTTCATCTGGTGATGTATGAATGTAGCTCACATGTTAGGTCATATACTTCATCTGGTGATGTATGAATGTAGCTCATATAGTAGGCCATATACTTCATCTGGTGATGTATGAATGTAGCTCATATAGTAGGTCATATACTTCATATGGTGATGTATGAATGTAGCTCATATAGTAGGCCATATACTTCATCTGGTGATGTATGAATGTAGCTCATATAGGAGGCCATATACTTCATCTGGTGATGTATGAATGTAGCTCATATAGTAGGCCATATACTTCATCTGGTGATGTATGAATGTCGCTCATATAGTAGGTCATATACTTCATCTGGTGATGTATGAATGTAGCTCATATAGTAGGTCATATACTTCATCTGGTGATGTATGAATGTAGCTCATATAGTAGGTCATATACTTCATCTGGTGATGTATGAATGTAGCTCATATAGTAGGACATATACTTCATCTGGTGATGTATGAATGTAGCTCATATAGTAGGCCATATACTTCATCTGGTGATGTATGAATGTAGCTCATATAGTAGGTCATATACTTCATCTGGTGATGTATGAATGTAGCTCATATAGTAGGTCATATACTTCATCTGGTGATGTATGAATGTAGCTCATATAGTAGGTCATATACTTCATCTGGTGATGTATGAATGTAGCTCATATAGTAGGTCATATACTTCATCTGGTGATGTATGAATGTAGTTCATATAGTAGGTCATATACTTCATCTGGTGATGTATGAATGTAGCTCATATAGTAGGTCATATACTTCATCTGGTGATGTATGAATGTAGCTCATATAGTAGGTCATATACTTCATCTGGTGATGTATGAATGTAGCTCATATAGTAGGTCATATACTTCATCTGGTGATGTATGAATGTAGCTCATATAGTAGGCCATATACTTCATCTGGTGATGTATGAATGTAGCTCATATAGTAGGTCATATACTTCATCTGGTGAAGTATGAATGTAGTTCATATAGTAGGTCATATACTTCATCTGGTGAAGTATGAATGTAGTTCATATAGTAGGTCATATACTTCATCTGGTGATGTATGAATGTAGCTCATATAGTAGGCCATATACTTCATCTGGTGATGTATGAATGTAGCTCATATAGTAGGTCATATACTTCATCTGGTGATGTATGAATGTAGCTCATATAGTAGGTCATATACTTCATCTGGTGATGTATGAATGTAGCTCATATAGTAGGTCATATACTTCATCTGGTGATGTATGAATGTAGCTCATATAGTAGGTCATATACTTCATCTGGTGATGTATGAATGTAGCTCATATAGTAGGTCATATACTTCATCTGGTGATGTATGAATGTAGCTCATATAGTAGGCCATATACTTCATCTGGTGATGCATGAATGTAGCTCATATAGTAGGTCATATACTTCATCTAGTGAAGTATGAATGTAGTTCATATAGTAGGTCATATACTTCATCTGGTGAAGTATGAATGTAGTTCATATAGTAGGTCATATACTTCATCTGGTGATGTATGAATGTAGCTCATATAGTAGGCCATATACTTCATCTGGTGATGTATGAATGTAGCTCATATAGTAGGTCATATACTTCATCTGGTGATGTATGAATGTAGCTCATATAGTAGGCCATATACTTCATCTGGTGATGTATGAATGTAGCTCATATAGTAGGTCATATACTTCATTTGGTGATGTATGAATGTAGCTCATATAGTAGGTCATATACTTCATCTGGTGATGTATGAATGTAGCTCATATAGTAGGCCATATACTTCATCTAGTGAAGTATGAATGTAGTTCATATAGTAGGTCATATACTTCATCTGGTGATGTATGAATGTAGCTCATATAGTAGGCCATATACTTCATCTGGTGATGTATGAATGTAGCTCATATAGTAGGTCATATACTTCATCTAGTGAAGTATGAATGTAGTTCATATAGTAGGTCATATACTTCATCTAGTGAAGTATGAATGTAGCTCATATAGTAGGCCATATACTTCATCTGGTGATGTATGAATGTAGCTCATATAGTAGGTCATATACTTCATCTGGTGATGTATGAATGTACCTCATATAGTAGGCCATATATACTTCATCTGGTGATGTATGAATGTAGTTCATATAGTAGGTCATATACTTCATCTGGTGATGTATGAATGTAGCTCATATAGTAGGTCATATACTTCATCTGGTGATGTATGAATGTAGCTCATATAGTAGGCCATATACTTCATCTGGTGATGCATGAATGTAGCTCATATAGTAGGTCATATACTTCATCTAGTGAAGTATGAATGTAGCTCATATAGTAGGCCATATACTTCATCTGGTGATGTATGATGAATGTAGCTCATATAGTAGGCCATATACTTCATCTGGTGATGTATGAATGTAGCCCATATAGTAGGTCATATACTTCATCTGGTGATGTATGAATGTAGCTCATATAGTAGGCCATATACTTCATCTGGTGATGTATGAATGTAGCTCATATAGTAGGTCATATACTTCATCTGGTGATGTATGAATGTAGCTCATATAGTAGGTCATATACTTCATCTGGTGATGTATGAATGTAGCTCATATAGTAGGTCATATACTTCATCTGGTGATGTATGAATGTAGCTCATATAGTAGGTCATATACTTCATCTGGTGATGTATGAATGTAGCTCATATAGTAGGTCATATACTTCATCTGGTGATGTATGAATGTAGCTCATATAGTAGGCCATATACTTCATCTGGTGATGTATGAATGTAGCTCATATAGTAGGTCATATACTTCATCTGGTAATGTATGAATGTAGCTCATATAGTAGGTCATATACTTCATCTGGTGATGTATGAATGTAGTTCATATAGTAGGTCATATACTTCATCTGGTGATGTATGAATGTAGCTCATATAGTAGGTCATATACTTCATCTGGTGATGTATGAATGTAGCTCATATAGTAGGTCATATACTTCATCTGGTGATGTATGAATGTAGCTCATATAGTAGGTCATATACTTCATCTGGTGATGTATGAATGTAGCTCATATAGTAGGTCATATACTTCATCTGGTGATGTATGAATGTAGCTCATATAGTAGGTCATATACTTCATCTGGTGATGTATGAATGTAGCTCATATAGTAGGTCATATACTTCATCTGGTGATGTATGAATGTAGCTCATATAGTAGGTCATATACTTCAACTGGTGATGTATGAATGTGTCTCATATAGTAGGTCATATACTTCATCTGGTGATGTATGAATGTAGCCCATATAGTAGGTCATATACTTCATCTGGTGATATATGAATATAGCTCATATAGTAGGTCATATACTTCATCTGGTGATGTATGAATGTAGCTCATATAGTAGGTCATATACTTCATCTGGTGATGTATGAATGTAGCCCATATAGTAGGTCATATACTTCATCTGGTGATGTATGAATGTAGCCCATATAGTAGGTCATATACTTCATCTGGTGATGTATGAATGTAGCTCATATAGTAGGTCATGTACTTCAACTGGTGATGTATGAATGTGTCTCATATAGTAGGTCATATACTTCATCTGGTGATATATGAATATAGCTCATATAGTAGGTCATATACTTCATCTGGTGATGTATGAATGTAGCTCATATAGTAGGTCATATACTTCATCTGGTGATGTATGAATGTAGCTCATATAGTAGGCTCATATAGTAGGCCATAAACTTCATCTGGTGATGCATGAATGTAGCTCATATAGTAGGCCATATACTTCATCTAGTGATGTATGAATGTAGCTCATATAGTAGGTCATATACTTCATCTGGTGATGTATGAATGTAGCTCATATAGTAGGTCATATACTTCATCTGGTGATGTAAGAATGTAGCTCATATAGTAGGTCATATACTTCATCTGGTGATGTATGAATGTAGCTCATATAGTAGGTCATATACTTCATCTGGTGATGTATGAATGTAGCTCATATAGTAGGCCATATACTTCATCTGGTGATGTATGAATGTGGCTCATATAGTAGGTCATATACTTCATCTGGTGATGTATGAATGTAGCTCATATAGTAGGTCATATACTTCATCTGGTGATGTATGAATGTAGCTCATATAGTAGGTCATATACTTCATCTGGTGATGTATGAATGTAGTTCATATAGTAGGTCATATACTTCATCTGGTGATGTATGAATGTAGCTCATATAGTAGGTCATATACTTCATCTAGTTATGTATGAATGTAGCTCATATAGTAGGTCATATACTTCATCTGGTGATGTATGAATGTAGCTCATATAGTAGGTCATATACTTCATCTGGTGATGTATGAATGTAGCTCATATAGTAGGTCATATACTTCATCTAGTGATGTATGAATGTAGCTCATATAGTAGGTCATATACTTCATCTGGTGATGTATGAATGTAGCTCATATAGTAGGTCATATACTTCATCTGGTGATGTATGAATGTAGGTCATATAGTAGGTCATATACTTCATCTGGTGATGTATGAATGTAGGTCATATAGTAGGTCATATACTTCATCTGGTGATGTATGAATGTAGCTCATATAGTAGGTCATATACTTCATCTGGTGATGTATGAATGTAGCTCATATAGTAGGTCATATACTTCATCTGGTGATGTATGAATGTAGCTCATATAGTAGGTCTTATACTTCATCTGGTGATGTATGAATGTAGCCCATATAGTAGGTCATATACTTTGTATGAATGTAGCTCATATAGTAGGTCATATACTTCATCTGGTGATGTATGAATGTAGCTCATATAGTAGGTCATATACTTCATCTGGTGATGTATGAATGTAGCTCATATAGTAGGTCATATACTTCATCTGGTGATGTATGAATGTAGCTCATATAGTAGGTCATATACTTCATCTGGTGATGTATGAATGTAGCTCATATAGTAGGTCATATACTTCATCTGGTGATGTATGAATGTAGCTCATATAGTAGGTCATATACTTCATCTGGTGATGTATGAATGTAGCTCATATAGTAGGTCATATAATTCATCTGGTGATGTATGAATGTAGCTCATATAGTAGGTCATATACTTCATCTGGTGATGTATGAATGTAGTTCATATAGTAGGTCATATACTTCATCTGGTGATGTATGAATGTAGCTCATATAGTAGGTCATATACTTCATCTGGTGATGTATGAATGTAGCTCATATAGTAGGTCATATACTTCATCTGGTGATGTATGAATGTAGCTCATATAGTAGGTCATATACTTCATCTGGTGATGTATGAATGTAGCTCATATAGTAGGCCATATACTTCATCTGGTGATGTATGAATGTAGCTCATATAGTAGGTCATATACTTCATCTGATGATGTATGAATGTAGCTCATATAGTAGGCCATATACTTCATCTGGTGATGCATGAATGTAGCTCATATAGTAGGTCATATACTTCATCTAGTGAAGTATGAATGTAGTTCATATAGTAGGTCATATACTTCATCTGGTGAAGTATGAATGTAGTTCATATAGTAGGTCATATACTTCATCTGGTGATGTATGAATGTAGCTCATATAGTAGGCCATATATTTCATCTGGTGATGTATGAATGTAGCTCATATAGTAGGTCATATACTTCATCTGGTGATGTATGAATGTAGTTCATATAGTAGGTCATATACTTCATCTGGTGAAGTATGAATGTAGTTCATATAGTAGGTCATATACTTCATCTGGTGATGTATGAATGTAGCTCATATAGTAGGTCATATACTTCATCTGGTGATGTATGAATGTAGCTCATATAGTAGGCCATATACTTCATCTGGTGATGTATGAATGTAGCTCATATAGTAGGTCATATACTTCATCTGGTGATGTATGAATGTAGCTCATATAGTAGGCCATATACTTGATCTGGTGATGTATGAATGTAGCTCATATAGTAGGTCATATACTTCATCTGGTGATGTATGAATGTAGCTCATATAGTAGGTCATATACTTCATCTGGTGATGTATGAATGTAGCTCATATAGTAGGCCATATACTTCATCTAGTGAAGTATGAATGTAGTTCATATAGTAGGTCATATACTTCATCTGGTGATGTATGAATGTAGCTCATATAGTAGGCCATATACTTCATCTAGTGATGTATGAATGTAGCTCATATA
>JAQNBH010000002.1:4189953-4267019 GCA_028752905.1 Cladorhizidae sp. MBARI D1340-BT2 | reverse complement strand
ATGCAGAGACTAATAGTAGCACATGCAGAGACTAATAGTAGCACATGCAGAGACTAATAGTAGCACATGCAGAGACTAATAGTAGCTCATGCAGAGACTAATAGTAGCACATGCAGAGACTAATAGTAGCACATGCAGAGACTAATAGTAGCTCATGCAGAGACTAATAGTAGCTCATGCAGAGACTAATAGTAGCACGTGCAGAGACTAATAGTAGCACATGCAGAGACTAATAGTAGCACATGCAGAGACTAATAGTAGCACATGCAGAGACTAATAGTAGCACATGCAGAGACTAATAGTAGCACATGCAGAGACTAATAGTAGCTCATGCATAGACTAATAGTAGCTCATGCAGAGACTAATAGTAGCACATGCAGAGACTAATAGTAGCTCATGCAGAGACTAATAGTAGCACATGCAGAGACTAATAGTAGCACGTGCAGAGACTAATAGTAGCACATACAGAGACTAATAGTAGCACATGCAGAGACTAATAGTAGCACGTGCAGAGACTAATAGTAGCTCATGCAGAGACTAATAGTAGCTCATGCAGAGACTAATAGTAGCTCATGCAGAGACTAATAGTAGCACATGCAGAGACTAATAGTAGCACATGCAGAGACTAATAGTAGCTCATGCAGAGACTAATAGTAGCTCATGCAGAGACTAATAGTAGCTCATGCAGAGACTAATAGTAGCACATGCAGAGACTAATAGTAGCACATGCAGAGACTAATAGTAGCACATGCAGAGACTAATAGTAGCACATGCAGAGACTAATAGTAGCACATGCAGAGACTAATAGTAGCACATGCAGAGACTAATAGTAGCACATGCAGAGACTAATAGTAGCTCATGCAGAGACTAATAGTAGCACATGCAGAGACTAATAGTAGCTCATGCAGAGACTAATAGTAGCACATGCATAGACTAATAGTATCACATGCAGAGACTAATAGTCGCACATGCAGAGACTAATAGTAGCACGTGCAGAGACTAATAGTAGCACATGCAGAGACTAATAGTAGCACGTGCAGAGACTAATAGTAGCACGTGCAGAGACTAATAGTAGCACATGCAGAGACTAATAGTAGCACATGCAGAGACTAATAGTAGCACATGCAGAGACTAATAGTAGCACGTGCAGAGACTAATAGTAGCACGTGCAGAGACTAATAGTAGCACGTGCAGAGACTAATAGTAGCACGTGCAGAGACTAACAGTAGCACATGCAGAGACTAATAGTAGCACATGCAGAGACTAATAGTAGCACGTGCATAGACTAAGTAGCACATGCAGAGACTAATAATAGCACGTGCATAGACTAACAGTAGCACATGCAGAGACTAATAGTAGCACGTGCAGAGACTAATAGTAGCTCATTTCAGATACTAATAGTAGCACGTGCATAGGCTAGTAGCAGAGACTAATAGTAGCACGTGCAGAGACTAATAGTAGCTCATTTCAGAGACTAATAGTAGCACGTGCATAGACTAGTAGTAGCTCATGCAGAGACTAATAGTAGCACGTGCAGAGACTAACAGTAGCACATGCAGAGACTAATAGTAGCACGTGCAGTAACTGATAGTAGCCCGTGCAAAGATAGCTCTCATTTAAAATTGCCTTCTTTGCTATTATTGCAATGCTAACAATTCCTTCCTTGCTTACATGCTAGTTTACTGGTTAGTTTAATAGTTGTCATTGCTTTACTGGTTTGTTTGCTACCATAGTTGCACCAAGCTGAGGTATGACACCATCAGAGAGGTGCACAAATGTTGCTATCTCCTCAGACAATCTGCCCGGCCGTTGATCGCCAGAGCCACTTCCTGATCTTCATCCCTAAACATGGAGACAAGATTTGTCAGAAGTAGGTCTTGAATTGAAGGGCCTTGCTTGGGCTAGACTGGAGTTGTGAGGTGGCCCTGTACCTAGTATAGCTGAGTGGGGAGGGGGTTATTGTGACCTCATTTCCCCCCCCCCCCCCATAATCTAATATCACTTGAGGCATGTGAAATGCAATATGTAAATCTGGACTACTTCCTGTTTGAATAATCCATATGAAAATATTTCATGTCCTTATATTATCGTAGAACTTGTCTACGAATTATTTCTTGCTGTGCGCGACTGACCGTGAGACCATATGCAATTAATTGACTTCTGAAGAGAAACCTGCTGAAGAGCTACGGATGAGATTGCTAGGCCATTTTTGAAAGAAATTCTGCTGCGTATGAGATAGCTAGGTCATTCTTGAAAGATGCTATCACGTTTATCTCTATGGAAACCTTCAGCTGAGGAATTGTGATAGAGAGCCATTAGCTAAGAGATCACTACGCAGCTCAGCTAGCAGTGCAGAAAAATCCCCCATCCATATAGGACGCACACCTAGGAAAGTGCCAAAGCCATGTACACTACTCTGATCTCCAAATATCTTAGGAGAGAGATATTTCCAGCACTTCATGGAGCTAGCTGTCATCTCTGCCCCAACTGGTGTGCCTGCAGGAGCAGGAGCTAGAGCCATCCCCTATTATATCTATCTATCTATCTCATTTATTTTTCCAGTTTTTAATTTTCGTGGTTAATAGGACGACAAATATATATGAACAGCAAACAATTCCATATTTACAGTAGCTTGCATATACATGTAGGCAGTCAATATGCTGGTAGCTGCTGCTGCTGGATAAGCTTGCTCCCCTGTAGCTAGCCATGAAGAGAGCCCACTCCAGGCTCATGTTTGTGGGACTTGATGGATTGGAATGACTGGCTGTGTATGAAACTGCTCGTGTCTGCTTCATGCTCGTGTCTGCTTCATGCTCGCGTCTGCTTCATGCTCGTGTCTGCTTTATGCTCGTGTCTGCTTCATGCTCGCGTCTGCTTCATGCTCGTGTCTGCTTCATGCTCGTGTCTGCTTCATGCTCGTGTCTGCTTCATGCTCGCGTCTGCTTCATGCTCGCGTCTGCTTCATGCTCGTGTCTGCTTCATGCTCGTGTGTGCTTCATGTTCGTGTCTGCTTCATGCTCGTGTCTGCTTCATGCTCGTGTCTGCTTCATGCTCGTGTCTGCTTCATGCTCGTGTCTGCTTCATGCTCGTGTCTGCTTCATGCTCGTGTCTGCTTCATGCTCGTGCCTGCTTCATGCTCACGTCTGCTTCATGCTCGCGTCTGCTTCATGCTCGCGTCTGCTTCATGCTCGTGTCTGCTTCATGCTCGTGTCTGCTTCATGCTCATGTCTGCTTCATGCTCGTGTCTGCTTCATGCTCGTGTCTGCTTCATGCTCGTGTCTGCTTCATGCTCGCGTCTGCTTCATGCTCGTGTCTGCTTCATGCTCGCGTCTGCTTCATGCTCGTGTCTGCTTCATGCTCGTGTCTGCTTCATGCTCGCGTCTGCTTCATGCTCGTGTCTGCTTCATGCTCGTGTCTGCTTCATGCTCGTGTCTGCTTCATGCTCGTGTCTGCTTCATGCTCGTGTCTGCTTCATGCTCGTGTCTGCTTCATGCTCGTGTCTGCTTCATGCACGTGTCTGCTTCATGCTCGTGTCTGCTTCATGCTCGCGTCTGCTTCATGCTCGCGTCTGCTTCATGCTCGTGTCTGCTTCATGCTCGTGTCTGCTTCATGCTCGTGTCTGCTTCATGCTCGTGTCTGCTTCATGCTCGTGTCTGCTTCATGCTCGTGTCTGCTTCATGCTCGTGTCTGCTTCATGCTCGCGTCTGCTTCATGCTCGTGCCTGCTTCATGCTCGTGTCTGCTTCATGCTCGCGTCTGCTTCATGCTCGCGTCTGCTTCATGCTCGCGTCTGCTTCATGCTCGCGTCTGCTTCATGCTCGCGTCTGCTTCATGCTCGTGTCTGCTTCATGCTCGTGTCTGCTTCATGCTCGCTTCTGCTTCATGCTCGTGTCTGCTTCATGCTCGTGTCTGCTTCATGCTCGTGTCTGCTTCATGCTCGTGTCTGCTTCATGCTCGTGTCTGCTTCATGCTCGTGTCTGCTTCATGCTCGCGTCTGCTTCATGCTCGTGTCTGCTTCATGCTCGCGTCTGCTTCATGCTCGTGTCTGCTTCATGCTCGTGTCTGCTTCATGCTCGTGTCTGCTTCATGCTCGCTTCTGCTTCATGCTCGTGTCTGCTTCATGCTCGTGTCTGCTTCATGCTCGCGTCTGCTTCATGTACTTGTGTCTAGTGCTAGAGTATGTAGCTAGGGCTAATATGCACATGTGGATGCACATGTGTCTAGGGCTAGAGGGTGTAGCCAGTGCTAGGATGCACATGTGTCTAGGGCTAGAATGCACATGTGTCTAGGGCTAGAGTATGTAGCTAGGGCTAATATGCACATCTGGATGCACATGTGTCTAGGGCTAAAGCGTGTAGCTAGGGCTAATATGCATATGTGTCTAAGGCAAGATGGTGTATATGGCGCAGACATGTGGGCTAGAATGCACATGTTTCTAGGGCTAGCGAGTGTAGCTAAGGCTATGATGCACATATGTCTAGGGCTAGAATGCACATGTGTCTAAGGCCCGAGGGTGTAGCTAGGGCTAGGATGCACATGTGTTCAGGGCTAATATAACTAAGACTGCAAGTTAGAGCTAACATTATTAGGAAACCATTTTGTTAATCCATCTCTACATGGCTGGTCCTTGTTCTATCTCGACTTCTCTCTGTGTCCAAGACCTCCCTCCCACAAGGAGACGGCCACTATATAGCTGGGATGCATCCAGAGATGCACCCTAAGCAATCCCAGGGGCTCTTCTCCATCCTGACTGGCGAGAAGAAGATGGTGTGGACAAGTGAGTGGCCTTGGCCCTAGACTACACCAGTGAGGTAAGCATGGCCCTGGCCCTAGCCCTAGACTACACCAGTGAGGTAAGCATGGCCCTGGTCCTAGACTACACCAGTGAGGTAAGCATGGCCCTGGCCCTGGCCCTAGACTACACCAGTGAGGTAAGCATAGCCCTGGCCCTAGCCCTAGACTACACCAGTGAGGTAGGCATATCCCTGGCCCTAGCCCTAGACTATACCAGTGAGGTAAGCATAGCCCTGGCCCTGGCCCTAGCCCTAGACTACACCAGTGAGGTAAGCATAGCCCTGGCCCTAGCCCTAGACTACACCAGTGAGGTAAGCATAGCCCTGGCCCTAGCCTAGACTACACCAGTGAGGTAAGCATAGCCCTGGCCCTGGCCTACACCAGTGAGGAAGCATAGCCCTGGTCCTAGTTACTTTGTTATATTAACAAAAGGTTTTGTGTTGTTGTTATATTGCCATTATTCCTACTACTATAACTATTTATTGGCATACATAATATCTACTTAATTATTTACCTATTCATTGTTGATGCTTAGACCCTGGACCTCATGGACCCGTGACCTCTCCAAACACATGGGTGCTCAGACTGAGCTTAGGTTGAAGCCAATCGTCAAGAGGTTCAAGTACTTTGGGGACCCGATGGGGGAGAACACCCATGCATATTACTATGCCCCCTCCAGAGCACACAGGTTAGTGTACATGCTCTAGCAATGCTCCCTCCAGAGCACACAGGTTAGTGTACATGCTCTAGCAGTGTCCCCTCCAGAGCACACAGGTTAGTGTACATGCTCTAGCAATGTCCCCTCCAGAGCACACAGGTTAGTGTACATGCTCTAGCAATGCCCCCTCCAGAGCACAAAGGTTAGTGTACATGCTCTAGCAATGTCCCCTCCAGAGCACACAGGTTAGTGTACATACTCTAGCAATGCCCCCTCCAGAGCACACAGGTTAGTGTACATGCTCTAGCAGTGCCCCCTCCAGAGCACACAGGTTACTGTACATGCTCTAGCAATGTCCCTCCAGAGCACACAGGTTAGTGTACATGCTCTAGCAATGCCCCCTCCACAGCACACAGGTTAGTGTACATGCTCTAGCAGTGTCTCCTCCAGAGCACACAGGTTAGTGTACATGCTCTAGCAGTGCCCCCTCCAGAGCACACAGGTTAGTGTACATGCTCTAGCAATGTCCCCTCCAGAGCACACAGGTTAGTGTACATGCTCTAGCAATGCCCCCTCCAGAGCACACAGGTTAGTGTACATGCTCTAGCAGTGCCCCCTCCAGAGCACACAGGTTAGTGTACATGCTCTAGCAATGCCCCCTCCAGAGCACACAGGTTAGTGTACATGCTCTAGCAATGTCCCCTCCAGAGCACACAGGTTAGTGTACATGCTCTAGCAATGCCCCCTCCAGAGCACACAGGTTAGTGTAAGTACTAGGTACATCCTCCAGGGCACACTCTAGCATTCTTGTTTTTATACACCAAAATATCTCTTACATCTATATAATGTGCAGTTTTCCTTTTAGAATATCGGGGGGGAGGGGGTTAAATCATATGGAGAAATCAGGATTTTTGAAATTATAGGGGGTAAAGTCATAAGTTATGTAGAAAGTAATCAGAGTGTGTGAAATTGTAGGAATAATCAGAATTTGTTAAAATATAGGGTTCAGGTTTTTTTTGAAATTATAGCGGGGAAGTCAGGGTTTGTGAAACTATGTGAGGGAATCAAAGTGTGTTAAATTATAAATTATATGGGGGAAAAATTATATGGGAGGATCAGGGTTTTTAAATTATAGGGGGGAAGTCAGGGTTCGTGAAATTGTGTGTGTGTGGGGGGGGGGGGGGGGGGGGGGGGGGGGCATGAAGCATGCAGATTATCTGCCCTCCTGGTAAAACATGGTAGCTTTGAGAACAAGAGAAGAAGGACTCAGTTGATATATGTAGCATATTGTAACGACCTTAAAACAATTTTGAGAAAGTTTGTTGTAAAAGAAAAGTTCTCTTTATTTTAACAGCGGCTGAATACTTAACCTCAAGGAGAATTTTCTCCGCTTAAATCAATTATAGTACCAGCATCTCAACCAATAGACTTGAGCCAAAGGACATTGGTTGAAGTGCTGGTGGAATAGCTGATAGGAAGAGAAACCTACTGTCTGAAGAGATTTAAATAGTAGATGAGCATCTCATTGGTCAGGTGGTTGTTTGTGTATTGCTATTAACTTACTTTGAGATCTCAGGTTTGTTTTATTTTATATGCTATTCACAGGCAATCTTCTCAGGAGTCGAGAAATGTTTCGTCCTACAGGTCACACAGTTCCAAGGGAGTGTCAGATGACCTACACGTGCTTGCAAACACTTGACTTCATCCCAAGACTTGTTGTCTCCAGATGGTTCCAAACCTGATTTAAATACTAGTCCTCGTAACAACACATTCTCGGAAGATGAAGTGGAGAAGAGAGCAGCAGGGAGCATGTTGGACGGTCTAATCGACAACGTTTCATTCGACTGCAATCAAATGGGCGGAGATTATCAAGAGGAAGGGTTGAGGTCACACAAACAGCTGATTGAACCAGAGTTGAAGAGACTAATGTCCATTGGCTTCGAAAGAGATGTGTGCATGGCGTCTGAGGAGGATAAGGTTGGTCAAAGGACACCTGCGGTGGGATAAAGGTGCTCGGGGGACACCTGAGGTTGACGATAAGGGAAGTCATGGGACACCTGAGGTGGAGGATAAGGGAAGTCATGGGACATGTGAGGTGGATGATACGAGCAGTTATGGGACACCTGAGGTGGAGGATAAGGGAAGTCATGGGACACCTGAGGTGGAGGATAAGGGGAGTCATGGGACACCTGAGGTGGAGGATAAGGGGAGTCATGGGACACCTGAGGTGGAGGATAAGTGAAGTCATAGGACATGTGAGGTGGATGATATGGGCAGTTATGGGACACCTGAAGAGGAGGATGAAGATGGTCAAAGAACACAAGAGGTGGGTGATAAGGGTGCCAAGGTGGAAGGTGGAGGGCAACCTGAGGTGGATGGTGAGGTGAAGGTTGATGCACAAGGTACAGGTGCAGGAGTGGAGGAGCTGATGAAGGTGAACTCAGCCTATGTCAAGGACATCCTGGAGAAGAGGAAGGCATCCGAAGAGCTGAAGCAGAAAAGTAAGTTGACTCTTCCTTAGCCTTATTAGGCAATTCATGCAGCAATACGAGTTGAGGGGCAACATAATTATGCTTATTGTGTATACTAGCAGTGAGGGATCTGGTTCTGGGTGGAGTGTATCTCTTATCACTGACCAGATTGTGGGTCTAGTGTTAGTGAGGGATGCTCAGGAAGTCCGGGAAATCCTCTCCCTTTGCCTGCTGCAGAACTCAGGAGCACACAGCATTCATAAACAGTGCTAATAGCGACATGCACAAAGACAGACTGTCATGGGGAACACCCACAATGATGTCAGGTTCCCTCTCATTGGGTGCATCCATAGTCTCTGGGGAACACCCACAGTGATGTCAGGTTCCCTGTCGTTGTGTGCATCCATAGTCTCTGGGGAACACCAACAGTGATGTCAGGTTCTCTCTCATTGTGTGTATGCTCCATAGTCTCTGGGGAACACCCACAGTGATGTCAGGTTCCCTCTCATTCTGTGCATCCATAGTCTCTGGGGAACACCCACAGTGATGTCAGGTTCCCTCTCATTCTGTGCATCCATAGTATCTGGGGAACACCCACAGTGATGTCAGGTTCCCTCTCATTGTGTGCATGCTACATAGTCTCTGGGGAACACCCACAGTGATGTCAGGTTCCCTCTCATTGTGTGCACGCTCCATAGTCTCTGGGGAACACCTACTGTGATGTCAGGTTCCCTCTCATTGTGTGCATGCTACATAGTCTCTGGGGAACACCCACAGTGATGTCAGGTTCCCTCTCATTGTGTGCATCCATAGTCTCTGGGGAACACCCACAGTGATGTCAGGTTCCCTCTCATTGTGTACACGCTCCATAGTCTCTGGGGAACACCCACAGTGATGTCAGGTTTCCTCTCATTGTGTGCACGCTCCTTAGTCTCTGGGGAACACCAACAGTGATGTGAGGTTCCCTCTCATTGTGTGCATCCATAGTCTCTGGGGAACACCCACAGTGAAGTCAGGTTCCCTCTCATTGTGTGCATCCATAGTCTCTGAGGAACACCCACAGTGATGTCAGGTTCCCTCTCATTGTGTGTATGCTCCATAGTCTCTGGGGAACACCCACAGTGATGTCAGGTTCCCTCTCATTGTGTGCATGCTCCATAGTTTCTGGGGAACACCCACAGTGATGTCAGGTTCCCTCTCATTGTGTGCAGTCTCTGGGGAACACCCACAGTGATGTCAGGTTCCCTCTCATTGTGTGCACGCTCCATAGTCTCTGGGGAACACCCACAGTGATGTCAGGTTCCCTCTCATTGTGTGCATGCTACATAGTCTCTGGGGAACACCCACAGTGATGTCAGGTTCCCTCTCATTGTCTGCATGCTCCATAGTCTCTGGGGAACACCCACAGTGATGTCAGGTTACCTTTCATTGTGTGCATCCATAGTCTCTGGGGAACACCCACAGTGATGTCAGGTTCCCTATCATTATGTGCATGCTCCATAGTCTCTGGGGAACACCCACAGTGATGTCAGGTTCCCTATCATTGTGTACATGCTTCATAGTCTCTGGGGAACACCCACAGTGATGTCAGGTTACCTCTCATTGTGTGCACGCCCCTTAGTCTCTGGGGAACACCAACAGTGATGTCAGGTTCCCTCTCATTGTGTGCATCCATAGTCTCTGGGGAACACCCACAGTGATGTCAGGTTCCCTCTCATTGTGTACACGCTCCATAGTCTCTGGGGAACACCCACAGTGATGTCAGGTTCCCTCTCATTGTCTGCATGCTCCATAGTCTCTGGGGAACACCCACAGTGATGTCAGGTTCCCTCTCATTGTGTGCATGCTCCATAGTCTCTGAGGAACACCCACAGTGATGTCAGGTTCCCTCTCATTGTGTGTACGCTCCATAGTCTCTGGGGAACACCCACAGTGATGTCAGGTTCCCTCTCATTGTGTGCACGCTCCCATAGTCTCTGGGGAACACCCACAGTGATGTCAGGTTCCCTCTCATTGTGTGTACGCTCCATAGTCTCTGGGGAACACCCACAGTGATGTCAGGTTCCCTCTCATTGTGTGTACGCTCCATAGTCTCTGGGGAACACCCACAGTGATGTCAGGTTCCCTCTCATTGTGTGTACGCTCCATAGTCTCTGGGGAACACCCACAGTGATGTCAGGTTTCCTCTCATTGTGTGCATGCTCCATAGTCTCTGGGGAACACCCACAGTGATGTCAGGTTCCCTCTCATTGTGTGCATGCTCCATAGTATCTGGGGAACACCCACAGTGATGTCAGGTTCCCTCTCATTGTGTGCATGCTGGACATAGTCTCGAGCTATTTAGAGCAATGAGAATCTGTAGACGGTGTCGCTTATGGGAGGTTTGGCCTCGGCCTCTGTTCACGGATACAACCAAGGCTGCAGGGAGGAAACTGCATGCTTGAACTGGAACAGAACATTGGCTGGGAAGCATTGGGCGGTCTCGATGGTGTGACGGTGCAGCAGCAAACTTGGCGTACATGTATGTCGCCAATAAAATGGTAAATGGCCGCCATTGTTGTTTTGAGCATCTCTTCAAGGGCTTCTTGGGTAATGCAGCATAGCCTAAGTCCAGCCCAGCGTGTGCAAAGTTTGCTCTTCCTACTGTAGCTTCAAAACTGTTGGGTTGATCTCCAGACAAATACAGCACAGCTGTCAGCCTTATATATGTATTATATATACATGTATGTAGTACATATATACATGTATGTAGTACATAAATACAACACAGATGCTGTCAGCCTTATATGTGTATATACATATATATGTATATATATACAGTAAATTCTGGTCTGGTTTTAACCTCTTGATGTTTGAGTTGTTTCAAGTCTAATTAACTTCTATTTTCTGTAGTTGTTCGTAATTTCCAGACGAGCTTCTTGCTGCTCTTTTGCTGGGGACTGCTAACCCTTTACCCAGTCTTCTAGTAGCGCGGGTTACTCCTCCATGGCCTATGAAGTTCCGAAACACTTTATGACATACCCAATGATTATACTTCTTGCTGTGTGAAGGATGCCAATAGTGAGCCTGTCACAAGAATTGTTCTAAAAGAAACTTTTCCCCTTGAAGGATGTCCAAATAGTTCTGTCGCCAACAAACTTCCTAGGAATCGAGTCAAATGCAAAAGTCCACCTCAAAGGCCGTCGCTAGCCCTTCTTAGTTTGCCGAGAGAGAGAGAGAGAGACTTGCTCCTTCATAACCGGCCTCAAGCGACTGAATCTTTCTTATAGTCTGGTTTGATATTTTAGCTACTTCTGCAACTAGCTCCGAGATTAGGTCCTCGGTCCTCCGTCTAAATAAAAATTGTATTTTTCTGTGTGTGCATTATTTAGCAATAGTATTTAATAAGCGCCTATCTCAGCATCCATTTTCTTGCCGGCTGTGATTAGGATGTGTGGATTAGGAGGTGTTTGCTAAGCAACCAGAATTTATAGCATATATGATATATTTTTCTTTCTCCGAGGTTCATTCTGGTGCAATTGAATGTTCTGGTGCAATTGAATGCACTGAATCTTCAATAAATGAGCATCATGATCCCAAAGCATCCCCTTTTCCCAACTCTTCTCCCAACTCCCCACCCCCTTCCTGTTTGATACACTGTCAGTGGTAGCAATACTGTTAGCAGGAAACAGTTCATTCTGTGAGGGGAAATAAACCTTGTCTCCACGAATACTGCACTAGGTCAATGCATGATCCTAGCATTACATCATCAGCAGCATTATCACATGCTCTAGCCCCCTCCCCTCCTAAACCTAACTTGCTAGCCACAAGCCTAACCACTGCCTTAGCCCTAATCCTAGCCTCCCCCCATCTGAAGGACCAATTCTGTACCCATCTATATGGTGTATTGATAAGTACAGTCCCAAGCTTATAGTGCTCGTGCAAGCAGTGAAGACCAAGCTGGCATGTGTGCTGATATGGTCATGCTACGACATGGCGGTCATCAATGGCATGTGCGCTAACTTTCTGGGAGGTACTTTCCGTGATGTTTGGGTGTTACTCTTACGTAATTGTGATAGCCATTTCCCCTCTCCATCTGTCCCCTCCTTTCCAACTTGACTCCTTCCACCTCCTCCATCATCGGGTCTTTGTCCTTCACCTCCCTTCATCTTGCTCATATTTCTTGACCCTTCTTCTCTATTTCTCTCATTCCATCATCCATCCTCCCATTGATCACACTTCCTCCTCTCATCTCTCATCTCCTTTCATCTGCATCAATCTTCTCTTTCCCTCTCGTATCTCCTCTCCCTCTTGTCTCCCTCTTTCCCTCTCTTCTCCCTTGCCTCCTCCCTTTCCCTCCTCTCCTGCTCCTTCCTACCCTCCCACCTCTCTATCACACAGCTGGTAAGTGGGTAAGGAGATTGAAGTTGGTGCACACTCTCACCATGCACACATCCATACATCGCAAAGACAATGATAGGCCAGCGGCTGTCACCTGTCTCTTTGTGTCCAAGTAAGCAAGATGCCATTAAAAAAATAATATTATACTTTGTGTGTGATATATATACAAATAATATTGCACCTGTGTGTGATTTATACATGTATAATATTATATACAAATAATATTGCACCTGTGTATGATTTATACATATACATGTAATATTGTGCCTGTGTATGATTTATACATGTATATATACAAATAATATTGTACCTGTCTATGATTTATACATTTGTACCTGTGTGTATGATTTATAAATGTACATTATATTGCTCCATGTTTTCCAGGGACCACAAGACACTTTTCGTGGGAGACTCAAGAGGCAGAATTTACAGTTGGACTGTCTCAGATAACTTAGGTGAGGACTGCTTGATATATACACAGGTGCATGCACCAGCAATTTATGGTGTGTGTTGTTAATGATGAAGGGCATCCACACACATGTGTGCTCTAACAGGAAGTGTGCTGTAATACTTTTAGTCCCATCTGCCTATTGGAAAGGTACTTGCTTGGCTCATGTATTAAAAACATCACTGATCACAACTGTCATCTACAAGGGACTCTTTCTGGCCACATGACTATTACTGGAAGTTTCTCTTGCAGAGGAAGGCTGCACGGGACCCCCTGCCTACTTGGAAACATTCGGATTCCCTTCACTTTGCAGAAAAGCGGCACTTGATTTCACATATTGCACGCACACACACACACCATACACACACACACACACACATACACAGATACAAACACACACACACACACACTAGAGAGTAGGAACAACTCCTTGAATATGAGTGGAGAGTGTTTTTCCGTGTGTTGACCATTTCCTTGTACTCATTGCACGTGCTAACTTCACCACACTTGCATGATGTGGTATGATTTGTGTGTCAGTGGAGAAGTTTGGTCAATGTGTTCACAGGTGTGATGCAGCACTGGGTGTTGGACAGCGCTGCCAAACATTGCCATAGCTGTGAAGTGGAATTCACCTTTACGGAAAGGAAACATCATTGCAGGGACTGTGGACAGATCTTTTGTGCCAGGTATGCACGTCTCTCTCTCTCTTCTCCCCCAGCTGTTGCTCATCTGTTCCCTTCCTTCTCTCCCGTTCTCAGAATAATAATAAATAATCTCACCTCCTTTACCAACAGCAGTCGATGATCGAGGCTTGCAAAACACCACTAGCTTGCCCAAAGGCTGCTACTAATAGGTTATTCTCAGGAGGCATCTGTCCAAGGTATCCAGTGACTATAACTATGAAGTGTTCCTATAAGTAAGCAAGTGGTTGCTTCTAGATACTAAGTTTTCTGACAGGATCGATCAAGCCTATCACACCTCAGGCTTAATTTAGCAACCATCTTCTTCCAATTTTGGGCCTGGGTGTCTAGAGAAGAATATAGCCTCAGCCCCAACTGGTGCAAAAGCTGCTGCAGTGGTCCAGGCATGCTGCCACACAGTACAAGCTGCTGCAGTGGTCCAGGTGTGCTGCCACACAGTACAAGCTGCTGCAGTGGTCCAGGTGTGCTGCCACACAGTACAAGCTGCTGCAGTGGTCCAGGTGTGCTGCCACACAGTACAAGCTGCTGTAGTGGTCCAGGTGTGCTGCCACACAGTACAAGCTGCTGCAGTGGTCCAGGCATGCTGCCACACAGTACAAGCTGCTGCAGTGGTCCAGGTGTACTGCCACACAGTACAAGCTGCTGCAGTGGTCCAGGCATGCTGCCGTACAGTGCAAGCTGCTACAGTGGTCCAGGTGTGCTGCCACACAGTACAAGCTGCTGCAGTGGTCCAGGTGTACTGCCACACAGTACAAGCTGCTGCAGTGGTCCAGGCATGCTGCCGTACAGTGCAAGCTGCTACAGTGGTCCAGGTGTGCTGCCACACAGTACAAGCTGCTGCAGTGGTCCAGGTGTGCTGCCACACAGCACAAGCTGCTGCAGTGGTCCAGGTGTGCTGCCACACAGTACAAGCTGCTGCAGTGGTCCAGGTGTGCTACCACACAGTACAAGCTGCTGCAGTGGTCCAGGTGTGCTGCCACACAGTACAAGCTGCTGCAGTGGTCCAGATGTGCTACACACAGTACAAGCTGCTGCAGTGGTCCAGGTGTGCTCCACACAGTACAAGCTGCTGTAGTGGTCCAGGCATGCTGCCACACAGTACAAGCTGCTGTAGTGGTCCAGGCATGCTGCCACACAGTGCAGCCACTCATGAAGACTTACTAATTGTGGATGATTTTTGCCCTATGAAAATGCTCATGAAATCATTGTGCAAGCAAAGGAATTAAGACGAACCTGAAGCAAAATGTGTTAAAAATATATATTTGGTATGCCGTGGCTCTGCAGATGATGGGTCTCTAAGTCTAGCGTGCAAAATGCCTCAAATATAGTGCACCTCAAGGACGCGATTTTGTCTTCGATTGAATTATTATCCTTTATACGATTATTTTCAGAGAAGGTTTTGAAATGTTGGCATTAAAACAGCTGATTGAAGGAGAAGCCTCAGAATATTGACCTTTCTGCTCATTTAATTACTTACAGATCCCTGACATTATAAGACTGGACGGATTAGAAGCAATGTTTGCATATATTGGCTCTGATTGTGTATGTATATATATATATATATTGTGCACTCGTAGGTCCAGCAGCTACGAATGCAAAGTCGAGAGGCTGCGAATACACAGGAAAGTTCGGGTGTGTGCCAATTGTTTTCACAGGATCGCCATGGAAAAGAGCAGACTTATTTTTAGAACAACTGATGCGGGTATTTTGTGACAATTTCACGGCTCGAAAATGGTCTGATATTTATCTAATTGTTGTTTTAACATTAGTGCATTCATTCATTTATTTTGAACATATTAGTTGCAAAAGATGGTATATATTATATTGAGCTAATGTTATATGTGCTAAGCACTGTTAGTGTGCACCACCTGGTGCCTATGTGGCTTTACTATCAGCTGATGTTGCTATTATTTTTTACCACTCACACGTGCATGTTTACAAGACAAGAAGTGTTTTATTTAATATATATGCATGTACTGTATGTGTGAATTTTTGTATGTATGTGTGCATTTTTGTATGTATATATGCATGTATGTATGTGTATATATGCATGTATGTGTGTATATATATGCATGTATGTATGTGTGAATATATGCATGTATGTGTGTATATATATGCATGTATGTATGTGTGTATATATGCATGTATATGTGTGTGTATATGCATGTATGTATGTGTGTGTGTATATATCTGTTGTTTTGGTGTTTATTTCGTTCATTTTTGGAGGCATGTGTAAGGGTGTAGTTTGTATCACATTGTGGATTGCTAGCTACCAGTATATAGCAAGCTCATGCGAGTCTTAGCATCTCATTGTTCCTGATGAAGGCTAGAGCATCTAGTGGAAACACGGAGAGAGTAAAATCCTGAGAAGGTCATTGTAATATGCTTTTTGATGAGCAAATGGAGTCCTCAGCAGGGAGTTGGATGGTAAACTTGGTATTGCCACATATGGCATATCTATCTAGCTACATATGTATCATCTATATATGGATTCACTGTGTATTCACCCTTTAAAAAATATGAACAAGTCGCCCTCCTTAAAAAGGCCGGCTTATTTTCACTGGGAAGTGCTCGTTATAATGAGAAATATCTGAAGGATCAGCAGCTCATTCCAAGAAGGAGGTATGGAAACTGCTGCACAGGCCAATGGGAATGGGCTGCATGTTTAATAGCTGACAGGAAAGTATGCACAAACTATTATGCCTCTTGGTTAAGTAAGCACTAGGGACACATTGGCATAATATGTAGCTACTTATAGAGAGGATAATCATGCATATAGTCAATGGGAGGAGACGTGTGCCAATGATGGAGAACATGCTAAACATACTAGACAATGTGACGAGTGGGAACTATCACTTGAACAAGTTCTCGTCAGCTTCTTCATGGTCATGCTTTACTACTGTGGGAATTCCTGCAGAATTATAGCCCACTCTTAGTATAGTGTGCTTCCTGCCTCCAAACAAAGCAGCTTTCAAGTGGTCTTAACAGAACTTCTCACCACCATACGTCCGCATATATACACGTTTCTGAATATGCCATCCCATTACATTGTAGGCATGAGGTTGTTAAACTCTGTAAGTGATGCATAAATTCCTGGCTACTTCACCATATCAGAATGCAAGCATCACAACTTCATGGTGACATCATTGATGTACACTGCATTAGGTTTTCAGCTGTGCTAGAGCTACATAGGGCAATGCTAGGGCTACGTAGGGCAATGCTAGGGCTACATAGGGCAATGCTAGGGCTACATAGGGCAATGCTAGAGCTACATAGGGCAATGCTAGGGCTACATAGGGCAATGCTAGGGCTGCATAGGGCAATGCTAGGGCTACATAGGGCAATGCTAGAGCATCTAACAATGCTAGGAGTTGAGTCTTGTCCCATGTGGAACCAGATTAAAAAAATTAAAAGTCCTTGTTCGCCACTCAATGCCTTCATTCATTACTAGTAGCAAGACACTTGCATTGTGTTTTCTGTTTATAGGCACACAGCCACCTACAAGTACACACGCATGCTTGTATGTACTCAAGATCTGCACTTGACACGAGAGGAAATTTCTAGAAAACCAATGGGAACTGATCACTTCTTGGTAACGAAAACGTGCAGTTGTTGTCTCAGCTGGTTCTGTTCTGCTAACAGTGCAGTCTGCTCGCACTTGCGCAGCTTGTAATTGTTCACAAATTGGATGGGAAAACTAGTCATGTTATAATTGTTTGTGCCACATGGAAGGGAAATTGGAGGGCAATCAAGTTTGAAAAAACAAGTATCAGCCACAAACATTCTTGACTCTCACAAACAAACAAAAAAACATCTGTGGTTATGAGGTTCTGGTACACCACCTGTGGATGGGAAGTAGTGATAGGCATTCTGTGATTTAGAGGATTTTTAAGGTGATCAGGGCACAGTTTTAAGGGATTATATTGGTCATCACTGTACAGTATGAGCCTTCATAAAGCATATGATTGTAAAGTTCTTGAAATCGGTATCTTCTGATACCAGTCATCACTGTACAGACTTACAAGTCTTCATAAAGTATAATTATGGTTGGAAAGCTCTTGAAACTACCTATTTTCTGGTACCAAAATTAATTGCAAAGGCGAAATAAAAAAGCAGTTATGAGTTACAAATTTCGAGAATTTTTTTATTTAGTGCTTTAATCTCCCCATAGTTAGAAAGCGAAGATGGTGGCTTCATGTATATTCTCCCACCACAATCAAATTCAACAAACCTTTCACTAAAGAGCAAATTTGCAAAGCCCAGATCATAAACACACCTGCTGTTAAGCACTCTATTCAAAAAAAAAAAAAAATCTCGACTGGTAATTGAGAGATATATAAGCTTTGTTGTGTTTGGTACCATTTGGAGCCAATATAAGGAGTGCTATGGTGTTACTAGTCAAGAATGAAATATGCTAAACCCCCCCCCCCCCTCTTGGCTGTGAGATACCAATGTAAATCAGTAATCCAAGTGTAACCAAGGTACTAAAACACGGGCATGCTCGGTACTACGACAACACAATACAGACTATATAGCAGAAGCTTACAAAATGAGTACAATTAATAAATGGAGTACAATGTCATCATGTGGCTTTTCCACAAAGGAGTAAATTACTATCACTACTATTTGTTATTATTGTTACTATTATTACCATCATCATCATGCATTATACATGTCCACATAGTGGTTACAGTTAGAATACACGCATAATAAATATTACACATATCCCTGAGACGCTGTTCTTTAGCCTAGATCTTGCCGAACAGTTTTGGATACTAAGATGCTGCTGAGAGCTTCATTGTTGTGTTGTTTTGTCCACCATTTAGAGCCAATATGAGGAGTGCTATGATACCCTCCTATATATATATATACAAAATCTAAAAAACTATTTCACTGATTTTTTTTGTTTTTTTTTTTGAGCCCTACATATATACAAATATTACTTTCAAGTCACTTGTGAGCCTGTGTCAAATATTAGCTACAGGTCAACTGTGAGCCTTTCAAATATTAGTTTTCAGATGCTTACGATTTTTTTCCAAATATTGATTTCAAGTCACTTGTGAGCTTATGTCAAATATTAGTTTCAAGTCACTTGTGAGCCTGTGTTAAATATTACTTTCAAGTCACTTGTAAGCCTGCATCAAATATTAGTTTCAACAAGTCATTAACACATAAGTATTACAAACATGTACATCACAGAAACACATACTTACAACACACTTAGACATAACCACATTAGAAAGCAAAATTGGTTTTGTCAGTTTTATGAAATGTAGCTGGAGTTCTTGTTAAGATTCTAACGTACTTTAGCTTGGTTGAGACGTTAGTTGTACCTGTAATCTTGATACTGCTCGACTCAAGGCCACCACATTTACTACAGCACAGTAGTGTGAAATCAATAACTAACACTATAACAGTTTATTTTAATAAACCTTCTCAATCGACTTGAAATTGCACTTGCTCTACATTTTGACTAGAGCTCTAACCTGTTGAAGTCTCTCGATGTTTCAATAGATGCTCTAGCCAAATTTCATGTGATTATTGAGAATGTTACTGTAATGTTATTATTATGTCAATTGAGTGAGAGTTCATTGACAATATCAATGATACTAATAGCTAAGAGTATCCGGCTGTTCAGGCAGGGGAGGGGACCAAAGATCTTTCATCATCTTGCCATACAAAAGTTCATTTCTCCTCTGCCACCACTTCTCTACCCAATACATAACACACTTGTCCACCTCCTCCATCACTGCATCACTTACTCCCTCCACACCTTTCCCCAATAGCAATGCCACCTTTCCATCCTTGTCTATTCCGATATTCATCCAGCCACTGTCCAGCTGATCTCTCCCAAATTCTCCGCACATTACCAAGAAATGTTCTACATCTTTCCCTGCTCCACTATCACATATGACATCTCTCATCCCTAACTATCACATATCTCTTCTTATCCTCTAACAACCCCGCTGAGGCAGTCCTCAGTCTAAATTGCAACATGCACGGACTTCACATACCTCTCCACCCCAGCACCATTCTTTGCCAATTTAAAACTTGAGTGTACTCTTGGTGTTCACTTCCTCCTCCCAATCCTTCTCATTTCTCACCTTCATTTTACACACTGATCCAACCTCATTGTTTAAAGCTCAGATTTCCCATCTTCTTCCCACCATCCAGTTCCTCCACCCCCGCTTAGTTTATTTACAACTATTTTCACCAATCTGCTCTGTTCCAACACCTCAAATCCCTTACCAAACAAAACCTTCATCTCTTCTCTTCCTGCTTCCCTTCCCCCACCCCATATCTCCCCATATTGCCACTCCTGCTACTGTATTACTTTCTCCCAACAATCTCTACCCACTCTCATCTGTGCTGACTCCAACTCCTTGGAAGCATTACATCTTCCTGTCCACCACACTTCAGCTGCATATTCTATGTAACTTAGGTCTCACTAGAAGCTCCCAACCATTCTTCCTCTGTCTACTTCCACCTGCCCATTCACTCTACTCATCCATGTCACCTTCCCATCCTACTCTTCTGCTTTCTTTGCCATCTTCTCTACCTGAACATTACCTCTTAGAAACTTCCTATCAAACCAAGTACTTGCCTTTTCCAATATCTCATCTGACAATTCACTCCCTATTTCCTTACTACCATGACCTTGCTCTTCTTACTATTAAACTTCATCTTCCACCTAACACATACTGATAGTATTCAGCTGGCGGTCTGATCTGCAGCGGGAACAAATCAGAAAACAATCCGATTAGCGTCCAAATTTCCAGCGATTCTGTCAGAACGGCGGTCGTGCGTAAGGGACGCCGGCTCAGCCCACTAAATGTGTCGGGCAAGTTATTTTTCTCAGAGTTGGTGTTCAGTATTAGATTCTGCGTTCCTCTGATCTACCGGTTGGTTAGCCTTTTACAGGTCGTTTGACGTTTGACTTTCATTTATGGCAGGGATTTTGGAGATTAACTGATCCTCAGGTATATAAATAGTCTTCCACTTGTTTTTGTTTTTATAACAATTGCATGTAATAGTCCCCTATGTCACCTATTATCAACTTTATGGCTAGCACCTGGCCTAGCCCACCCCGGCTCTAGTCCTACCCCTAATGCTAACAACAACGTTTTTCTTAGTATGTGTGTGTGTGTGTGTGTGTGCACCTGTAATGTAGACAAACCTAGTATTAGTTTAAATTTTTTGCAGACCAATATAGTGCAATGCCATCCATTGGTCCTCCTTAGCTAGGGCAAGGGCTAGGGCTAGAGTGAAATATTCATATATATATATGATTGTTGTTGGATGAGCTAGATTTATTTTAAGAGTTCATTATTATAATTCATTATTATAATAATAATTATTATTATTACTGTTATTATTATTATTATTATTATTTATTATTATTATTATTATTATTATTATTATTATTATTATTATTATTATTATTATTATTATTATTATTATTATTATTATTATTATTATTATTATTATTATTATTATTATTATTATTATTATTATCCACGTTTCGACTAAATGCTCTAGTCTTCATCAGGAATATTGTTATTATTATTATTAAAAACAACTAAAACATTCATTGAAGTGATCATGTTCATTTGTGTGCATGCACGCATGCGCGTACGTGTGTGTGTGAGTATTGTCTAAGGAATGAAGATAGTTTGTCAATGTATAACTAGTCAGAATGTGGAATATCTTGTCTCCATGACTCTGCTAGCTGCTGCTTGAATGGCTGTGCATGGCCAGAGTAGTTTTAATACTGGGTTTAAATTTTGTGTCTTAGAAATGGCCACACCAGAGATATGAAACCTCTTTGGGAACTCCATTCCTTCACTGTTTGACCACACAAGCACCTTCAGACGCAATCTCTAGCATCACTCACATTTTTATTATCATCATTTTGGAGGAGTTCACGCTTACCATGTGTGTTGTTTTTAGCCTGCACATGCCCAGTAAACTACTCGATCATTTATATCATAGTCAAAACTCTGGATGAGGTGAGTAAGCAGCGAGCACAACTACCACCATGAACACCCTCTTCCAGGTCTTCACCTCTGTTTCTGGAAACTCTTCTGCTGAGGAAGGCTATGCATGCATCCTATACTTGCCTGGAGTTCTTCACTCTTGAGAAAGGAGGTGCCCATGGATAGATTTCTATGCTATTTTACTGAATATAGTCTCTTGTCGACGTACTGGACAGTGTGCTGCGAAGGTTTTAGTCGCTTACCTCAATGGAGCAGATTCTTGTACCAAACTGCAGATTACATTTGCATTCCAATGATATGAACTTGAAAAAAATTTACAGCTATAAATATTACTGTTATAAAGTTGGTGGTCGGTAGAAGTGGCTGTTGAGTTGGTAAGCTACAGCATGGTGTGTGTGCAGAGTTGATACCAGTGTTGCCATGATGACTAATGCACCACCTGCCAGGCTGGTGCTCTCCTAATAGTAAAGCAGAAGGACAGAAGTTGAGGTGGGCAAATTCTTATCTTGTGTAACTGGTGGACTTTGTACTAGATCTAACAGAAAACCAAAACGTAGTATAGTAGTACTGTACTTGTGACCAGATGGAGATATTCCATAAGTGGATTTTCTAGTAGTAACTAATGAGATGGTTAGATATGTGTCTACACCTAATTTAGATTGGCAGGAAGCTTGAGGTTTCTTCGTAGTTGTTTCCCTGATGTTCAACAGGACATTTGGAAGACGTCATCTTCACTGTTTTCATGATCACTGCAAGTCCATTGCTCATGATAGAATACATTAAAACATGAACATCTTCATTGAGCACATGTTCTTATACTCTGTTGAAGTACTTTCCTGTCGTCCGAGTACCTGTGGCTCAGTGATATGTAGGAGCTGAGATGTTCTGTCTCCCTGGCTCAGTGATATGTAGGAGCTGAGATGGCCTGTCATCTTATGGCTCTAGGAGCTGAGATGACCTGTTTCCCTGTGGCTCAGTGATCTGTAGGAGCTGAGATGCTTGTTTACTTCAATGGAGCTGGTTCTTGTATTTCCACTCTAATGTTATGAACAAATTTAAGAAATTTATTCCTGAAAAAAAGTTGTGGCTAATAATGTAACTGCTACACAACAAACCACAAATATAGTTGGTGTTCAATTGGTTAATGGGTTGCAATGTTAACAAATCACAATGTGGATATTTGAAATAGCTAGAGTCCGTGCCTATTGGCTAGTTGAAATATTTAAGATTTTATTTTCAATATCAACATTCTCTTTGCTATTCCTTTCTCTTTGCTATTCCTTCACCAAAAATCCCATTATATATATGAGTGAATCATTTTAGAAAAATGGTGTTAGGTTAGATATAGGAGTGCGGCTCCTGTGTGAACCTTATATGGTTGGAAGGAGGGATATAGGAGGGGAGGTTCCTGTGTGGTCCTTATATGGTGGGAAGGAGGGATATAGAAGTGGAGGCTCCTGTGTGGTCCTTATATGGTGGGATGGAGGAATATAGGAGTAAGGCTCCTGTGTGAACCTTATATGGTGGGAAGGAGGGATATAGGAGTGAAGGCTCCTGTATGAACCTTATATGGTGGGATGGAGGATATAGGAGTGAAGGCTCCTGTGTGGTCCTATTGAGAAGGCAAGCAACCCTATAAGGTTGAATTTTTTTTGACTTCTTTAATGCACTTCGAACAATTTGGGTGAAGCAGGAATGTGTGCTGCTTTATTACGTAGCTCCTTCACTCTTGAGAAGAGAGGTGCTCATGGAGGAACTTCATGTTGTGAATCTTGTTGTAAACACGGCACCATGATGTGCTGTGAAACTTTTAGTTGTTGACTTCAATGGAGCTCACTCTTACACTAAACTGCAGATTGTATTTGCATTCTGAACACTTTAACAACCCACAAAGTCGGAAGTCAATTGGTTGCTGTAGCAGCATACATTACAACATACATTATCTGCCAAGTTGAGAGATTCCTGTGTTGCCATGACAATGACATCATATACCTGGATGCCACCTATCCTCTCTTAACTGTAAAGCATTTCCCCTCTTGGGAGGGAGCAGAGACATTCTGGTAGGAAGGAGGTTGGTGTGTGCAGATTCTGACCTGGTGTCAAGGTGGACTTTATACTAGACCAAGCACAGAGCCTAGACATGAGTATTTGTACTACATTTGGTCACCTTAAATGTGTTCTCTTCTATATATGCATTATCTATAGTAATTAGGATCTGTGTCCACAGCTTAATCAGGGTTGGTGAGATTACCACATGCTGTGTAAATGACTGAGGTTTCTGCATAGGGGGTTCTTTTCCTCTATGTGGCAGCTTGATATTTGTAAGACTTCATCTTTGTTGTGTTCACTGCAACCCTTGCTCTGACAAAAAGTGTAATGAAGTCATGCACCACATCCTGCATGAGGCACCTGCCATCTGGAACCTGTACCTGTTGCTGCTGGGTATATGCCTGTAGCTGCTGGGTATATGCCTGTAGCTGCTGGGTATATGCCTGTAGCTGCTGGCCTGTAGCTGCTGGGTATATGCCTGTAGCTGCTGGGTTTATGCCTGTAGCTGCTGGGTATATGCGTGTAGCTGCTGGGTATATGCATGTAGCTGCTGGGTTTATGCCTGTAGCTGCTGGGTATATGCCTGTAGCTGCTGGCCTGTAGCTGCTGGCCTGTAGCTGTTGGGTTTATGCCTGTAGCTGCTGAGTATATGCCTGTAGCTGCTGGGTATTTGTGGGTATATGCCTGTAGGTGCTGGCCTGTAGCTGCTGGGTATATGCCTGTAGCTGCTGGGTATATGCCTGTAGCTGCTGGGTAAATGCCTGTATCTGCTCGGTATATGCTTGTAGCTGTTGGGTTGATTCCTGTAGCTGCTGAGTATATGCCTGTAGCTGCTGGGTATATGCCTGTAGCTGCTGAGTATATGCCTGTAGCTGCTGGGTTTATGCCTGTAGCTGCTGTGTTTATGCCTGTAGCTGCTGGGTTTATGCCTGTAGCTGCTGGGTTTATGCCTGTAGCTGCTGGGTTTATGCCTGTAGCTGCTTGTTTTATGCCTGTAGCTGCTGGGTTTATGCCTGTAGCTGCTGGGTTTATGCCTATAGCTGCTGGGTTTATGCCTATAGCTGCTGGGTTTATACCTGTAGCTGCTGGTTTTATGCCTGTAGCTGCTGGATTTAATATGACTGTAGCTGTTGGGTTTATGCCTGTAGCTGCTGGTTTTATGCCTGTAGTTGCTGGATTTATGCCTGTAGCTGCTGGTTTTATGCCTGTAGTTGCTGGATTTATGCCTGTAGCTGCTGGGTTTATGCCTGTAGCTGCTGGTTTTATGCCTGTAGTTGCTGGATTTATGCCTGTAGCTGCTGGGTTTATGCCAGTAGCTGCTGGGTTTATGCCTGTAGCTTCTGGGTTTATTCCTTGCTTGGTTTATGCCTGTAGCTGTTGAGTTTATGCCTGTAGCTGCTGTGTGTATGCCTGTAGCTGCTGTGATTTATGCCTGTAGCTTCTGGGTTTATTCCATGCTTGGTTTATGTAGCTGTTTGGTTTATGTGTCTAGCTACTTGGTTTATACCTTCTTGGGTATATGCCTGTAGCTGCTGGGTATATGCCTGTAGCTGCTGGGTATATGCCTGTAGCTGCTGGGTTTATGCCTGTAGCTGCTGGGTATATGCCTGTAGCTGCTGGGTATATGCATGTAGCTGCTGGGTTTATGCCTGTAGCTGCTGGGTATATGCCTGTAGCTGCTGGGTATATGCCTGTAGCTGTTGGGTTTATGCCTGTAGCTGCTGAGTATATGCCTGTAGCTGCTGGGTATATGCCTGTAGCTGCTGGGTATATGCCTGTAGCTGCTGGGTATATGCCTGTAGCTGCTGGGTATATGATTGTAGCTGCTGGGTATATGCTTGTAGCTGCTGGGTATATGCCTGTAGCTGCTCGGTATATGCTTGTAGCTGTTGGGTTTATTCCTGTAGTTGCTGAGTATATGCCTGTTGCTGCTGGGTATATGCCTGTAGCTGCTGGGTATATGCCTGTAGCTACTGAGTATATGCCTGTAGCTGCTGGGTATATATGCCTGTAGCTGCTGGGTATATGCCTGTAGCTGTTGAGTATATGCCTGTAGCTGCTGGGTATATACCTGTAGCTGCTGGGTATATGCTTGTAGCTGCTGGGTATATGCCTGTAGCTGCTGGGTATATGCCTGTAGCTGCTGAGTATATGCCTGTTGCTGCTGGGTATATGCCTGTAGCTACTGGGTATATGACTGAGTATATGCCTGTAGCTGCTGGGTATATGCCTGTAGCTGCTGGGTATATGCGTGTAGCTGTTGAGTATATGCCTGTAGCTGCTGGGTATATGCCTGGGTATATGCTTGTAGCTGCTGGGTATATGCCTGTAGCTGCTGGGTATATGCCTGTAGCTGCTGAGTATATGCCTGTAGCTGCTGGGTTTATGCCTGTAGCTGCTGGGTTTATGCCTGTAGCTGCTGGGTTTATACCTATAGCTGCTGGATTTATGCCTGTAGCTGCTGGGTTTATGACTGTAGCTTTTGGGTTTATGCCTTCGGCTGCTGGTTTTATGCCTGTAGCTGCTGGGTTTATGCCTGTAGCTTCTTGATTTATGCCTGTAGTTGCTGGGTTTATGCTTGTAGCTACTGTGATTATTCCTGTAGCTTCTTGGTTTATAGCTGGATTTATGACTGTAGCTGCTAGGTTTATATGTGTAGCTTCTGGGTTTATTTCTTGCTTGGTTTATGCCTATAGCTGTTGAGTTTATGCTTGTAGCTGCTGGGATTATGCCTGTAGCTTCTGGGTTTATTCCTTGCTTGGTTTATGCCTGTAGCTGTTGAGTTTATGCCTGTAGCTGCTGTGTGTATGCCTGTAGCTGCTGGGATTATGCCTGTAGCTTATGGGTTTATTCCTTGCTTGGTTTATGCCTGTAGCTTGGTATATGCCTGTAGCTATTTGGTTTATGTGTGTAGCTACTTGGTTTATGCCTTCTTCAGCTGCTGGGTATATGCCTGGGTATATGCCTGTAGCTGCTGGGTATATGCCTGTAGATGCTGGGTTTATGCCTGTAGCTGCTGGGTATATGCCTGTAGCTGCTGGGTATATGCATGTAGCTGCTGGGTTTATGCCTGTAGCTGCTGGGTATATGCCTGGGTATATGCCTGTAGCTGCTGGTTTTATGCCTGTAGCTGCTTGGTTTATGCCTGTAGCTGCTGGGTTTATGCCTGTAGATGCTGAGTTTATGCCTATAGCTGCTGGGTTTATACCTGTAGCTGCTGGTTTTATGCCTGTAGCTGCTGTGTTTATGACTGTAGCTGTTGGGTTTATGCCTGTAGCTTTTGGGTTTATGCCTTGTTTTATGCCTGTAGCTGCTGGGTTTATGCCTGTAGCTTCTTGATTTATGCCTGTAGTTGCTGGGTTTATGCTTGTAGCTGCTTGGTTTATGCCTGTAGCTGCTGGGTTTATGCCTGTAGATGCTGGGTTTATGCCTATAGCTGCTGGGTTTATACCTGTAGCTGCTGGTTTTATGCCTGTAGCTGCTGGGTTTATGCCTGTAGATGCCGGGGTTATGCCTATAGCTGCTGGGTTTATGCCTGTAGCTGCTGGGTTTATACCTGTAGCTGCTGGTTTTATGCCTGTAGCTGCTGTGTTTATGCCTGTAGCTGCTGGGTATATGCCTGTAGCTGCTGGTTTTATGCCTGTAACTGCTGGATTTATGCCTGTAGCTGCTGGGTTTATGCCTGTAGCTTTTGGGTTTATGCCTTCAGCTGCTGGTTTTATGCCTGTAGCTGCTGGGTTTATGCTTGTAGCTTCTTGATTTATGCCTGTAGTTGCTGGGTTTATGCTTGTAGCTACTGTGATTATTCCTGGAGCTTCTTGGTTCATAGCTGGATTTATGACTGTAGCTGCTAGGTTTATACGTGTAGCTTCTGGGTTTATTTCTTGCTTGGTTTATGCCTATAGCTGTTGAGTTTATGCTTGTAGCTGCTGGGATTATGCCTGTAGCTTCTGGGTTTATTCCTTGCTTGGTTTATGCCTGTAGCTTCAGGGTTTATTCCTGTAGCTGTTTGGTTTATGTTTGTAGCTACTTGGTTTATGCCTTCTTCAGCTGCTGGGTATATGCCTGTAGCTGCCTGTAGCTGCTGGGTTTATGCCTGTAGCTGCTGGGTATATGCGTGTAGCTGCTGGGTATATGCATGTAGCTGCTGGGTTTATGCCTGTAGCTGCTGGGTATATGCCTGTAGCTGCTGGGTATATGCCTGTAGCTGCTGGGTATATGCCTGTAGCTGTTGGTTTTATGCCTGTAGCTGCTGAGTATATGCCTGTAGCTGCTGGGTATATGCCTGTAGCTGCTGGGTATATGCCTGTAGCCTGCTGGGTATATGCCTGTAGCTGCTGGGTATATCAGACCTCTCAAGTCACATGATTTGGTCGTGCGTCACACGATTTCAGGACTTTTCTCACGCTCTCACGACCACTTACCTATTTCTCACGATGCGCCCTACCGAGATTTGGCGCTACCAGAAGATCTTCCTCAAACTCAAAAAGACACAGTTGGCTTCAATGCTGAAGAACCGTATCGTGTGGATATGTTTTGGGGGCATCTGAGAGAAATGAAGAAACCCGGTTTGAGCTGTTTTGAATCTTTTGTTTAAAGTTGCAAATGTTGTATTGACCATACAGCATTAAAATGCAGGGGAAGAACGAATTTTTCCCCTTATCAACAAAACAAGACACCAAGTAGAAGTTCCCTGAGTCTGGATGGTACACTTTCATCCCTTATTAAAGTGAAGACGCATATCGAGAACCCACTTAGCTGGATTCCATCAGAAGTTCTTAAAGAAGATAAGAAGGCTATAACCAGCAGCATAAAAACCGCTAATAGACAATAAACTGTGCTCTTGCATGCAATATATGAATGAAACTATATTAAAAACTTCTTTCTTTACCTTACAGTATAATATAAGTAGTTCAATGACAAGTCAATGTAATAATATTATAATACCAACACTCCCAGGGGATTGATGAGTGACAAAATGAATGTATTGCATAAGAAATGTTTTATATACCCCAATTAGAATTGGTGAATTCAGTAGGCCATGTAATCGTTATTGAAGCTGCAGTATCAGCTCTGAATGATCAATACAAATGTGCTTCTCCCATGTCTCACTCCAACCAGAGCATTTCTCACTCCACTTTAACATCAAATCTCACACTAAGTAGCAATATAAGTTGAGAGGTCTGGTATATGCCTGTAGCTGCTGGGTATATGCCTGTAGCTGCTGGGTATATGCCTGTAGCTGCTCGGTATATGCTTGTAGCTGTTGGGTTTATTCCTGTAGCTGCTGAGTATATGCCTGTTGCTGCTGGGTATATGCCTGTAGCTGCTGGGTATATGCCTGTAGCTGCCTGTAGCTGCTGGGTTTATGCCTGTAGCTGCTTGGTTTATGCCAGTAGTTGCTGGGTTTATGCCTGTAGCTGCTGGGTTTATGCCTGTAGCTGCTGGGTTAATGCCTGTAGCTGCTGGGTTTATGCCTATAGCTGCTGGGTTTATACCTGTAGCTGCTGGTTTTATGCCTGTAGCTGTTGGGTTTATGCCTGTATCTGCTAGTTTTATGCCTGTAGCTGCTGGGTTTATGCCCGTAGCTTTTGGGGTTATGCCTTCAGCTGGTTTTATGCCTGTAGCTGCTGGGTTTATGCCAGTAGCTGCTGGGTTTATGCCTGTAGCTTTTTGATTTATGCCTGTATTTGCTGGGTTTATGCTTGTAGCTGCTGTGATTATTCCTGTAGCTTCTTGGTTTATAGCTGGATTTATGACTGTAACTGCTAGGTTTATACGTGTAGCTTATTTCTTGCTTGGTTTATGCCTATAGCTGTTGAGTTTATGCTTGTAGCTGCTGGGATTATGCCTGTAGCTTCTGGGTTTATTCCTTGCTTGGTTTATGCCTGTAGCTGTTGAGTTTATGCCTCTAGCTGCTGTGTGTATGCCTGGATTATGCCTGTAGCTTCTTGGTTTATTCCTTGCTTGGTTTATGCCTGTAGCTTCAGGGTTTATTCCTGTAGCTGTTTGGTTTATGTGTGTAGCTACTTGGTTTATGCCTTCTTCAGCTGCTGGGTTTATGCCTGTAGCTGCTGTTTTATGCCTGTAGCTGCTGGGTTTAGGCTTGTAGCTGCTGGGATTATTCCTGTAGCTGCTGGGATTATGCCTGTAGCTTCTGGGTTTATTCATTACTTGGTTTATTCCTGGTTATGTACGCCTATAGCTGCTGGGTTTAAGCCTGTAGCTGCTGGGTATATGCCTGTAGATTTGGGTTTATGCCTGTTTGCTGCTGGGTTTATGCCTGTAACTGCTTGGTTTATTCCTGTAGCTGTTTGGTTTATGTATGGAGTTGCTAGGTTTATGCCTGTAGCTGCTGGGTTTATGCCTGTGGCTGCTGGGTTTATGCCTGGGTTTATATGCCTGTAGCATACTTGCCAACTTTCCATAAGATAATTCCGGGACATTTCCGACGCAAATTTCCATCCACACCCCTTCAATAGCATGCGCGTTTGCCCGTCTCCATGATGTTATTATTTACCCTGTATTTCCTGTATTCCATGCTTATTTACTTTGTAAATCAATTTCATTATATTTGTTTTATTTATATTCTTTTATTTATACCTTTGTCTTTCTTACCTATCCCTTGAAATTCATGAAATTCTTTCCTTTTCACCGCCAACTTTAGCCCAACACCTTTTTTTGGTTTTAATTTTTTAATTTCATAATTTTTTTTGTAACCATTAAATTTTGATACAAAGCATATTAATCGATTGCAAATTGAAAGAGCTATAATTTGGTATATGAATCAGCTCTATTGAAGTAGGCAAACAAAAGTTCTGCATCTCTATGTCTACAACAGTTAAAAAAAAGTCACTAACAACAGAGATCCATCCAGGAGCGACTTTTTTCTCTACTCCGTAGGATTTTGATTGATATCGAATCTGCAGTAGATGGCTTTGCAGCTTTTCACCAAAGAAGAGCATCCAGAAGCTATAGGGACGGTCACACTGAGAAGTAAAGTCATCATTCTCCAAAAAATTATATAATTATATTTTTGTTGCCGCACATGCTACCTGGAATTTTTCTTTGATTGTAATTTTAATGTTTAGAGCTATCTTTCGCGCACCCCCTAGTAAAAATTTATAATCTGTAGCTCCGTTCGCGAGCTATGTCGAGTTCGTGCCTGTAGGCGCTTATTGCGGTGAGAGTGTTTTAATCCGTCAAAATGGCATTCTCTCTTCTGCTTCTTTGCTACACTGACCATTTTGCTGAGATTAGCTGGTTGGGAAGTTTCATAAGTGCCACACCTCCAATTGAAACAAGGTCAAAGGTTATCTGAAGTATTTCTCTCCTAAAAAGTGTCCTTTTTGAGCTAAAATAAACATGCTTGGGACTGCAGTGGCCATCTAAGCGAGTGGAAGCGCAAGGTGCGCATATCTGTAAATTCCGGGACATTACCGGGACAAGGACACCACCAGGACAATGCCCAAAATTCTGGGACTGTTCCGGCCATTCCGGGACGGTTGGCAACTCTGCTGTAGCTGCTGGGTTTATGCCTGTAGCTGCTGGGTTTTGTTTGTTTGTGTAGCTGCTTGGTTTATGCCCGTGGGTTTTGGGTTTATGTCTTTAGTTGCTTTGTTTGTTTGTGTAGCTGCTGGGTTTATGCCAGTAGCTGCTAGGTTTTCTACCTGTAGCTGCTGAGTAGATCTGGTATGCCAGATCGAGTCTGAAGTGTTCCTAGTAAATAGGTCTGGTAGTACAGTTGCCAAGTGAAGTCTCTAGTGTTGCTAGTGAGTAGGTCTGGTACAGTAGGTTGGAACCTACATGTACTTAGAAAAAGAACTTGATTAGCGTCCTACTGATAAACTAGTAAAGTATGTTCCTTTTTATTTGTTACCGTATTGAATGAAGGCATGATTAAAGTTCAACACTCAAATCAAATAATTTGATGTATAGTGCATGTTGATGAGTATAGTAGACTACCATTACCACGGGCGTATATAAATTATTAGGGGGGTTAGACATTCACACCCCCTACCCCCCTTAAAATTTTATACCTGATGATACTGGATAGGCTCCTGCTCCCACTTTTTTCTAAACTTGAAGTTCTCCCCGCCAGCCCTGATTACCAATATTTTCCTATTAGTCACACCAATGTAGATAGTCATCTAATCAAGTAGCCACAATCAAGCCGAGGTATCACCTTTACCTATAGTAGCCACAGGCAAGCCTCATGCATGGAAGTGTGACTTTATAGTAGCCACAGTCTATTCTCATGCAATTCTCATGCATAGAGGTATTACCTTTACCTATAGTATTCTTAGTCGAGCCTCGTGCATAGATGTAGACCCTTTACCTATATTAACCACAGTCAAGTCTCATGCATGTATGTAGACCCTTTACCTATAGTAACCACAAGCAAGCCTCATGCATTGTCACCCTTTACCTAACCTATAGTGGCAATAGTCAAGCCTCATGCAATGATGTAGACCCTTTACCTATAGTAGACACAGTCAAGCCTCATCTCATGCATGAAGGTAGACCATTTACCTATACTAACCACAGTCAAGCTTTGTGCATGAAGGTTGACCCTTTACCTATAGTAGCCACAGTCAAGCCTTGTGCATGAAGGTAGACCCTTTACCTATAGTAGACATAGTCAAGCCTCGTGCATGGATTGGAGGTAGACCCTTTACCTATAGTAGACACATGAATGGAGGTAGACCCTTTACCTATAGTAGCCACAGTCAAGCCTCATGCATGGATGTAGACCCTTTACCTATAGTAGACACAGTCAAGCCTCATGCATGGAGGTAGACCCTTTACCTATAGTAGACACAGTCAAGCCTCATGCGTGGAGGTAGACCCTTTACCTATAGTAGCCACAGTCAAGCCTCATGCATGAAGGTAGACCCTTTACCTATAGTAGCCACAGTCAAGCCTCATGCATGGAGGTAGACCCTTTACCTATAGTAGACACCGTCAAGCCTTGTGCATGAAGGTAGACCCTTTACCTATAGTAGACCCAGTGAAGCCTTGTGCATGAAGGTAGACCCTTTACCTATAGTAGACACATGAATGGAGGTTGACCCTTTACCTATAGTGGCAACAGTCAAGCCTCATGCATGGAGGTAGACCCTTTACCTATGGTCGCCACAGTCAAGCCTCATGCAGTGAATCTGTGTTGTGAATCTGTGTCGCAACACAGTTTATCATGTTTAAATTAATTTATGAAAGGTTTTGTCAGATAACAAAGTTGTCAGATTATTAAACATCGGATTAACAAAAGTAAACTCTAGTTATAATTATAGTAAAGTTACAGACTCTCAACGCAGGCAATCCAGGATTTCAAACTACATGAGGTTGACATGAACAGTTGAAAGCTCTCAGTGTGGGTTGGGTTGATAAGGTATGTAAGCTTCATTCTGGAAATGCTCTGTGAGACACACACACACACAACAATAAAACAATAATCATCATTTTGTGGATTTGCATCACCTCCTGTGTAGCTATATCAGCAACAAGACTAGACCACACTTTTATTGCACACATAAGGAGTAGAACTGGTGACCTCACAAATTTGGTTTGGAACATGCAATTTTGACATGATTATTCCTATACCTTCAAGTTTGGTTCCAGAAGGGAGCATGCAGTTTTATATATACTGTAGAGGTGATAGAGCTGCCATGTTGTGATTTTATCCCTCCTCCTTGAAGTGTCAGAGTTCATGACTCAGCAGTGTACTTATAGTAGAATCCTGTGTGACAATTGTAGACTTATTTGAAGACAGAATTGGGACAAATTTGCTAACAAGATAACAGTTGATAATTTGGTTAATTTTAGCTGACCTAATCCAAACCTAAGATTCCATTTGAGCTAAGTTGAAGATAACTTGAGTGGCTTAAATTTTGATTGCATCACAGACAATGCTACAAATTCATGACACTAGCTACTTCCGTACGCAGCAGACAGTTGAACCTAGAGAAATGATGGCGCTATTTTTGTACGCGAATTGTGCTTCAATGAGGACCTCCCATTTAGCTGTTGTCACGTTAAAAAGTGTCTGTTTCTGTTGCCCGGCGTGGTCAACAAGTTGCAGTTGCTTGTCCAACTTGATGTTAACTATGGAAAGGTTAGCAGATGTTTACGTAGAGGTCATGGCTGCCATTTGCCTTACTGCTAGGGTTAAGGGTAGAACTGTGTCATCTTGACTTGTGGGGGGGGGGGGGGGGGGGAGGGGGTTAGCTTGGGCCAATGTTTGTACTAGACTTGCACACTGTTCCCCTGAAAGCTTTAGCATATACTTGCTCTGGCACTCATGGACTCCAGAGAAGTGTGGCCAACTGTTTCCTATACTACTGTAAAGTTCCTGTGATACCAAAAACATTTTTAAAGATATGTAGCTAATGTGATTGACTTTGGCCGAAAACGAGCCATAAAGTTATATTAATGTATTATCTTGATAGGTAACATTTTCCCGAGGGACACCATTTCAACTGTCTAGGAAGCATGGTCGGTGGATGAGGTGAGGGAATGTGTTGAAACACTTATAAACTTGGACAATTGTACGTATTACCTGTTTGTAAAGAATATGCTTATTAACTTTTTTAATCCACAATTTGTAGCATTTGCAAGCAGGGATGGCATCTAAAGAATCAACCACGCTACAAAATTGTTTAAGTGAATTAGAACTTTCAATTAACATCAATTTAAAAGACATCGCCACTTTCTTACACAAAATAAATATCCTCCCCAGAGTGACTTACGATTCCATCGCTTATGGTAGATCCGTGCTGAGACCTGAAGAGAAAGCGTGCGAGGTGGTGGGTATCCTTAGAAACAAAGTGGAGGAGGACAAAGATGTTTATGGGATCTTCATGGAATACCTGCTCACAGAGCCAAAATATCGTGCGATCGCAGACATCTTGAAGAAGGAGTATGCGAGACTAGCTGAAGCAGCTCCTGCAAATTTGACGTCTGATCATACTGATGAAGGTGTGTTTTGAATCCCATAGCTGACTCATACGTCAATGTTAGAGTCATGATCGGATGTTATAATCGTAGGCAGGGAAAATTCCTTAAGGGGGGGGACCACCCCAAGACTGGCTAAAAACGTTGTTGACTTTTGACTGCCCATAACTTTTTTAATAATTGTTTTGTGTAGATAATTTTATGCTCAAATTGTTGCTTGTTCTATGTGCTTTCCAATGATATATAAAATATCTCTAGAGGCATGTTTTGTCAGAAGATGCATGCAGAAACATCCAAGGCAGGGACCCTCCTCCGTTTGGCAGACCCCCACAACTCATTTTTAAAAATCAAAAGCTGTAAATTGGTTTGTGGCTTGTCATAGCTAACAGCTGTGATTGGAGCGAAACCAAAATAATTGCAATAACTAAAGTGGTTGTTGAATGGCAACCTGCCGTATTTGATTAAGACGCTAAAAAACATGCCTCTAGAGATATTTTATATCATTGGAAAGCACATAGAACAAGCAACAATTTGAGCATAAAATTATCTACACAAAACAATTATAAAAAAAGTTATGGGCAGTCAAAAGTCAACAACTTTTTTGGCCAGTCTTGGGGTGGTCCCCCCCCTTAAGTTATGTTGGCAGTTAGGACTTGGCCCAATTCCTTAATGTTGAAGTCAGTTTAGCAGCTGGTATGATTAAACTTTGTGTGGGAATGCTCATATCACTTTTTCTATATTTTAAGCTCACCGTGGTTAATTCCAAATCTCACAATCCTTCCTAGCATTACATCATCATGATGTCATCATCAACACTGTAGCCATCAGTTCTGGGTTAGGGATAGAGTTACATTAGAGCTGGGGCAATGGATGTGGTCAGGGCAGTGGCTAGGGTTACTGATAGGACAGTAGGTAGGCAATGGCTAGATCATTGACATCGTGGTGATGTAATGCTGAATTATTGTTCCATTCTTGCCACATGAGGAATCACCCTGTCAACATTGTACTAGTTTGATGTGTATATACATTTGCATTTTGCAAGAGCGACCATTATTAAAAGCTCGTGCATGCATTTATATATTGCTGCAAGATAATAACTATCTTTCTTGCTGCAAGATAATAACTATCTTTCTTGCTTGTTAGTACATGTGTAGCTCCACAGCTAGTATCAAGTGGTTCAGTATCGTTGTCATCAATCCCATGTCATCCATGGTAGACTGAATTACTATGGATGTACGAGGATGATCCACGCATGGCAGAGACACTAGGCACATATGGCAGAGTTACTAGGGATATCCATGGTTCATCCGCGCAAGTCCACATATGTCCAATGACCTCCTGTCAGAGTAGCGGGTGGAAGAGTTACTAGGGACATCTGCAGATGAACTCAGGATATCCTTAGTTACTCTACCATCCGCAGATGAACCCTGGATATCCCTGTGTGCTCTGGTTGTCTAGCACAGTGGATGTTTAGCACCACCTGGATGTTAGAGTAAGCAGATAGCTACTGTGTGCTCTGGTTGTCTAGCACAGTGGATGTTTAGCACCACCTGGATGTTAGAGTAAGCAGATAGCTACTGTGTGCTCTGGTTGTCTAGCACAGGGGATGTTTAGCACCACCTGGATGTTAGAGTAAGCAGATAGCTACTGTGTGCTCTGGTTGTCTAGCACAGTGGATGTTTAGCACTACCTGGATGTTAGAGTAAGCTGATAGCTACTGTGTGCTCTGGTTGTCTAGCACAGTGGATGTTTAGCACCACCTGGATGTTAGAGTAAGCAGATAGCTACTGTGTGCTCTGGTTGTCTAGCACAGAGGATGTTTAGCACCACCTGGATGTTAGAAGCAGATAGCTACTGTGTGCTCTGGTTGTCTAGCACAGTGGATGTTTAGCACCACCTGGATGTTAGAGCAAGCAGATAGCTACTGTGTGCTCTGTCCTTCCATTCTGTTTTATCATAACTGGTCAACACAAGAAAACGTAATGGAATGCAATGCTGGATTATAATAAGTTCCATTCCAGCGTTCTTACTTGATATAGCACATGTTAAGTTTCGTTTGTTTGTTTTGGTGGGAGGTGTTTATTTGGCCCCTCATAGTGTTCCATATAATTTACTATGGCATACATGTCTAGTATACTACAGGAAGTGTATAGTATTCTACAGGAAATACTCTAATGAGATTCATAAAGTAGCAAAAGAACTCTAAACCCATTTAATAAATGTGAAAATGTCTTGCTTGCCTGTTGCCTTTGAGACGGGCCATCATGGAGCATGATGGTGAGGGAGAGCTTTCTGTTGGTGCAGAGATGAAATCTCATGGAGATCAAACAACAGCTACAACTAACCAATTCTGCTGCCAGTCTATAGAGAAGCAAGCAGGGAAGCCTGTGGTAGCCATTAGGAGTGACACAATTGGCAATACCAGACTGAGATCACTTGATATTCAGCCACTACTTTTCAAGTTTCCACAAAGTATATACAGAGAGTGTGTGATAGTGTGAGGTAGCTTAACATTAGCCAACTCTATGCCTTTGTCAGGTGTAATAATGTGTTACAAATGACATGTGTGTAAGGCACAGCCCAGGGCCAGCCACCTCTGCACCCTCCACCACGTGTGTTGGTATAGGTCAATTGTAAATGCTTTACCCACTGTTAACGTTACGCAGTTAGCTGTATGTACTTACATCATCACGGTGTTACACAGTTAGCTGTGTGTACTTACATCTTCACGGTGTTAGTGTTACACAGCTGTGTCTACTTACATCATCACGGTCTTATTGTTACACATCTGTGTATACTGACATCATCACGTTGTTAGTGTTACACAGCTGTGTACACTTACATCATCACAGTGTTAATGTTACATATCTGTATATACTTACATCATCATGGTGTTAGTGTTACACAGTTAGCTGTGTGTACTTATATCATCACAGTGTTAGTATTACCCAGTTCACTGTGTGTACTTATATCATCACGGTGTCAGTGTTACACAGCTATGTGTATTTAATGTACATTGTCACACACATGTGGAGGGAGCCTCAGTAGAGTGTGATGTACATTGGCACACACATGTGGAGGGAGCCTCAGTAGAGTGTGATGTACATTGACACACACATGTGGAGGGAGCCTCAGTAGAGTGTGATGTACATTGGCACACACATGTGGTGGGAGTAGAGTGTGATGTACATTGGCACACACGTGGTGGGAGTAGAGTGTGATGTACATTGGCACACACATGTGGAGGGAGTAGAGTGTGATGTACATTGGCACACACATGTGGTGGGAGTAGAGTGTGATGTACATTGGCACACACATGTGGTGGGAGTAGAGTGTGATGTACATTGGCACACACATGTGGAGGGAGTAGAGTGTGATGTACATTGGCACACACATGTGGTGGGAGTAGAGTGTGATGTACATTGCCACACACATGTGGAGGGAGTAGAGTGTGATGTACATTGGCACACACATGTGGTGGGAGTAGAGTGTGATGTACATTGCCACACACATGTGGAGGGAGTAGAGTGTGATGTGCTCTGTTAGCCCCAGTAGCTGGTGGTTTGCATTATAATGGTTTTCATGCCAATGGTCCTAAAATTTGTGCTGGTAGTGAGAAAAAGGAAAGCAGGGAAGTGGATAGCAGAGGGCAAGATCAACGTCTCAGTTTATCTTCTCCACCCTAGAATTAAATCACACTCCACTGAGGCTCCCACCGCATGTGTGTGCTAATGCATAGTTTGGACATCTCCATATAGTGCACACCTCAAAAATCTCTCGCTCCCTCCCCACCCCCATATATACGTGATGAATGGCTTCTAGGCATCTTTCCCAAATTGGCTTGGATTCCACTGGGTTCCTCCAAACAGAATACCTCATGAAAAGAGAGTTTTTAATTGGCTCGAGTTGCTTTGTAGGGAGGCATCAGAAAAAATCCTCATTCCCGTGGGGGACATCTCTTCATTATCTCCAGATCTAGCAGACTCTAGTGACACCAAGTTATATTATAACAAGCATAATACAAATAGTATGTTATTGTAGGGAGAAACTTACCTTTTTCAGAGGGTTTCCCTCAGTTCTTTCTCTTAAACTCATATTGAGAGACTCAGCAAAAGAGTCCACTAGAATAACTCTAGCAGCACGGTCTAAAAAGAACAGTCCTACCATAGTAACTGGAGTAGTTCGAGGCCCGCTGTTTTTGCTTCTGTTCACGAGGAGGTCCTACATATGCTATAAGATTTAGTAAAAAGTACCTTGTGTTTGAGGAAAATGAAAGTTCAAGAATGCTTTGTACATTTCTTCAACATTGGTTGGGCCCACAGTAATTCTTTGCACATACATTGGGTTGCTATGCAACACCTAAATTATCTTATAAAAACTGGAACCTTTTCATTGACTTGTACTATTTGCAGTTCAAAAGTCGGTCACTCTATCTACATGAGTAGTGTACACACACACACACACACACACACACACACACACACACACAGACAGAGACACACACTCACACACATCACCACCATCACCATATCCAGCGGCTATTTGCACTAAACCACCTGCAGGTGCCACACCCACTACTCTACCTGAAGTGGACACATGTACTATGCCTTCTGTACGCACTACCCGATCTGAGCATGCCAGACCATCTGTGGAGGCCACACCTTCTACTCCACTCGTGACAGCCACAAGCAATACTGAATGTGTAGGGGGCACACTGACTGATCCACCTCTTCCTACCACATCAACTTTATCTTTTCCTGCATGGCAACTTGCCCTTCCCCACAAGCCAATGCCCAAAAGAAAACTGAGGAGGGATTCTGATAAAATGAATCACAAGTATTTTAAAATTCTTTGTCAACTTCAAAAGTTTCTCCTGGAGGATAGCACGAAACTTGATCGTGTGGATTGGGTGGAAAAAAATGTGTCCAGGTTCTCTACCATATTTGAAAAGATCGAAACGATTATCAGCGATAAAGATACCGGGTGCAGGGTGAAGAAGTTTATGGCATTCATCAGCAGCTACTGCTCATTCTTCAATTTTAAACTGCTCAAGTTGACGTGTGATTGTCTTGATTACGAGGAAGGAATGTGCTCCCTCAAAGAGTACGAGAAGGATTTTGCTAAGTACGTACGATATCGCTTGGTCTACTGCCCATCAGGGCTTGGAATCCAAGGTCATGAGCATACTCGGGTTTGTGTAAAACTTGATGATGCTTACAAGCAGTGCAGAATTCATCATCTCGAGACCTTACAAGATGATATATGTGAGATTTTGGAAGTGGATGTGTACGTATTCCCTTTGGAAGGAGTTGGGGAGGGCTGTGTGTGCGTTACATTTCACCTATCGGTTTCCTTAAAAGAAAGAATATTCCCGTTGTCATGGAAACAAATCGATGCTATTCAACAGCTGAGATACAATGGGGCTCGAGTCTTAGAGATAGCAGCTGGTGCTGACACCTATGTTATCCACCATGAACAAGGTATGATCATTTAACTATAGTTCTTTAGATGTTCGCATGCACAATTCCCTCTGAGATAGCTCCCTGGTGGCCACTGCCACAGGTCTCGATTGGAGAAATAGTGACCTGTCACTAGTTCACCACTCACATAGGGGCCTGTGTCTAGCTACAATTGTCCAGGCCAGTAGTGAGTGACTCCATGCAATGTCTATGAGGTTCAGCAAACCTAATCGGCCTTGAGAGAAGGACAAATACTCAAGAACAAAGATGTTTTATTTTAAAAACTAACACTACCTTATTTCCTCAAATGAAATTCGTACCCCCATAGTGTTTGACCTCCATTATGAGTACGAGGTCTGAACAAAATTATTTTCTCCCTTTGATTGTATTTGCAACGTTGGTTTGTCTTGCGCATGCTCAGATAAGTTTTAATTCCAAGCTGAAAGTTCAGAATATTAGGAGAGTGGCAGGGAAGATGGAGAAATTCACTACCTAAAGCAGAGAGCAGCGGCAGCTGAAGGCACGTCACAAATTGCTGAGCTTACTTCCAAGCTAGAATGTCAAGAATGTCAGGATTCTAGCGACTCCTTCACAGACTTCGACGACAAAGAACTGGAAACGTCTGATATACTAGTTAATGACTGAGGACTAGCAAACTTTATTTCCAACTTTGTCCGGGCTCTGGCTGCTATTATTTCTCACTATATTCAATTTCTTTGTGTTAGCATTTGTTACTTTAAGCTCAACAATGACTGGGAGGAGTCATTGCGCGAGGATAAACGAGCTTACGTTTGCCAGGTGGCCACTAACATAGGTTTGGGCATAGCTGTGTATATACCCTCGAATTGTATTCACCTTCATTTAGTGTGCACCGCATTGGGAAACCTGAAATGATTGACTGGTATCAACAATAGTGTATCCATGTAGACCACAAGCAGTTTGATGACCCCTTACCATATATATCATAGACGCCAATTATTATAAGCAAGCCTCTTACTGTGATCAGGGAGAGGGGGGTACTAGAGACCTCGGCTCTGTGGTCACTACAGTCGTCGCCAACCCTCCCACTTGGTGACTGACCCCTGATGCACATTACCGGTCACGCACCTAACCCTGGTGCATGTGTAAGAGGTGAATTGCTTGAGTGCAGTGTGCTAGTGATACTAAATGTGTGTGCATGGTTTGACCAGGTTCCAGCAGTCAGCCTCGGACTGAAGACAAAAAAGCACTGGATTTCTCTTCTAATTCTGGCAGCGAGATATCAGATCATGAGGTGAGTGTGCTGATGCAATATATACTGCATTCATGAGTGTGTGTGTGTGTGCATGTTCAGCTTGTGGTGTGAGTGATTGTGACTTTGTGATCTTGTGTATTGTCAATGTGTGTGTGTGTGTGCATGTGGTTTGTGGTTGCCCTATAAGTGGGTGGATGGCTTGATTGATGTGTGCAGTGAGTTGGTCTTGAGGAATGTTCCTGTTGTGCTAAATGACCAACATTGTCAGACTTACTTGCAGTGTCATGTGTAGACACCTGCTTGTCTCTAAGGCTGGCCCTTACAGTAAAACCACAAGGTTATTATGACTGTCTGTGTTACATACCTGCAGTGATTTATAAAGTGATTGTTCTCTACAGTCTGACTATTCTAGTGAGCAAGAACAGGTCTCAGATATCTGCGAAATAGTTTGTCAGCCGACTGAAAGTGTGACTCACAGCAAGGCACGCGAAGGAGACCTTCCAGGAATAATGGCTGCCATGAAGAATGAAGGATACAACCCTCTGGTGATTAGTAAACAGCACATAATCATTACAATGATAGCCGTGCATGTGAGCATCACATGATAGTCATGCATGTGAGCATCACATGCAAGCCATGCATGTGTGCATCACATATTAGCTGTGCATGCATGTGGTGTGATTTCTGGTAAATATAGCGTAAATCCTGGCACTTATTGCATAGTCAGCAATATAGTAGGCTCTTAAATTATGGCCGACGTGCAGAGGTAATGAATCTCCTATAGGCGTGAATCTTTCTATCTGCGTACCTTGCTGGCTGTCGAAGATGGTGAACGACTGAACTCTTGCAGAGCAGAGGCTGGGGAGCTTCTTATCTACTACAAGTCAATCTCACTCCTAGAAGTGGGCGTAACACTGACTCTTGGGCAGGAGGAGGTGTAGTCTTAACAAGTGAAGGCAACAGCAAGTGTAGATATGGCCAGCCAATGTTTGCAATATGCACTTATTTCTATTGAAAATTTTGTTTCATATATGACACTTACATTACATCTTTAAAGATTATTTCTCCTATTAATGTGTGCATTTCTTAAATAAACAGCCACTTCCAGAACCTTCCCCTGGAGCCAGTGCTGAGCCTCAACCAAAAAGACAGTCTGCCTCTCCTAGACCCAGTACAGATGATGTGTCCTCAGAATGTAAAGTTGAGAATGTTCCAAACCGACTGGTCATTACAGTGTGAGTGCTTGCTGGTGCACACTTACTGCTCCCTCTAGTCATTACAGTGAGACTGTCCTCCACCATAGATAGGTTCACACAGAAGGAGCCTAGTGAGACTGTCCTCGCCCATAGATAGGTTCACACAGAAGGAGCCTAGTGAGACTGTCTTCTTCCATATAAGGAGCTATACTCTGACCAGAGCTTTAGCCAGAGCTTAGAAACACACAAGTCTAGGGGCTTCCGGGGTGCATGCTCACCTGGAAATTATTTTTGCCCTAGCTACATAGTCACTAGGTATGCATTCTGTGGGTAGTTAAGTGTGAGCAGAGAACTGTCATCAGTGCATCATTTCAGAGTGAGTCATTCATTCAATAGGAATATGATGGGAGAAAAATAATTGTTTCATTTGCCTCACGCTGGCTACAGTGCTGCACCTTCTAGTTTAGCAAACCTCCTCCCCACCCCATCAATTACCCCCTCCTCCCTCTGCTGGCCCCTCTTGGCAAGACAATGTTGGCACATAATATGTAACTGAGACTCCACCCACTTACATGTACAATATTATATATGTGTGTGTGTGTGTGCAGAGTTGAAGAAATCTGAGCAGAACACAGTCAAAGACAACATAGGTAAGTGAGACGAGGAAAGTGTCCTCAAGGGATGGAGGGAGTTGGGTAGTTGAGACTCTACCCACATACTTGTAGCTCAATATGTACCATATTTGCTGGGATATAAGTCTCACCTGGGTTTAGGTCACACCCACAAATCTACTTAGCACTGTATTACATAGTTGGTGTTCCTGCATAGAAGTTGTTCTTACCAGCAAAAGAAATATCCACTCGGCAGCTTGAAACTAGTGGTGAAGCTAATGTACTTCTCAGAGCTGAGGCCAACTGAAATTCCCTCTGTTGTGAGGAGGTCACTGATAGCTACTAGCTGTACGTGGAGGAACAGTGACCTGGACTAGTTCTCCACTGACGTAGACACAATTGTCCAAGCCAGTAGTGAGTGACTCCATGCAGTGTCTATGAGGTTTAGCCAACCGGATGGGTCATGAGATATCGACAGACAGAGACTCAGAAAAAGATATTTATTTTAAAATCAGACAAGAATATTGAATTGACTGCTCCAAATAGAACGAAAACTGTAGCATACACATGTACATGAAGACCACAATCCGAAGACCCTTTACCATATACCTCAATGAACAAGTCTCTCTCTAGTCAGGGAGAGAATGGCACTAGAGACTTCGGCTCCATAGTCACTAAAGTCATTGCAACCCCGCACACTTGGTGGGTAACCCCTGGCAGACATGGCCTGGGGCCACGCACATTAACCCTGGTGCATGTGTAAGAGGTGAATTGCTTGAGTGTAGTGTGCTAGTGACACATCAATGTGTGTGCATCACTTGACCAGGTTCCAGCAGTGAGCCTCGGATTGAAGACAAGCAAGCACTAGTCTCCTCTGCTACTTCTGCCACTGCGACATCAGATCATGAAGTGAGTGTGTTGAATATTGCTTGGTGATTACAGTGTGTGTGTGTGTTCAAGTATTTGTGGTTGCCCTATAAGTAGATGGTAGGTGTGTGCTCTGAGTTGTTGATTATATGTTAATTAGGAATATTCTTGTTGTCCTAAGGAAGTATTGTAAGATGCACCACCAACTATGTCAGACTAACTGTGTAGCATGAGTATACCGCTTGTCTCTAAGGCTGGCCATTTACAGTAAGATCACAAGGTTATGAGTGTCTGTGTTGCTTGCAGTCATCTGTAAACAATTACCACATCACATGATAGTCATGCATGCAGGGGCGTACCCAGCATAGAGCACTCGGAGCGCGCGCACCCCCCCCCCCCCCCCTAGAGTACAGAATGCACACACACACACAAAAAAATGGAAAAAGGAAAAAGAAGAAAAAAGGTGTGGCCAAGAGTAATCCACATGCGCGCATGCAGTAACTAGAGAGCCACCTTAGGTTCGGTACGATGTCTAAATTTTTTATTCTGGGACTTGCTCTTCTGCCACAGAACATGGCAATGTGGCTGGATGATGCTGCTGTGACTAACCTGGCCACCCACTTCGCTGACGATCTGCCAGACCCTTCGACTTTCTCAATAGAAGTGGAGCGTTGGAGGCTTCTGTGGGATGTTGAGGAGGATAAGCTGAGCAGCATAGGGAGTACTCTCAAGTCTAGCAAGCTCCAGGTTAGGAAGGCATGCTATCCAAACATTATTAGAATCCTAAAGTTGCTGCTGCTCCTTCCAGTTACCTCAGCTTCTGTGGAGCGTGCAAATTCGGCACTTAAATTTGTCAAGTCGGCCAGGAGAAATGCAATGACAGAGAACCGACTTAATGCCCTTCATCTGCTCTTCTGTCATAGAGACATTTCTGACAGCATAAACCTTGATAACGTCATAGACCGATTTGCAAAACTTAAGCCACGGAGAATGCTGCTACTCAATCCTCTCAACTAGTCCCATTAATCATTTATTTTTGTCATATGATGTACTTTATATAATGTAAATACCGGTGATTTGATCGGTTAGCATATTTCTAAGATATTTTTTTAAATTGGTGCCAGCCATTCTGATCACAAATTAGTTTTCCGCATGCAGCTATACACTTCATTGAGCTATATACCCTATTCTATTTGGTTACAAAGGCATTGGAGAGAGCACCCCCCCCTCTCTAAATCCTGGGTACGCCCCTGGCATGTGTGCATCACATGATAGTCATGCATGTGTGCATCAAATGATAGCTGTACATGTGAGCATCACATGATATCTGTACATGTGAGCATCACATGATAGTTGTGCATGTGTGCATCAAGTGATAGCAGTGCATGTGAGCATCACATGATAGCCATGCATGTGTGCATCACATGATAGCCATACATGTAAGCATCATTGATAGCCATGCACATGTGCATCACATGATAGCTGTACATGTGAGCATCACATGATATTCGTACATGTGAGCATCACATAATAGCTGTGCATGTGTGCTTCACATGATAGCCGTACATGTTAGCATCACATGATATCCGTACATGTGAGCATCACATGATATCCGTACATGTGAGCATCACATGTTAGCCATGCATGTGAGAATCACATGATAGTCATGCATGTGTGCATCACATGGTAGCCGTTCATGTTTGCATCACATGATAGCTGTACATGTGAGCATCACATGATAACCGTGCGTGTGAGAATCACATGATAGTCATGCACGTGTACATCACATGATAGTCGTTCTTGTGTGCATCACATGATATATGTACATGTGAGCATCACATGATATCTGTACATGTGAGCATCACAATGATTGTCATGCATGTGTGCATCACATGATAGTCATGCATATGTGCATCACATAATAGCCGTACATGTGTGCATCAAATGATAGCTGTGCATGTGAGCATCACATGATAATTGTGCATGTGTGCATCACATGATAGCCATGCATGTGTGCATCATATGATAGCCGTACATGTGAGCATCACATGATAGCCGTGCATGTGAGCATCACATGATAGTCATGCATGTGAGTATCACATGATAGTCATGCATGCATGTGGTGTGATTTCTGGTAAATATAGCGTAAATCCTGGCACTTATTGCACAGTCAGCAATAAAGTAGGCTCTTAACCCACGTGCAGAGGTAATGAATCTCCTATAGGCGTGAATCTTTGTATCTACATACCTTGCTGGCTGTCGAATGGGGAGCATCATATCTACTACAAGTCAATCTCACTCCTAGAAGTGGGCGTAACACTGACACTTGGGCAGGAGGAGGTGTAGTCTTAACAAGTGAAGGCTGGCACCAACAGCAAGTGTAGATATGGCCAGCCAATGATGTTCTACTACAGCACATACCAAGTGAAGGCTGGAACCAACAGCAAGTGTAGATATGGCCAGCCAATGATGTGGTACTACAGCACTTGCATTTTTGGGGGAGACTACAGCACATGTTTCCCCCCCCCCTTTTTTCTTCTTGTGGTTACCACTTTATAACAACATAGAATCCGTAAACTTTATGGTGTAGACTTGATATATAGCTCAAAAGATAGATCTATCTTTGTGCTCTCTGTTGATACTAAAATATATTTTCGTAAGTATAACTATAGCCAAATTACTGGAGATACAAGTGGAGGGAACCTCAAAAATCTGAACGACTGATTTGTGGCATAAATATCTCCAGATTACAAAGGGTTAACGAGTTGAAATTAGCACCAGTGGCTAGAGGAAGCCCTACTCTATGCAATGAGTGTTTTCATTAGACGCTAAAATGTTAGTACAGTATACCCTCTCATATCTGTACCTCGATTCCGAACGCTCGGTAATTTTTATTTAAAACTGGTAATTGTCGTCACTCTGCCTATTTGTTTACGTAAGTTGCACGTGCTAACTAGTTCGGTTTCTTGGGCCAGCGAGTAATTTTGTCGATCAAGTCAAAGATAGCCATTCTAAGCAAGATATCAAATGGAGCCAGTCTAGCCGGACTAGCGGAAGAGTAAGGCGTAGGGAAGTTGACAATAACGGAGATAAAAAAGAACGAAGACACACTTCGAGAGTTCGCAGGCAACCTTGACTGTCGGGGGATAAGTTCAGCTCGCAAAGTCATGCGCCTTGCTAAAGACGAACAACTAGAATGTCTGTGGTTTGTTCAGACAAGACACTCCAGTCAGTGTCAGTGGACCATTGCTCAGAGAAAATACAACATTATGAATATAAATAATACACAAAAATATATAGTATATATAGCTCAAAAGATAGCTCTCTCTTTGTGCTCTCTGTTGATACTAAAATATTTTTCGTAAGTATACTGGGGACCTAAATCCTTCTAGTACCAGGAAGTGAGCTTCTTATTATCCCAAGACCTGCAGATTAAAAGGATATTGACCAACGTGATTCAGCATTTTAATTACATTCATGAATTAATTTTTTTTTTTTGCATATCCAAACTTTTTTCTTATCCGAACTACCTTGGGTCCCAATGAGTTCAGATAAGAGAGGGTCTACTGTACGTGGTCAAGCGGCATGGGTGGAAAATTAATTTCGTTAATAATCCTTAAAACTCATTTTCCATCCATGCGCTTGACCACATACTTTCGTTTTAATGCCTAATGAAAACACTCATTGAATAGAGTAGAGTTTACTCTAGCCACTGGTGCTAATTTCAAATCTTTAGAACATTGCAATCTGGAGATATTTATGCGGCAAAATCAGGCATTCAGGTTTTGAAGTTCCCTCCACTTTAGGTCCAGTAAGTTGGCTATAGTTATACTTATGAACAATATTCAAAAGAGAGCACACAGAGAGACGTATCTTTTGAGCTATATATCAAGTCCATACCATGAAGTTTACATAATCTACAGAGCTCTAAAGTGGTAATCACAAGATTAAAAAAAAAATTAAAAAATTTAAAGGTGCTGTACCCCCACAAGGCTGGAACCAAAGCAAGTGTAGATATGGCCAGCCAATGATGTGGTATTACAGCACTTAACAAATGAAGGCTGCAAGTATAGGTATGGGCAGCCAATGATGTGGTATTACAGCACTTAACAAATGAAGGCTGGAACCAACAGCAAGTGTAGGTATGGCCAGCCAATGATGTGGTTTTACAGCACTTACAAATGAAGGCTGGAACCAACAGCAAGTGTAGATATGGCCAGCCAATGATGTGGTATTACAGCACTTAACAAATGATGGCTGGAACCAACAGCAAGTGTAGGTATGGGCAGGCCAATGTTTGCTTATTTCTATGGAAATATTTTGTTTCATATTTGACACTTACAGTAGATTATTTCTCCTATTTATGTATGCATTTCTTAAATAAACAGCCACTTCCAGAACCTTCCCCTGGAGCCAGTGCTGAGCCTCAACCAGAAAGACAGTCTGCCTCTCCTAGACCCAGTACAGAGGATGTGTCCTCAGAAGGTAAAGTTGAGAATGTTCCCAACCGACTGGTCATTACAGTGTGAGTGCTTGCTGGTGCACACTTACTGCTCCCTCTAGTCATTACAGTGAGACTGTCCTCACCCATAGATAGGTTCACACAGAAGGAGCCTAGTGAGACTGTACTCCCTCATAGATAGGTTCACACAGAAGGAGCCTAGTGAGACTGTCCTCCCCATAGATAGGTTCACACAGAAGGAGTCTAGTGAGACTGTCCTCACCCATAGATAGATTCACACAGAAGGAGCCTAGAGAGACTGTCCTCCCCCATAGATAGTTCACACAGAAGGAGCCTAGTGAGACTGTCCTCACATAGATAGATAGGTTCACACAGAATGAGCCTAGTGAGACTGTCCTCCCCCAGTTAGGTTCAAACAGAAGGAGCCCAGTGAGACTGTCCTTCCACATAGATATGTTCACACAGAAGGAGCCTAGAGAGACTGTCCTCCCCCATAGATAGGTTCACATAGAAGGAGCCTAGAGAGACTGTCCTCCCCCATAGATAGAAGCCTAGTGAGAGTGTCCTCACCATAGATAGATAGGTTCACACAGAAGGAGCCTAGTGAGACTGTCCTCCCCATAGATAGGTTCACACAGAAGGAGCCTATTGAGACTGTCCTCCCCTGTAGGTTCACACAGAAGGAGACCTCCCCATAGATAGGTTCACACAGAAGGAGCCTAGTGAGACTGTCCTCCCCTTAGATAGGTTCACACAGAAGGAGCCTATTGAGACTGTCCTCCCCCATAGATAGTTCCCACAGAAGGAGCCTAGTGAGACTGTCCTCCCGCATAGATAGGTTCACACAGAAGGAGCCTAGTGAGACTGTTTTCTTCCTTAGAAGGAACTTTATCTAACCAGGGCTGTAGCCAGAGCTTAGAAACACACAAGGCTAGGGTCTTCCGGGGTGCATGCTCACCTGGAAATTATTTTTACCCTAGCTACATAGTCACTAGGTATGCATTCTGTGGGTAGTTAAGTGTGAGCAGAGAACTGTCATCAGTGCATCATTTCAGAGCGAGTCATTCATTCAATAGGAATATGATGGGAGAAAAATAATTGTTTCATTTGCCTCACGCTGGCTACAGTTTTGCCCCTTCTAGTTTACCAAACCTCCTCCCCACCCCATCAATTACCCCCTCCTCCCTCTGCTGGCCCCTCTTGGCAAGACAATGTTGGCACATCATATGTAACTGAGACTCCACCCACTTACATGTACAATATATGTGTGTGTGTGTGCAGAGTTGAAGAAATCTGAGGAGAACACAGGCAAAGACCTCATAGGTAAGAGAGACTAGGAAAGTGTCCTCAAGGAAGGGAGGGAGGTATGTAGTTGAGACTCCACCCACGTACTTGTAGGTCAATATGTACCATATTTGCTGGTATATGTACATAAGTCTCACCTGGGTTTAGGTCACACCCACAAATCTACTTAGCACTGTATTACATAGTTGGTGTTCCTGCATAGAAGTTGTTCTTACCAGCAAAAGAAATAGCCAGTTGGCTCTATGAGGTTTAGCCAACCGGATGGGTCATGAGATATCGACATGCAGAGACTCAGAACAAAGATATTTTGCAGACAAATTGATTACTCCAAATAGAATGAAAACTTTTCATACCCATATACTGTACATGAAGACCACAACCAGGTGACCCTAACCAGATACCAATGATATACAGTAGCGGTCAAAAATAACTTTACGTTGCATTTCTGTACAATGTACGTAGTACGCTCGAGCATTTAAAAAGCAACGCACGAGCTACCATTTAAGAACGCACGGCGAACGGTACGCACGAACGTTGCAACGCACTGTTGGAACGCATCGTTGTTTATTTTTACCTCGATCTGACACGTGACAAATATGAATACGCGCGCATTTTGGAGGTTAAATTCTATTTAGGTCACATTGCAGCAGCGGGCTAGTTTTGGTAGCTCTGTCAAATCGATCAGAAAATATCTGAGGATACTATTCCCAAAAGAAGTAAGTGCTTGCTCTTGATGTGTTGAGGTACTTTTTCAATTTTTTGTCTTGCTAGCTCAGCTAGTCCCTTTCTCTGAATAAATTTTATTTCAGTGTAGCTTAGATTTGCTGTTACAAGCTACTTCAGTGCTAATTCTTTTGCTTTTTGCCAACATTTCCAACGAAATACTTTGGTCTTTGTCAGGGCATCTTAGTAATCATCTGGTTGACAGGTCTTTGTCAGGGCATCTTAGTAATCATCTGGTTGACAATCTACATGTAAGTAGCTCTATTTTCACTAGAGCTTGATCAGAACATACTTGTATATGAGCTAAAGTTGTTTCACACAAAATGGTCTTGAAGACCTCCACCTGTTTGTCAAATGTAACAAGCTTGGATTATGTGATCAGTGGCTCGCTAAGTGATGTGTATGTCTTAATGCAAGTTACTGTGCGATATTTTGGCTGCATGAGAACTGTCGCCATTATATGATGATGTAGCCTGTTTTTTTTTGTTTTTTTTGGGGGGTGGCTCCCAAAGGGGGAAGCTAGTCAGCAACTGTTGTGACTAATAGCACTTTAGATGTTGGATGTCTGTGGTTTGTAAATGCAGGTATCCAGTCCGAGGATGGAGATGTCAAACTGGCCCAGAAGATATAAACCAACAACTAGCTTTACACCTACATAACCGGACCTTTACTTACCTTGTCAATATTGTCAGATAACAACGACTGCACCAAACCACACACAAAGATGTTGCATAAATTGAAATACACATTATCAATAGTAGCACTGCTATTTAGTTTGATGATGTGAAGAATCGCCTCAACAAATCTGGGTAGCAGAAGCTTCACAGTACACTTGTCAAACCAGATGATATTCTCAAATACACTTGCTGACAAATTGCTGTGCCACTCCCGATCTCTTGACCTGGAGTGTGGGAGACAAAATACGGTGTTAAAAAAACCAAAAAAACCCTGGTTACTTGAGCTCCACCAGGGTTGAGCTCTGGCATGCAAGTTATGTGTATCTTAGTTTGCTTATACATCGCCCGTGTCGTCTCAAATAGGTTAAGTACACATAAGCCAAATCATTACTTTTTTTGCCTCAGAATAGATGGCAATATCAATTGCCATGCAGCAATGTACAACCACTCGATGTTTGTCCTACACCAAAGCCGCCACTCATTGCTTTGAAGAAAGCGTCGACTGTAGTTAGTAGGCCATGTTGTCAATGTAATATAGTATGGTTTTTGTAATGCTCTGCACATAAAGGCATTTCAGGTTCCTGATTTCATATATTCCTTGTAATGTAAGCTACCAGTTTTCTATAATTCATGGCATGGCACAAAAACTTAACCTGCCACTTGAGCCTCTGACAACCAATTTGCTCCTTGAACAAAAGGTCGTGTGTGATTGCAGGTAATGTTTCAGGAAGCTCAGGTTGTCCCATCAATATCTTTGGTGCTTCAAAGCTTAGGCTAAGGTTCAGAATTCTTTGCTTTTGCTTCTTGTAGGCCGATACACCACAGCGCGAGAAAGAGAGCTGTAAGCTACTCGAGCGAGCGACGAAGCGTATCACGTGAACGTTTATACTATGAACGCATGCGTTCCAGCTGCACAACGCACCTACGTTTTAGAAGTACGATTGGAAAAACAGTAAGGAATGCACATGCAACGCTTGCTCTCAAAACGTAGTACGTACGTTGTCCGAAAACGCAACGTAAAGTAATTTTTGGCCGCTACTGTACATGTATTTAAGCAAGTCTCTCTCTAGTCAGGGAGAGAATGGCACTACAGTCATTGGCCACTGTAGATACAAATGATATAGTTAAGCAAGTCTCTCTCTGGTAAGGGAAAGAATGGCACTAGAAACCCACCCACTCGGTGGTTAACCCCCCCCCCCCCCCCCCCCCCCCCCCCCCCCCCGGCCTGGGGTCACGCACCTTAACCCTTGTGTGTAAGAGGTGAATTGCTTGAGTGCAGTGTGCTAATGATACTAAATGTCTGTGCATGGTTGGTTTGACCAGGTTCCAACAGTCACCCTCGGACTGAAGACAAGCATGCACTGGACTCCTCTGCTATTTCTGCCCATGCTACATCTGATCATGAGGTGAGTGTGCTTAATGATCTTGGTGGATTATTTTATGTGTGTATGTGTGTTTCAAGTATTTATGGTTGCCCTATAAGTAGATGATGGGTGTGTGCTCTGAGTTGTTGATTTTATGTTGATTAGGAATATTCTTGTTGGCCTAAGGAAGTATTGTAAGATGCACCACCAACTATGTCAGACTAACTGTGTAGCATGAGTATACCTGCTTGTCTCCGAGGCTGGCCATGTACAGTAAGATCACAAGGTTATGAATGTCTGTGTTGCTTACAGTCATATTAAAGTGATATGTTGATTGTTCTCTGACAGGCTGACCATTCTGACAAGCAAGACAATATCTCAGATATTGGTGGAAAAGTTTGTCAGCTGAGTGAAAGTGTGACTCACAGCAAGGCACGCGAAGGTGACCTTCCAGGAATAATGGCTGCCATGAAGAATGAAGGATACAACCCTCTGGAAAGAGATGGACAGGGCAGCAACGCCTTGCACTGTGCAGCTCTCGGGGGACACGTGTCTGTGGTGAAGTTTTTTCTGGAAGATCTGAAGTATGACCCAACAATTCCTAGTAAAGATGGCCATACAGTTCTTCACCTAGCTGCTTCATGTGGTCATCTTGAGCTGCTACGATACCTGTTGGAGGAGCGGCAGCTTGAAGCTCTGAGCATGGATGCCATAGGACGTACTCCATTACATCATGCTTGTTGCTTGAACTCTGACCTTAGCAGTATGAGTGGAGGGAAAAGGACAAGTGAGCATTTTGATGTTGTCAAGTATCTCATAGAGGAGCTCGGCTGCGACCCACTTGTGAGAGATGTTAATGAAGACACTCCACTTCACCTTGCTGCTCTAGAGGGTAAGCTGGAGATTGTCAAGTACTTTATACAAGACCTGAAGTGGGACACTAACATCAGAGGTTATTTGGGAAGGACACCTCTTCATGAGTCTTGTGAGAATGGACAGTTTGATGTTGTCAAGTATCTCGTGGAGGAGCTCGGCTGTGACCCACTTGTGAGAGATGTTAATGAAGACACTCCACTTCACCTTGCTGCTCTATGTGGTAAGCTAGACATTGTCAAGTACTTTATACAAGACCTGAAGTGGGACACTAACATCAGAGGTTATTTGGGAAGGACGCCTCTTCATATGTCTTGTGGGGCAGGACATTTTGATGTTGTCAAGTATCTCGTAGAGGAGCTCGGCTGCGACCCACTTGTGAGAGATGTTAATGAAGACACTCCACTTCACCTTGCTGCTCAAGAGGGTAAGCTGGAGATTGTCAAGTACTTTATACAAGACCTTAAGTGGGACACTAACATCAGAGGTTATTTGGGAAGTACACCTCTTCATTGGTCTTGTGTGAAGGGACATTTTGATGTTGTCAAGTATCTCGTAGAGGAGCTCGGCTGCGACCCACTTGTGAGAGATGTTAATGAAGACACTCCACTTCACCTTGCTGCTGAATGTGGTAAGCTAGAGGTTGTCAAGTACTTTATACAAGACCTGAAGTGGGACACTAACATCAGAGGTTATTTGGGAAGGACACCTCTTCATGAGTCTTGTGAGAATGGACAGTTTGATGTTGTCAAGTATCTCGTGGAGGAGCTCGGCTGCGACCCACTTGTGAGAGATGTTAATGAAGACACTCCACTTCACCTTGCTGCTCTAGAGGGTAAGCTAGACATTGTCAAGTACTTTATACAAGACCTGAAGTGGGACACTAACATCAGAGGTTATTTGGGAAGGACACCTCTTCATAGGTCTTGTGTGGGAGGACATTTTGATGTTGTCAAGTATCTCGTAGAGGAGCTCGGCTGCGACCCACTTGTGAGAGATGTTAATGAAGACACTCCACTTCACCTTGCTGCTGCATGGGGTAAGCTAGACATTGTCAAGTACTTTATACAAGACCTGAAGTGGGACACTAACATCAGAGGTTATTTGGGAAGGACACCTCTTCATAATTCTTGTGAGGGAGGACATTTTGATGTTGTCAAGTATCTCGTAGAGGAGCTCGGCTGCGACCCACTTGTGAGAGATGTTAATGAAGACACTCCACTTCACTTTGCTGCTCTAAATGGTAAGCTAGACATTGTCAAGTACTTTATACAAGACCTGAAGTGGGACACTAACATCAGAGGTTATTTGGGAAGGACACCTCTTCATTGGTCTTGTGTGGGAGGACATTTTGACGTTGTCAAGTATCTCGTAGAGGAGCTCGGCTGCGACCCACTTGTGAGAGATGTTAATGAAGACACTCCACTTCACCTTGCTGCTCTAGAGGGTAAGCTAGACATTGTCAAGTACTTTATACAAGATCTGAAGTGGGACACTAACATCAGAGGTTATTTGGGAAGGACGCCTCTTCATATGTCTTGTGGGGCAGGACATTTTGATGTTGTCAAGTATCTCGTAGAGGAGCTCGGCTGCGACCCACTTGTGAGAGATGTTAATGAAGACACTCCACTTCACCTTGCTGCTCAATATGGTAAGCTAGACATTGTCAAGTACTTTATACAAGACCTGAAGTGGGACACTAACATCAGAGGTTATTTGGGAAGGACGCCTCTTCATAAGTCTTGTGGGGCAGGACATTTTGATGTTGTCAAGTATCTCGTAGAGGAGCTCGGCTGCGACCCACTTGTGAGAGATGTTAATGAAGACACTCCACTTCACCGTGCTGCTCTAGAGGGTAAGCTAGACATTGTCAAGTACTTTATACAAGACCTGAAGTGGGACACTAACATCAGAGGTTATTTGGGAAGGACACCTCTTCATTGGTCTTGTGTGAAGGGACATTTTGACGTTGTCAAGTATCTCGTAGAGGAGCTCGGCTGCGACCCACTTGTGCGGGATGTTAATGAAAACACTCCACTTCACCTTGCTGCTCTAGAGGGTAAGCTAGAGATTGTCAAGTACTTTATACAAGACCTGAAGTGGGACACTAACATCAGAGGTTATTTGGGAAGGACACCTCTTCATATGTCTTGTGGGGCAGGACATTTTGATGTTGTCAAGTATCTCGTAGAGGAGCTCGGCTGCGACCCACTTGTGAAAGATAAATACGAAGACACTCCCTTAGATCTTGCCTCCAGAAATTATCACTTTGAAATCCTGCAATACTTCACAACCCTCCAACTCCATGATACTCGTATGAAAGGTGTTCACTCTGCTGCTCTCAAGGGTAAGAATGGGAGGGTTGTGATATTGATGGTGTGATTAGAGAAGTGAGCACATACCACATGTGGGTAGGATATCATTACATCATAGTATATTGATGGTGTGATTAGAGAAGTGAGCACACAGCACATGTGGGGAGGATATTATTACATCATAGTATATTGATGGTGTGATTAGAGAAGTTAGCACACAGCACATGTGTGGAGGATATTATTACATCATAGTATATTGATGGTGTGATTAGAGAAGTGAGCACACAGCACATGTGGGGAGGATATCATTACATCATAGTATATTGATGGTGTGATTAGAGAAGTGTGCACACAGCACATGTGGGGAGGATATCATTACATCATAGTATATTGATGGTGTGATTAGAGAAGTGTGCACACAGCACATGTGGGGAGGATATCATTACATCATAGTATATTGATGGTGTGATTAGAGAAGTGAGCACACAGCATATGTGTGGAGGATATCATTACATCATAGTATATTGATGGTGTGATTAGAGAAGTGAGCACACAGCACATGTGTGGAGGATATCATTACATCATAGTATATTGATGGTGTGATTAGAGAAGTGAGCACACAGCACATGTGTGGAGGATATTATTACATCATAGTATATTGATGGTGTGATTAGAGAAGTGTGCACACAGCACATGTGGGGAGGATATTATTACATCATAGTATATTGATGGTGTGATTAGAGAAGTGTGCACACAGCACATGTGGGGAGGATATCATTACATCATAGTATATTGATGGTGTGATTAGAGAAGTGAGCACACAGCACATGTGGGGAGGATATCATTACATCATAGTATATTGATGGTGTGATTAGAGAAGTGAGCACACAGCACATGTGGGGAGGATATCATTACATCATAGTATATTGATGGTGTGATTAGAGAAGTGAGCACACAGCACATGTGGGGAGGATATCATTACATCATAGTATATTGATGGTGTGATTAGAGAAGTGAGCACACAGCACATGTGGGGAGGATATCATTACATCATAGTATATTGATGGTGTGATTAGAGAAGTGAGCACACAGCACATGTGGGGAGGATATCATTACATCATAGTATATTGATGGTGTGATGCCTCTAGAACAAATTCTATTACCAAATAAACAAATACCTAACAAGTTTAGTGAGCAAGTATATTTCTTGGGGAGTATTTCCCCAGACCACCATAGCTGTGGTCAGTCATGTAACTCATATTGGATCATTTTCAAGCCCCTTACCAACACCCTGCATTGCCACTGCTTTGTGCATTCCAGATGGCCAGCCTCTAATGCAGCAGAAGAGATCTCAGAATGGCCTCATTTGCCAGTCTCACAAGCCACACCCTCTTAAGTGTATAGACACACATGGAGAAAGAATCTGCTTAAAAGTGCTTTGTTTTGATTTGCTGAATTTTTTTTAAATGCACAAATAGTGTCAAATTTTATCTGTGAGATCACGTGTGCCATGCAAGTTTGAAGATGTTGACTAGCACAAACACATACACTTATGTAAGAGAATCTGCCTAGTGAGACTCGTCCCCCATAGATAGGTTCACACAGAAGGAGCCTAGTGAGGCTCTCTTCCCCATTGATAGGTTCACACAGAAGGAGCCTAGTGAGACTCGTCCCCCATAGATAGGTTCACACAGAAGGAGCCTAGTGAGGCTCTCCTCCCCATAGATAGGTTCACACAGAAGGAGCTTTACACCAATGACGGCCATTGCCACAGGTGAAAAACAGACAAGGGTAGGAGATTCTAGAAGCTTGCTCCCCATTTAATCCTCATCGCCAAATCATGCATTCTGAGGGCACTTAATTAAGTGTGAACAAGTCGGCCATCAACACATCATTTTACAGAGAAAGCCTTCAGGAAGGATGAGAGCTACATAGTGCGAAATGCAATACTCTCTTGCCTGGTGCTGGCTACTGGCCTGCCCCTCTCTAGTAGAGGCAAGATAATATTTACCTCTTCTCCACATCCCCCACCCTAATATGGCCCTGTGCATGTGCACAAGGACTCCACCCAACTACACTCCACCCACCTACACATGTGTACAACATAATTGAGCCAGTATGTACATGTATGTATATGTGTGTGAATGCATCTGTGTGCAGAGCTGAAGAAATCTGAGAAGAAGAAGAGCAGAGGTGCCATAGGCATGGGAGAGGATGGAAGTGCCAAAAAGCGAAGGCAGGAGGAAGGTGTGTACATTATGTAGCTCCACCCACCTACTTGTATCTCAATATGTTCCATATCTGCTGGGATGCAAGTCTCACCTGGGAGTAAGCCACACACACATCTGCTTAGCGCTGTAGAAGTACATGGTGTTGGTGTTCCCTTTCTGTAAGGTGGAGATGGCTGGACTTGAGTGAGCTGTGGCAACTGAGCAGCAGATGACAAACTCTGTATTTCAATTTCAATTAAAGAAAAACCGGTAGCTTGCTTACCTGCTACAGTGCCTCTCTGTGCAGGCATGCAAATGCTTCTTGCTGGCTGTAGCCTTAGACATACACAATACAATAGTACAGCTTTTGAATAATTTCTTGTTTATTGAGGTGACTCCCATTGTTGGACTTGATGATTTGTGGTGGAATTACTTGCCCCTTGATTGGAGAGGAAATTTGCAGCTGCCACTAGACTTTTTCCTGTCCGTGTCAGATATGGTAGTTGAGACTCCACCCACCTATTCATGTGCTAAAGTATGTCATTGTGTATGTATGTGTGTATGAATGTATCTGTGTGCAGAGCTGAAGAAATCTGAGGAGAAGAAGAGCAGAGGTGCCATAGGCATGGGAGAGGATGGAAGTGTCCGAAAGAGAGGGCAGGAGGAAGGTGTGTACATTATGTAGTTGCACCCACCTACTTGTGTATCTCCATATCTGCTGGGATGCAAGTCTTACTAAGCCACACAAACATCTGCTTAGCGCTGTAGAAGTACATGGTGTTGGAGTTCCCTTTCTGTAAGGTGGAGATGGCTGCACTTGAGTGAGCTTTGGCAACTGAGCAGCTGGTTCTGATAGACACAGACAATACAATAGTGCCAGCTTGAAGCTAGTGGTGTAGCTCATTCACTTCTTGCTGGTTGTAGCCATAGATACGCACGACTCAAAAGCGCAGCTTTTGAATAATTTCATGTTTATTGAGGTGACTCCCATTGTTGGACTTGATGATTTGTGGTGGCTGCGCTTGTCCCTTGATTGGAGAGGAAATTTGCAGCTGCCACTAGACTTTTTCCTGTCCGTGTCAGATATGGTAGTTGAGACTCCACCCACCTATTCATGTGCTAAAGTATGTCATTATGTATGTATGTGTGTATGAATGTATCTGTGTGCAGAGCTGAAGAAATCTGAGGAGAAGAAGAGCACAGGTGCCATAGGCATGGGAGAGGATGGAAGTGTCCGAAAGGGAGGGCAGGAAGAAGGTGTGTACATTATGTAGTTGCACCCACCTACTTGTATCTCAATATGTTCCATATTTGCTGGAGTAAGCCACACAAACATCTTCTTAGCGCTGTAGAAGTACATGGTTGGTGTTCCCTCTCTGTAAGGTGGAGATGGCTGGACTTGTGGCCACTGAGCAGCTGGTTGTGATAGACACACACAATACAATAGTGCCAGCTTGAAGCTAGTGGTGTAGCTCATTCACTTCTTGCTGGTTGTAGCCATAGATACACATGACACAGCTTTTGAATAATTTCATGTTTATTGAGGCGACTCCCATTATTGGGGCGACTCCCATTATTGGATTGGATGATTGTGGTGGCTGTGCTTGCCTCTTGATTGGAGAGGAAATTTGCAGCTGCCACTAGACTTTTCCCTGCCAAATATGGTAGTTGAGACTCCACCCACCTATTCATGTGAGCACTACCGTATGTAATTGAGCCATTGTGTATGTACATGTATGTATGTGTGTGTGTGTGAATGTGTCTCTGTGCAGAGTTGATGACTTATGAGAAGCCGTATAGGAGAGCTCCCACAGGTGAGGGAGGGAGGGAGAGAGGGGAGATAGGAGAGAGATGGACTAGGATGGGGAGAGAAGGGAAGCAGCAGAATAGAGGAGAGTGAGGAGGAGATTTTTTATTTTCCTTTTGTAGGCTTCAGGTTATTTCCATATGTTGCTCGCGCTGTGAGGAGGAAGGTTCAAGATATGCCCTCCATCAAAGATAGGATGTTTCGACGTAGGAGGAGAGATGAAGTGGACCAGGACCTGCCAGACGTGCAATGAGGTACGAATCTTCAACTGTGGTATCTGACATTTATACTGGTTGTGTGAGAGGCCATCATATAGACCATCCTAGAACACAAGGATATCAGAGCTGCTAGTTGTGTGAGAGGCCATCATATAGACCAACCTAGAGCACAAGGACATCAGAGCAACTAGTTGTGTGTGAGGCCATCATATAGACCATCCTAGAACACAAGGACATCAGAGCTGATAGTTGTGTGAGAGGCCATCATATAGACCATCCTAGAACACAAGGACATCAGAGCTGCTAGTTGTGTGAGAGGCCACCATGTAGACCATCCTAGAACACAAGGACATCAGAGCTACTAGTTGTGTGAGAGGCCATCATATAGACCATCCTAGAACACAAGGACATCAGAGCTGCTAGTTGTGTGAGAGGCCAGCATATAGACCATCCTAGAACACAAGGACATCAGAGCTGATACCTGATTATTTGACACTGAGTGAGTGGGGTGGGTGTGATCTTGTTGTCATGGAGACTGGTTGACTGAGTGAGACCTGCCCCTATGATTGTAAATAAATCAACTTGTCATGCCAGTGTTCTGTCTAGTACTCAGAACATCACATGATTATGGTAAGGGATGTCATTGCCACACACTGAGCATGCTCCTCTCTGCCATACATGTTGCTAACTCCTCCCCATACATAATTATTGTTGTCCATCCTTAACAGACTCTCACCTCAGCCATGAAGCAGTTTCACTCCAGATCTGCCCTGACAATGAAGGATTGCTGACTGGGCTTGGACGAGGGAGGATGGCAGAGTTCCCTCTAGAGAAATAACTTGTACCTGTAGCATCTAACACTGACAGTGTGAACATATACTACTCTGATTATGTAAATATATATGACTTATCCATACTTACGGGCACTTCTCTACTGAAGAGCAAAAAAAATTATTACAATTTTAATAGGAGAAGTATGTGAGTGTATGTGAGGACTGTGAGTGGGTGGAGATGACAGTATTGAACAGAGCAAGGTCAAGATGGTTCACTGTTGAAAATGGGCTTAGGCAGGGATGCCCTTTGTCTCCACTTTTTTCTCGATATCTATTTGATGGGGATGGCAGAGGAGCTGGAGAGAGCTGAGCTAGGAGTTGAGGTAAGAGTGTTGGTGGGTAGCTTATGTGTGCAGATAACTCTCTTTAGGCAGACTCAGGGCTGGAGCTGTAAGCTCTATTGGGTGTGGTGCAGGTGTATGTGGAAGATGAAGTTTGAATACTTCATCTTATGAATGTAGCTCACATGGTAGGTGACTCATGCACACATCACCCAAAGACACACCCCTCATTACCAACTCATACATACATCACAAGCCACACCCCATTACCAACTCATACACGCCACACCCCAAGACACACCCCTCATTACCAACTCATTCACACATTATATTAAGACCCACCCCTACTAAATCAGATCATGAGGTGAGTATGCTGAGTGCTGCTTGGTGGAATACTCGTGTGTGTGTGTGTGTGTGTGGGTTTACATGTGGTTTGTGGTTGCCCTATAAGTAGATGATGGGTGTGTGCTCTGAGTTGTTGATTATATGACATTTGATTAGGAATATTCTTGTTGGCCTAAGGAAGATGCCCCACCAACTATGTCAGACAAATTGTGTAGCATGAGTATACCTGCTTGTCTCTAAGGCTTGCTATTTACAGTAAGATCACAAGGTTATGAGTGTCTGGCTTACCTGAACTCATCCTTAAAAGTGCTATGTTGATTGTTCTCTGACATTCTGACGAGCAAGAAGATATCTCAGATATTGGTGGTAAAGTTTGCCAGCCAACTGAAAGTGTGACGCACAACAAAGCATGTGAAGGGGACCTGCCAGGTGTAATGGCTGCCATGAAGAGTGAAGGATACAACCCTCTGGACAGAGATGAACATGGAAACAACGCCTTGCACTGTGCAGCTCTCGTGGGGCACGTGTTGTGGTGAAGTTTTTTCTGGAGGATCTGAAGTATGACCCAACACTTCCTAGTACAGATGGCCGCATAGTTGTTCACCTAGCTGCTTCATGTGGTCATCTTGAGCTGCTACGATCCCTCTGGGAGGAGAGGTTACCAATCTTAATTGAATACCTTAAGAGTTTGTTGAGGAAGTATTCCTGATAAGGTATATCCACAGACCGCCCTAGCCATGGTCAGTCACATTAACTCATATGGGATCATTTGCAAGTCCCTTACCAAAACGCTGCATTGCCACTGCTTTGTGCATTCCAGATGGCCAGCCTCTGCATCAGAGAATGCAGCAGAAGAGATCTCAGAATGGCCTCTTAAGAATTTCGTGTATTTCCTGAGGCAGCGTGACCCCAGCCCACAGTCTCACAAGCCACACCCTCTTAAGTGCATGCACACACATGGAAAAAGAATCCCCTGAAATGCCATTTTATTTTCATTTGCTTCAAAAATTCTTGCACAAATAGAATTGTGAGATCACGTGTGCAAAAGCTAGTGACATTGTCCTCCCCATAGATAGGTTCACACAGAAGGAGCCTAGTGAGACTGTCCTCCTCCATAGATAGGTTCACACAGAAGGAGCCTAGTGAGACTGTCCTCCCTCATAGATAGGTTCATACAGAAGGAGCCTAGTGAGACTGTCCTCCCCATAGATAGGTTCACACAGAAGGAGCCTAGTGAGACTGTCCTCCCCATATATAAGGTCACACAGAAGGAGCCTGGTGAGACTGTCCTCCCTCATAGATAGGTTCACACAGAAGGAGCCTAGTGTGACTGTCCTCCCTCATAGATAGGTTCACACAGGAGCCTAGTGAAACTGTTCTCCCTCATAGATAGGTTCACACAGAAGGAACCTAGTGAGACTGTCCTCCCCCATAGATAGGTGCACACATAGTGAGACTGTCCTCCCTCATAGATAGGTTGACACAGAAGGAGCCTAGTGAAACTGTTCTCCCTCATAGATAGGTTGACACAGAAGGAGCCTAGTGAGACCGTCCACCCCCATAGATAGGTTCACATAAAAGGAGCCTAGTGAGACTGTCCTCCCCATAGATAGGTTCACACAGGAGCCTAGTGAGACTGTCCTCCCCATATATAAGGTCACACAGAAGGAGCCTAGTGAGACTGTCCTCTCTCATAGATAGGTTCACACAGAAGGAGCCTAGTCTGACTGTCCTCCCTCATAGATAGGTTCACACAGAAGGAGCCTAGTGAAACTGTTCTCCCTCATAGATAGGTTCACACAGAAGGAACCTAGTGAGACTGTCCTCCCCCATAGATAGGTGCACACAGAAGGAGCCTAGTGAGACTGTCCTCCCTCATAGATTGACACAGAAGGAGCCTAGTGAAACTCTTCTCCCTCATACACAGAAGGAGCCTAGTGAGACCGTCCACCCCCATAGATAGGTTCACATAAAAGGAGCCTAGTGAGACTACTCCCCATAAATAGGTTCAAAGGAGCCTAGTGAGATTGCCCTTCCTCATAGATAGGTTCACACAGAAGGAGCCTAGTGAGAGCCCATAGATTGTGTCATAACTGACTCATTAGTAGAAACATTATTCATTATGCATGCTTAATTACCATGGTTTTATTCTGTTTCCTGTTTCCTGTTAAGAGAGTCAGTTGTGCACGATAATTTTCTAGTTAAATTAGTTATAGTTGACAGTTTTTAGTTACTAGTCTAATGACTGTGACTGTTCCTCAAGAGCGTACATCTCGAGGTTACCACACTTCTGGCGACGAGGATGAAGCGCCTACTATGACTACTTCAGCAAAATCAAGCCTTTCAACCCGACCTTGATGGCTGGAACATATACGAGGAGAAACTCCAGTTTCTAACAGCATAGAGAATGTAGCCAAGAAGCGTACGATTCTGCTTACCGGGTGCGGCGACCCAACCTTCAAGCTGTTGAGCTTAGTGCTAGATGGCAAGCTGGACGCCGAATATGTCACACTGACGGTGTAGCTGTATCTGGTGACCCTCCTGTATTGTTGTATACAGTGACCTACCACGGGACGGAGAGACTCCCCTTCTTGTCAATGATAGGCTGAGGAGGCAGTTCATTTTTTAGCTCAACGAGAGGAATATAGCATCTGTTATTGGAATAGTTAGCCAAGATATTAGTCAGAGGATGGAGTGCAGTTGTGTAAGGAAGCAGTGACCACTGTACTTGACACTAACTGCTTCGCTATCCATGATCTTCCAGAGGATGCAGTTATGATGTCAGTGAGGCAGACAGCTGAGGATTGCAATTTAGAATAGCTAGGGGGAAATATTTGTCTTGCACCTATCTGAGTACATTTGAATGGACAGTGACAGAGAACAGTGTCCTCTCCTACCTCTGAATGGAGTGCCCTACATGAGTTTGTTGTGCTCTGTCTAAGCAGGTATTTCAGGTGTAGCCCCACATCACGAGAGGAGAGTCAGCTTTATTAGTTAAAAAATATCCTTTCAGGTTCTTGTTGGCAGCTATCTACAAATTCTTAGCTTCTGTCTTTCTTATCTACACTCTGAAGGGACATTTTTGTAAATTTTGAACTGATGGCTACAACTCGAATAATTCCCTTATTTATCCTCTACAATTGCCAGTGAGTGTGGATGTGTTGTGTAGTTTGATGAAGACCGAGGTATTGCATTGAAACATTGGCTTCAAAAACCAAACATTTAAAAGAAAGCTTAAAACTTCTTTGCTGCTGATGTGAGCTCCAAAAAGGCTTCTAGCATGCCTTGAATTCATTGCTAAGGTAGTTAACTGGCAGCACAAGAAAGTGTTGAAAATGTGAAAACCCCCTCAAAATTCATCTTCAAGGATCCATCTACATTTCTGTCCATGTGCATGTATCTATCCTTTTTCCTCTCACACAACTTGCACAGAATACATACATGCATTCATAGAACATAGACTCCAAAATCTTGCAATACGAATAAAGTGGTTGGTAAGGATCAGCGGGAGGTTTCGTCAACACAATCAAGCTAGCGCGCGTGCTGTATTATAGAACCACCTTCACGTCCGCCAGTGTTTGTGGAGTTCTTGTTTCTGAGCAACTGCTAGCAAGTGAAAATGAGGCTTTAGCTGATCCTCTATTAAAACATCTACTGTTTAGTTGGGGAGTTGTCCTATTATCTGTTACCAAGCCCTTGAAGGAGAGGCTGTAGCTGAACCTACGTTGGTTCAGTCAACAATAACAATAAGGTATGGATTGTGTGATTTTTTAAACATGGTTTACATGTGCACAGTCAACAATAGCAACAAACCATGACACGCCCTCATATGTGTAGTGTCCAGTCTACTACAAACCTATGTAGCCCACAACCAGCTAGACGATCCTTTACCATTTATCGTCATGTCGGCCATTATTGTACTGCTCTTAAAATTAGTATAACGATTAATTTAAATTGTAAAGGTAATTGGTATTGGTATGTTCTACATGAGAACAGCCTTGCTTATTTTGGGCTAGGATTGGTATATAGAAGATTTGAAATGGTAAAGGGTCCATGTAACTGCTTGTCTCGTTTCTTAAAAAAAAAAAAAATTATAAAAAAAAACATTTGTCATGGCAAGTTTGTTGTTTGCTTGCTGTTGTTGTTTCTATGCATTGGAGCTGAGCGGTGGAAAGCTACAAGACTGTCCAACAGCAAAGCGAGCTTCTGGAACCCCAACACACTTCATCCAACTTTTTCCTTCTTGTAATTGCACGCAAAAAAAATTGAAAATGGTATGAGTGGCTAGAGGAAGCTCTAGCGCATACAATGAGCGTTTTGAATAGGCATTAAATTTTTATCACCTGGACAAGCGCACAGGTGGAAAATTGAAGGCATTGATTTGTCAACGCCTTCAATTTTCCACCCGCGCGCTTGATCAGGTGATACATTTTTAAGCTTCCTCTAGCCACTCGTACCATTTTCAATTTTTTGGCACTTCGCAACTCGGAGTGGTTTTGGCGGAGGTTGGAGCGATTCAGATTTTTGAGGTCCCTCCTCTAGGAACTTGCCTATAGTTATACCTATGAAACATATTTTAGTATCAAAAGAGAGCACACAGAGAGACCTATCTTTTGAGCTATATATCAAGTCCATACCATGAAGTTTGCAGAATCTAAAGTTGTAACCACAAGAAGAAAAAATATTAAAAATGCAGCTGTCACCCCTTAATATTGGGGAGGGCAGAGATGCTCTGTATCCTACCCTGAATACACACAAACAATGATGTCAGCCATTTAAAAGAAATTAATCTTGTAGGTTATTGTTATTATTATTATTATTATTATATTATTATTATTATTTAAAAACATTTCAAAAATAAATTATAGTCTTCTGGAGGTGTATGGCTATACGTGTGTAGTCATCTAGAGGTGCATGGCTATATGTGTGTAGTCTTCTAGAGGTGCATGGCTATATGTGTGTAGTCTTCTAGAGGTGCATGGCTATATGTGTGTAGTCTTCTAGAGGTGCATGGCTATATGTGTGTAGTCTTCTAGAGGTGCATGGCTATATGTGTGTAGTCTTCTAGAGGTGCATGGCTATATGTGTGTAGTCTTCTAGAGGTGTATGGCTATATGTGTGTAGTCTTAACTCACTAAGTTTAAGGATTTTGGTGCGTGTTGTTTATGGGTGGGAAATAGTATGTGAGTGTCCTTAGTAGGTAATGGTTTAATGCTGAAGCTTGCACGATAATGGTGTTAGAAGCCAAAGCTTGTTCTTCAGATGCACAGGAAATTTATGTACATGTAGTCATGAAAAACTTTTGGTGGCAGGACAGCCTGTGGTGGAGGACAGCCAATGGTGAGGACAGCCTGTGGTGGAGGACAGCCTGTGGTGGCAGGACAGCCTGTGGTGGCAGGACAGTCTGTGGTCGCAGGACAGCCTGTGGTGGCAGGACAGCCTGTGGTGGTAGGACAGCCTTTGGTGGCAGGACAGCCAATGGTGAGGACAGCCTGAGGTGGCAGGACAGCCTGTGGTGGCAAGACAGCCTGTGGTGCAGGACAGCCTATGGTGGCAGGACAGCCTGTGGTGGCAGGACAGTCTGTGGTGGCAGGACAGCCTGTGGTGGCAGGAGAGCAGGACAGCCTGTGGTGGAGGACAGCCTGTGGTGGCAGGACAGTCTGTGGTGGAGGACAGCGTGTGGTGCAGGACAGCGTGTGGTGCAGGACAGCCTGTGGTGGCAGGACAGCCTGTAGTGGAGGACAGCCTGTGGTGGCAGGACAGCGTGTGGTGCAGGACAGCCTGTGGTGGAGGACAGTGTGTGGTGGCAGGACAGCAGGACAGCCTGTGGTGGCAGGACAGCCTGTGGTGGCAGGACAGCCTGTAGTGGAGGACAGCCTGTGGTGGCAGGACAGCGTGTTGTGCAGGACAGCCTGTGGTGGAGGACAGTGTGTGGTGGCAGGACAGCTTGTGGTGGAGGACAGCGTTTGGTCCAGGACAGCCTGCGTGGTGCAGGACAGCCTGTGGTGGTAAAGCTAATCTTCGTGTAAGAAGTTTTCTCTTGTGTCTTTTATTCTGATTATTGTGCATGGGGCGTGGCAATGGCTTGGATTTGAAGAGGTAAAGTTTGTGGACATTATGTCTCTCATGTTTAAAGGGTGCATGCAGGATCTGGTGTATTGGCTCGTCTATAATGATTTGTTGTTGTTTACGCGTGTGGAAAAAGCACAAAAATATCTCGTCTCTAGACAAGTAGTGCTATTTATCGTATAGCTCTATTTTTCGAGAGCTATCGTTTTATGATTTTTGTGGACTTGATCCTGAATGCAAAAATTATTTGGTTCAATAATGGTAAGGGACTCCAATACCCTCGAAGATTATTCCTCGAAACAATTTGGTTACAGCTAGCACTCCTCTAAACTTGAACTCCTCTGAAAGCAGAGGCTGACCACCACGAGTGTCTCTCTTCCTGTCCTAGTCCACACGCAATAATTTGCTAGGTGGAGAGTTCTAGCTTCACTCTTGCCAAAGCCTCTACATCTGTCCATTGAGGTGAGCAGTAGCGTACTTGTATGCGTGCTTGACCAAAGGTCAAAGAGTCGCCCTCTTGAATATCACTCTCTAACTTCACCTGGTCTTCCTCCTGGCTGCAGTTGCAGTCAGGAAGGCCAATGTCTTCTCTCCCCTGACCTGTAGACAGCTTCCTCCTATGTTTGGTGGCTGGACTAACTCCGGGAAATAATCCTGGAATGTTTGCGCATGGCATGATGGAGGAATATTTAGAAATGTCTTCAGTTTGACTACAATCTCCACATTCAACATTTCTTTTACTCTTGTAGATGTGCTCGTTTGTGAGAGTCAAATCCATGAGAAGGTCAAAATAATAATTTGTTACAAGCTCTGAGAAAAGAGATTAGTTTTATGCATGTATGTAATTGTTTTGGTACACATGGAATAGCATCACAAAAACGGCAATATTGTTGACATCGAGTCTGCTCCTCTAGAGTAAGTCTCTCTCTTCCTGTCCTGCAGTAATTAAGACACCATGAGTCTGCCCCTGTAGCCTCTCTCCTTGTCCTGCAGTAGTCAAGCCACCATGAGTCTACCCCTGTAGAATACGACTCTTTCTCCCTGTCCTGCCAGTAGTTGGACATCATGAGTCCACAGTAAGCTCCTCTCTTCCTCTCCTGTAGAGTTGGGACACCATGTGTCTGCCCCTATAGAGTAAGTCCCTCCCTCCCTGACCTGCAGTAGTTAGGACACCATGTGTCTGCCCCTATAGAGTAAGTCCCTCCCTCCCTGACCTGCAGTAGTTATGATACCATGAGTCTGCCCCTGTAGCCCCTCTCTCTCTCCCTGACCTGCAGTAGTTAGGACACCCTGAGTCTGCCCCTGTAGCCCCTCTCTCCCTGACCTGCAGTAGTTAGGACACCATGAGTCTGCCCCTGTAGCCCCTCTCTCTCTCCCTGACCTGCAGTAGTTAGGACACCATGAGTCTGCCCCTGTAGCAGGCATGCCAAAATTTATGAAATTATAGGGGGATGTGCAGAAATGTATCAGCCACACTCTTATAAGTCATTTACAGGGAGAGAGGGGGGGGGGGGCTAAATGGGAGTACCCTTCCCCCCCAAAAGAAATCACGTCCTGTGTTCCTTGACTCAGGGTAGAGTGTTGCTGTGGCTGACCACCAGGCCTGACTAGGTTGTTGTTGTTGTTGTTGCTGTTGTTGTTGCTGTTGTTACTGGAGGTGTGGTAATGACACTCTGGTGTGCTGGTTGAAGTGGTGGTACACATTTTATATTGCTGTTTGTTTGTTTGTTTGCATGGTTGGTATGATGCTGTTGTACCAAGTTGCTTTAATTACTCCCTCCATAAGGGCAGTGGCAAGGCCGACATCCCCATCCAGTGAGTTCTCTTCCCACTAACTACTATATAGTCAGGCCAAGACTAGAATAATGGCATGTGCAGGTACTAATAGCAGCACGTGCAGAGACTAATAGTAGCACATGCAGAGACTAATAGTAGCACATGCAGAGACTAATAGTAGCACATGCAGAGACTAATAGTAGCACATGCAGAGACTAATAGTAGCACGTGCTAGTAGCTCATGGACAGACTAATAGTAGCACGTGCAGAGACTAATAGTAGCACATGCAGAGACTAATAGTAGCACATGCAGAGACTAATAGTAGCACATGCAGAGACTAATAGTAGCACATGCAGAGACTAATAGTAGCTCATGCAGAGACTAATAGTAGCACATGCAGAGACTAATAGTAGCACATGCAGAGACTAATAGTAGCACATGCAGAGACTAATAGTAGCACATGCAGAGACTAATAGTAGCTCATGCAGAGACTAATAGTAGCACATGCAGAGACTAATAGTAGCTCATGCAGAGACTAATAGTAGCACATGCAGAGACTAATAGTAGCTCATGCAGAGACTAATAGTAGCACATGCAGAGACTAATAGTAGCTCATGCAGAGACTAATAATAGCTCATGCAGAGACTAATAGTAGCACATGCAGAGACTAATAGTAGCACATGCAGACTCATGCAGAGACTAATAGTAGCACATGCAGAGACTAATAGTAGCTCATGCAGAGACTAATAGTAGCACATGCAGAGACTAATAGTAGCACATGCAGAGACTAATAGTAGCACATGCAGAGACTAATAGTAGCACATGCAGAGACTAATAGTAGCTCATGCAGAGACTAATAGTAGCACATGCAGAGACTAATAGTAGCACATGCAGAGACTAATAGTAGCACGTGCAGATACTAATAGTAGCTCATGCAGAGACTAATAGTAGCACATGCAGAGACTAATAGTAGCACATGCAGAGACTAATAGTAGCACATGCATAGACTAATAGTAGCTCATGCAGAGACTAATAGTAGCTCATGCAGAGACTAATAGTAGCACATGCAGAGACTAATAGTAGCTCATGCAGAGACTAATAGTAGCACACGCAGAGACTAATAGTAGCTCATGCAGAGACTAATAGTAGCACGTGCAGAGACTAATAGTAGCACATGCAGAGACTAATAGTAGCACATGCAGAGACTAATAGTAGCTCATGCAGAGACTAATAGTAGCACATGCAGAGACTAATAGTAGCACGTGCATAGACAAATAATAGCACATGCAGAGACTAATAGTAGCACATGCAGAGACTAATAGTAGCACATGCAGAGACTAATAGTAGCACATGCAGAGACTAATAGTAGCACATGCAGAGACTAATAGTAGCACATGCAGAGACTAATAGTAGCACATGCAGAGACTAATAGTAGCACATGCAGAGACTAATAGTAGCACATGCATAGACTAATAGTAGCACATGCAGAGACTAATAGTAGCACATGCAGAGACTAATAGTAGCACGTGCAGAGACCAATAGTAGCACGTGCAGAGACCAATAGTAGCACATGCAGAGACTAATAGTAGCACATGCAGAGACTAATAGTAGCACATGCAGAGACTAATAGTAGCACATGCAGAGACTAATAGTAGCACGTGCATAGACAAATAATAGCACATGCAGAGACTAATAGTAGCACATGCAGAGACTAACAGTAGCACATGCAGAGACTAATAGTAGCACGTGCAGATACCAATAGTAGCACATGCAGAGACTAATAGTAGCATGTGCTGACACTAATAGTAGCACGTGCATAGACAAATAATAGCACATGCAGAGACTAATAGTAGCACATGCAGAGACTAATAGTAGCACGTGCAGAGACTAACAGTAGCACATGCAGAGACTAATAGTAGCACGTGCAGATACCAATAGTAGCACATGCAGAGACTAATAGTAGCACATGTAGAGACTAATAGTAGCACATGCAGAGACTAATAGTAGCACATGCAGAGACTAATAGTAGCACATGCAGAGACTAATAGTAGCACATGCAGAGACTAATAGTAGCACATGCAGAGACTAATAGTAGCACATGCAGAGACTAATAGTAGCACATGCAGAGACTAATAGTAGCACGTGCAGAGACTAATAGTAGCTCATGCAGAGACTAATAGTAGCACATGCATAGACTAATAGTAGCTCATGCAGAGACTAATAGTAGCACATGCAGAGACTAATAGTAGCACATGCAGAGACTAATAGTAGCACATGCAGAGACTAATAGTAGCACATGCAGAGACTAATAGTAGCACATGCAGAGACTAATAGTAGCACATGCAGAGACTAATAGTAGCACATGCAGAGACTAATAGTAGCTCATGCAGAGACTAATAGTAGCTCATGCAGAGACTAATAGTAGCACATGCAGAGACTAATAGTAGCACATGCAGAGACTAATAGTAGCACATGCAGAGACTAATAGTAGCTCATGCAGAGACTAATAGTAGCTCATGCAGAGACTAATAGTAGCTCATGCAGAGACTAATAGTAGCACGTGCAGAGACTAATAGTAGCACATGCAGAGACTAATAGTAGCTCATGCAGAGACTAATAGTAGCTCATGCAGAGACTAATAGTAGCTCATGCAGAGACTAATAGTAGCACATGCAGAGACTAATAGTAGCACATGCAGAGACTAATAGTAGCACATGCAGAGACTAATAGTAGCACATGCAGAGACTAATAGTAGCTCATGCAGAGACTAATAGTAGCACATGCAGAGACTAATAGTAGCTCATGCAGAGACTAATAGTAGCACATGCAGAGACTAATAGTAGCACATGCAGAGACTAATAGTAGCACATGCAGAGACTAATAGTAGCACTTGCAGAGACTAATAGTAGCACATGCAGAGACTAATAGTAGCACATGCAGAGACTAATAGTAGCACATGCAGAGACTAATAGTAGCACATGCAGAGACTAATAGTAGCTCGTGCAGACACTAATAGTAGCACGTGCAGAGACTAATAGTAGCACGTGCAGAGACTAATAGTAGCACATGCAGAGACTAATAGTAGCACATGCAGAGACTAATAGTAGCACATGCAGAGACTAATAGTAGCACATGCAGAGACTAATAGTAGCACATGCAGAGGCTAATAGTAGCACATGCAGAGACTAATAGTAGCTCATGCAGAGACTAATAGTAGCACATGCAGAGACTAATAGTAGCTCATGCATAGACTAATAGTAGCACATGCAGAGACTAATAGTAGCTCATGCAGAGACTAATAGTAGCACGTGCAGAGACTAATAGTAGCTCATGCAGAGACTAATAGTAGCTCATGCAGAGACTAATAGTAGCACTTGCAGACTAATAGTAGCACATGCAGAGACTAATAGTAGCACATGCAGAGACTAATAGTAGCACATGTAGAGACTAATAGTAGCACATGCAGAGACTAATAGTAGCACGTGCAGAGACTAATAGTAGCACATGCAGAGACTAATAGTAGCACATGCAGAGACTAATAGTAGCACATGCAGAGACTAATAGTAGCTCATGCAGAGACTAATAGTAGCACATGCAGAGACTAATAGTAGCTCATGCATAGACTAATAGTAGCACATGCAGAGACTAATAGTAGCACATGCAGAGACTAATAGTAGCACATGCAGAGACTAATAGTAGCACATGCAGAGACTAATAGTAGCACATGCAGAGACTAATAGTAGCACGTGCAGAGACTAATAGTAGCACATGCAGAGACTAATAGTAGCACGTGCAGAGACTAATAGTAGCTCATGCAGAGACTAATAGTAGCACATGCAGAGACTAATAGTAGCTCATGCATAGACTAATAGTAGCACATGCAGAGACTAATAGTAGCACATGCAGAGACTAATAGTAGCACGTGCAGAGACTAATAGTAGCTCATGCAGAGACTAATAGTAGCTCGTGCAGAGACTAATAGTAGCACATGCAGAGACTAATAGTAGCACATGCAGAGACTAATAGTAGCACATGCAGAGACTAATAGTAGCACATGCAGAGACTAATAGTAGCACATGCAGAGACTAATAGTAGCTCATGCAGAGACTAATAGTAGCACATGCAGAGACTAATAGTAGCACATGCAGAGACTAATAGTAGCACATGCAGAGACTAATAGTAGCACTTGCAGAGACTAATAGTAGCACATGCAGAGACTAATAGTAGCACATGCAGAGACTAATAGTAGCACATGCAGAGACTAATAGTAGCACATGCAGAGACTAATAGTAGCACGTGCAGAGGACTAATAGTAGCACATGCAGAGACTAATAGTAGCACATGCAGAGACTAATAGTAGCACATGCAGAGACTAATAGTAGCACATGCAGAGACTAATAGTAGCACATGCAGAGGACTAATAGTAGCACATGCATAGACTAATAGTAGCACATGCATAGACTAATAGTAGCACATGCAGAGACTAATAGTAGCACATGCAGAGACTAATAGTAGCACATGCAGAGACTAATAGTAGCACATGCAGAGACTAATAGTAGCTCATGCAGAGACTAATAGTAGCTCATGCAGAGACTAATAGTAGCACATGCAGAGACTAATAGTAGCACATGCAGAGACTAATAGTAGCTCATGCAGAGGACTAATAGTAGCACATGCAGAGACTAATAGTAGCACATGCAGAGGACTAATAGTAGCTCATGCAGAGACTAATAGTAGCACATGCAGAGACTAATAGTAGCACATGCAGAGACTAATAGTAGCACATGCAGAGACTAATAGTAGCTCATGCAGAGACTAATAGTAGCTCATGCAGAGACTAATAGTAGCACATGCAGAGACTAATAGTAGCTCATGCAGAGACTAATAGTAGCACATGCAGAGACTAATAGTAGCACATGCAGAGACTAATAGTAGCACATGCAGAGACTAATAGTAGCTCATGCAGAGACTAATAGTAGCACATGCAGAGGACTAATAGTAGCACATGCAGAGACTAATAGTAGCACATGCAGAGACTAATAGTAGCACATGCAGAGACTAATAGTAGCACATGCAGAGACTAATAGTAGCACATGCAGAGACTAATAGTAGCACATGCAGAGACTAATAGTAGCTCATGCAGAGACTAATAGTAGCTCATGCAGAGACTAATAGTAGCTCATGCAGAGACTAATAGTAGCACATGCAGAGACTAATAGTAGCTCATGCAGAGACTAATAGTAGCTCATGCAGAGACTAATAGTAGCACATGCAGAGACTAATAGTAGCACATGCAGAGACTAATAGTAGCACATGCAGAGACTAATAGTAGCTCATGCAGAGACTAATAGTAGCACATGCAGAGACTAATAGTAGCACATGCAGAGACTAATAGTAGCTCATGCAGAGGACTAATAGTAGCACATGCAGAGACTAATAGTAGCTCATGCAGAGACTAATAGTAGCACATGCAGAGACTAATAGTAGCACATGCAGAGACTAATAGTAGCACATGCAGAGACTAATAGTAGCACATGCAGACTAATAGTAGCACATGCAGAGACTAATAGTAGCACATGCAGAGACTAATAGTAGCACGTGCAGAGACTAATAGTAGCACATGCAGAGACTAATAGTAGCTCATGCAGAGACTAATAATAGCACATGCAGAGACTAATAGTAGCACATGCAGAGACTAATAGTAGCACATGCAGAGACTAATAGTAGCTCATGCAGAGACTAATAGTAGCACATGCAGAGACTAATAGTAGCTCATGCAGAGACTAATAGTAGCTCATGCAGAGACTAATAGTAGCTCATGCAGAGACTAATAGTAGCTCATGCAGAGACTAATAGTAGCACATGCAGAGGACTAATAGTAGCTCATGCAGAGACTAATAGTAGCACATGCAGAGGACTAATAGTAGCACATGCAGAGACTAATAGTAGCACATGCAGAGACTAATAGTAGCTCATGCAGAGACTAATAGTAGCTCATGCAGAGGACTAATAGTAGCTCATGCAGAGACTAATAGTAGCACATGCAGAGACTAATAGTAGCACATGCAGAGACTAATAGTAGCACATGCAGAGACTAATAGTAGCACGTGCAGAGACTAATAGTAGCACATGCAGAGACTAATAGTAGCACATGCAGAGACTAATAGTAGCTCATGCAGAGACTAATAGTAGCACATGCAGAGACTAATAGTAGCACATGCATAGACTAATAGTAGCACATGCAGAGACTAATAGTAGCTCATGCAGAGACTAATAGTAGCACATGCAGAGACTAATAGTAGCTCATGCAGAGACTAATAGTAGCACATGCAGAGACTAATAGTAGCACATGCAGAGACTAATAGTAGCACATGCAGAGACTAATAGTAGCACATGCAGAGACTAATAGTAGCACATGCAGAGACTAATAGTAGCTCATGCAGAGACTAATAGTAGCACATGCAGAGACTAATAGTAGCACATGCAGAGACTAATAGTAGCACATGCAGAGACTAATAGTAGCACATGCAGAGACTAATAGTAGCACATGCAGAGACTAATAGTAGCACATGCAGAGACTAATAGTAGCACATGCAGAGACTAATAGTAGCACATGCAGAGACTAATAGTAGCACATGCAGAGACTAATAGTAGCACATGCAGAGACTAATAGTAGCACATGCAGAGACTAATAGTAGCATGCAGAGACTAATAGTAGCACATGCAGAGACTAATAGTAGCACATGCAGAGACTAATAGTAGCACATGCAGAGACTAATAGTAGCACATGCAGAGACTAATAGTAGCACATGCAGAGACTAATAGTAGCACATGCAGAGACTAATAGTAGCACATGCAGAGACTAATAGTAGCACATGCAGAGACTAATAGTAGCTCATGCAGAGACTAATAGTAGCACATGCAGAGACTAATAGTAGCACATGCAGAGACTAATAGTAGCACATGCAGAGACTAAGAGCACATGCAGGACTAATAGTAGCACATGCAGAGGACTAATAGTAGCACATGCAGAGACTAATAGTAGCACATGCAGAGACTAATAGTAGCACATGCAGAGACTAATAGTAGCACATGCAGAGACTAATAGTAGCACATGCAGAGACTAATAGTAGCACATGCAGAGACTAATAGTAGCACATGCAGAGACTAATAGTAGCACATGCAGAGACTAATAGTAGCACATGCAGAGACTAATAGTAGCACATGCAGAGACTAATAGTAGCACATGCAGAGACTAATAGTAGCACATGCAGAGACTAATAGTAGCACATGCAGAGACTAATAGTAGCACATGCAGAGACTAATAGTAGCACATGCAGAGACTAATAGTAGCACATGCAGAGACTAATAGTAGCACATGCAGAGACTAATAGTAGCACATGCAGAGACTAATAGTAGCACATGCAGAGACTAATAGTAGCACATGCAGAGACTAATAGTAGCACATGCAGAGACTAATAGTAGCACATGCAGAGACTAATAGTAGCACATGCAGAGACTAATAGTAGCACATGCAGAGACTAATAGTAGCACATGCAGAGACTAATAGTAGCACATGCAGAGACTAATAGTAGCTCATGCAGAGACTAATAGTAGCTCATGCAGAGACTAATAGTAGCACTTGCAGAGACTAATAGTAGCTCATGCAGAGACTAATAGTAGCACATGCAGAGACTAATAGTAGCACATGCAGAGACTAATAGTAGCACATGCAGAGACTAATAGTAGCACATGCAGAGACTAATAGTAGCACATGCAGAGACTAATAGTAGCTCATGCAGAGACTAATAGTAGCACATGCAGAGACTAATAGTAGCACATGCAGAGACTAATAGTAGCTCATGCAGAGACTAATAGTAGCACATGCAGAGACTAATAGTAGCACATGCAGAGACTAATAGTAGCTCATGCAGAGACTAATAGTAGCACATGCAGAGACTAATAGTAGCACATGCAGAGACTAATAGTA